>JARQOC010000003.1:817550280-818023164 GCA_033576535.1 Allobates femoralis
CTGGAGAATAGTACAAAATCAAGCAGATGTCAATCCTGAAATTGAATAATACAAATCAGGAATACCAAGTGAACAAGGGAATATATCTGGCAACCAGCAGAAGCACAAAGATGATTCAAATAGATTGCAGTATTTCCTCATTGGCTGATGTCAGAGTTAATGACTGCAGCTGAGCAGCCATAAAACACACCCACAAGTCAGACTACTACATCACCGCCTTTGGAGTGAACACAGCGGCGCCTGGAGGCAGACACAGAAGTTGCAGGAGCAAACTCTAGTGATGTGACAGGCCATAGGTGAGTATTTAAAACTTCATCTTTATTTTATAAATAGTTCAATACATATGGCATGTTGTACCAGCAGAAACAGTGAATGTATTAACCTCCGCATTTTGTTAAAAGAAAGCCTTATTCATGGATATACTAGTGTCTAAAAGGTTGTTAGCTTAACCCCTTAGTGACGGAGCCAATTTCCACCTTAATGGCCAGATCGTTTTTTTGTAATTCTGACCAGTGTCCCTTTATGAGGTAATAACTCTGGAACGCTTCAGCGGATCCCAGCAATTCTGAGACTAAAATTCTTCATCAATGGAAACTTCAATGCCACTGGATATCTGAAACATGTAGCAATTTCAGATATCCAGTGGCTTTGATGTTATATATATATACAGTGGGTACAGAAAGTATTTAGAACCCACCACTTTAAATTTTTCACTCTTTATTTCATTGCAGCCATTTGGTAAATTCTGAAAAGTTCATTTTTTTCTCATTAATGTACACTCCTTGAGATGATTATACTCCTTCATTGGAGTCCATCTGTGTTTAATTAAAGTGATAGAACTTGATTTGGAAAGTCACACACCTGTCTATATAAGACCTCACAGCTCACAGTGCATGTCAGACCAAATGAGAATCATGAGGTCAAAGGAACAGCCCAAGGAATTCAAAGAAAGTATTGTAGCAAGGCACAGATCTGGCCAAGGTTATAAAAGAATTTCTGCAGTACTCAAAATTTCTAAGAGCACAGTGGCTTCCATAATCCTTAAATCGAAGAAGTTGGGGACCACCAGAAGTTTTCTTATACCTGGCTGTCCAGCCAAACTGAGCAATCCTGGGAAAAGAGCCTTGGTGAGAGAGGTAAAGAAGAACCCCAAGATCAATGTGACTGAGCTCCAGAGATGCAGTAGGGAGATGGGACAAAGTTCCACAAAGTCAACTATCACTGCAACTTATGCTCCTCTTGTTCTATGGAGCTGTGATCAGTGCTCCTGTGTATATAATATATGAATGTCTTCTAAAGTGTACATTTGATACGTGACCTACTGTTATGTGAACTGTGAATAATATTCTGTTATATATGTGATGTATACGTTTATGAAGTCAAAATAAACTGGTGTGTATAGTGTGATCTTAAGAACACGATTGCTGTGTCAAATTCCGTTGCCAAGCGAGTCATCTGGGTCCCCTAGGCATACGCTACCTCACACCATATATACATTTATATATATATATAGATAGATAGATAAATATATATTAAGGAGGAGTTGCTGAAATTGAACAATCAGTCCTTTTGGAAGAAGAATGAACTACACAACAAACACCTCGGACTACTTTAATGAACATCAGCATTAATACACACTATTATTGTCTGCTGATCCCAAAGAAGCATATGCTTTGTGGAAATAAGCAGATGCTATATCCTAATCCTACAGGTTATCCTTAAACTGTAGATAGGCATACTGTTTTATTAAAAATATAGCCAAACTATAGGGGGGATGGGAGCAAGAGCGCCAACATCTTCTCACAATAGTAGTTAATGCCGAAGACTTATGGATAAAATCATGTGGAGCTGGGAATTAGTCAACAGAGACCTCACAAAGTGCTTCCTACACATGCTGTTCTGTCAGGCTGCACAGCGTCTTCTGCTTCAGAGGTAATTACATAGATTTTCTGTCTTGTACTTTGGAATACACAGCGCAGCTCAGCTCTTCACCGATGCCGGTAGCTGTGGGCTCCAGATGTGGCGCTGGTGGAGGTTCACATATTGCATCTCAAGATTTCCAAACCACCATAAAACATGAATCTGCAAATTCTCTTCTTTTCATTGTTTTATTCCAGGATTCTTTATCCATACTTTGTCTTTAAACACTCATTTGTTTAGGACGCCAACTCCTCCGACTCCACGGACCAGAACTGAAACGAATGCACATGTTTAATATGGTCGTCTCCAGACAGGTGTTTCATTATTCATGTTCTGCTGGTAACAAAGCACTTTGGTTTTCTTTAAAAAACATGCATGGTTTACAAACATTTTGCAGAGCAGTTACATAATGTCAGAATAAATGAGAAGATAAGTTTAGATAAGTGTTGGCAACAATGTATTACACTGAATTATTACAATATATATTTTATGAGCTTGCTAAGATGTTGTATTTTGAGACTATTGTCTGAATGTTGGCTTTACAAAGTAGTTTCATGACTCAGTGGTTTATATTAAAGGGGTTGTCTCAGGGGCGTAACTACAATAGGTGCAAGGGCTACAATAGCACCCGGGCCCTAGCCTCGGGGACCCCAAAAGTCCCTTTGGCCTATAGAAAAAGACTAATGCTATTAAAGATTTTTAATAGTTGGGAGCCTCGTTGGAGCTTTCGCATCAGGACCCATGAACATCAGGTTACACCACTGGGTTGTCCATATGGAATATTAAAAAAAAGTTGATTTTCCCAGAATCATTTTGTTTTTGCTATTTTCTTTGTGTATCTTCAGCAAAATAGTGGCTAGCTAATCACCCTTTTGCTGAGTTATAGAGATCAAAATGGTGATAAAATACTACTTACTTATCTTATCTGATTGATCTGTCGATTTGTCGTCGTTTTCGACCACTTGTCTTCGTCTACCCTCTAACTTGTAAAGCGCCATGTATCCTAATAGCGCTATATAAATACCTAATAATAATAATAATAATTATCACCATAGTCCACCAGTGTCCCTTACCTCTTCTTATACGTTCTTCAATCCTCACACAGTGCAATAATTCTTGAAGATAGGCATCAAAGGACATGATGAGCACCACCAGAGGTCTTGTAATAGCTTTGGCCAATGTGTCTCATGACCTCACAACATTTGTCTTATAATTGGGTGTTTTTCTCTTTTTTTTTTTTCTACAAGTACATCGACCCACATTCAATGAGTGAACCAGATGTGACTGTAGCCTTGAGGAGGCGTCTGTGGCAAAGAATCATAGAATGGTTTCGTTGAAAGGGACCTCCTTGGTCAACTGGTCCAATCTTCTGATCAAAGCAGGATTCTCTAAATCATCCCAGACAGATGTCTGTCCAGCCTCTGCTTATATCAGGAAACATAGAAAATCACCGCTAAGGAGGACTTTGTGGTGGACTGAGTTTTAATATAACATGAATAACCCTTAGATTTCAATGTAGGCTGTGTGTGTTCACAGGTAGTCATCAAATTGTGTTTTGGTTGTGATTTTTGCATAAGCAGATGGCATAGTGGGTCAGTGGTCAGCACTGTATGGTGGCTCAGTGGTTAGCACTGTATAGTGGCTCAGTGGTTAGCACTGTATAGTGGCTCAGTGGTTAGCACTGTAGGTTGGCTCAGTGGTTAGCACTGTATAGTGGCTCAGTGGTTAGCACTGTATGGTGGTTCAGTGGTTAGCACTATATAGTGGCTCAGTGGTTAGCACTGTATGGTGGCTCAATGGTTATCTCTGTAGGGTGGCTCAGTGATTAGCACTGTACGGTGGTTAAGTGGTTAGCACTGTATGGTGGTTCAGTGGTTAGTACTGTATGATGGCTCAGTGGTTATCTCTGTAGGGTGGCTCAGTCGTTAGCACTGTATGGTGATTCAGTAATTAGCACTGTATGGTGGCTCAGTGGTTAGCACTGCATGGTGGTTTAGTGGTTAGCACTGTATGGTGGCTCAGTGGTTATCTCTGTAGGGTGGCTCAGTGGTTAGCACTGTATGGTGGCTCAGTGGTTATCTCTGTAGGGTGGCTCAGTGGTTAGCACTGTACGGTGGTTAAGTGGTTAGCACTGTATGGTGGTTCAGTGGTTAGTACTGTACGGTGGCTCAGTGGTTAGCACTGCAGCCTTGCAGCACTAACATCCTGGGTTCATATGAAACGAAGGACAACATCTGCAGGGAGTTTGCATGTTCTCCCAGTGTTTGTGTTTACTCCAGGCACTCTGGTTTACTCCCACACTCTAATGTCTGTTGAAAGACCTAATGCTGCTCTCTATCAATGCTTCATTTAGTATTTATTTGATTCCTAAAAATAATTATGCTAATCTAACTTGAAAGACCTTGGTCTTAATGCAAATTTTGGAACTAGGTTCCTTAAGGCCCCGTTACACAGTATGATGTCCCAGCAATTGACCAACGATGGGAGTCGTTGGGACATCGTTAGCTGCTCCCTGGTCAGCTGTCAAACAGGCAGACTCACCAGGGATCAGGACTAATGAGAACGCTGGTAACCAAGGTAAACACCGGGTAACTAAGCGCAGTGCTACGCTTAGTTACCCGATGTTTACCCTGATTACCAGCCTCCCAGTGTGTGCTCTGCGGCGCTGGGAGCTTGTTGATCGTTGGTCTCCCGCTGCCACACACGCTGATGCTGGCCGCCCAGTGGGAGACCGAAGATAAAATAATGGTCCTGGCAAGTCTTGCATGATCAACGATCAACAAACTTATCGTTGTTCGTTGATACATGTCACATGCAACGATGTCTTTTCGATGTCATTGCAACATCACAAAACCAACGTTGTAACGATATCGTTAATGATATTGTAGTGTGTGATGGGCCTTTACCTACCATATGTCATTATTCAGTATTCTCATGTGGCACAAATATTTGTATGCTCGCTTTAGCTTCAAGAACCTAGTACAACTGCTTCTCCTGCATTCCTTAAAATTATACCTCAAATAGGTATATTTTATTTCTCATTGACACAGGTAGACTTCTGCTTTGACTTTAGATCAGAATGAAGTCTTAGAATATATTTTTTTTTCTAAAATTTAATTAGCACTTCTGTAAAACTCTTGCTAAGAGCAATTAATCAGAACTTTTTAATGGTAACACTTCTTACCCCCTGCAGTTTTATATTCATATTGTTATCCTAATTGTAATTAAATGACAATGCCTTCGACTGTATATTCCCAGTTCATGATGACAATTGAGTTTCACTTTACAAAAGTTCTAATAGAAAAGTTAATATTAGTTGCTTAACATTGAGTTTAATAAAAATAGATTCAAGTTATCCTTGAACATTAATTAGAAAGTAAACTTTTACGCTTCGACTTCACTAGAACGTTATTTTGGGCTCAAAATTATTCATACATGAGCAGTCGCCCAACCCTCCATGTAGTAAGATTACATTTTAACGTTTCTTACACTTTGCTATTCATCTATAAACATGGAATCTGCTGTAATGTTAAGTACTTGTGTCAATAAAGTTGTAACCTTATGGTAATGCCCAGTGGGTGCAGGCAAGATAGGGTGATGGTGCCATGCCCTGCAAAAATTTTGTTGGATAGCCAACAATCAACAGCCTATAGTACATTCTCAGCAAGGACACAAGATGGTGCAAGTTACAGAGTCACACCTTTCCACTGACTCACCAGGGATTAGAACGTGCGTGTCTTCTGGGCATCCAGGACCACCAGCCCCAGCTAGGAGCACCCTGCTGTTGGTGGGAACCTACTGAAATGAGGTAGTGGCAAGCTTAGGAAGCTGACTTAGCACAGTAAGGTATGTGGCCAGGTGACTGGTTTGTTCCAACCTTAGTTCTCCAAACAACTTCTTGGTATCAGTGTTCAGCAGTGGAGCAGTCTTGTACTCTTCCAGCTGGATTCATGGACCCTAGGCTTAAGTCCTGTACAAAGAGAGAAGGTTAACACTAACCTGTGGCTTTCCCTGAGCTTCCCTACCATCACTAAGTGGGTCCTTCACTCTCCAGCCATCACATGCCTAGTCCCTGACTGTTACCCCCACTCACCTTGGCTAGTGCATAAGGCAGTGAGTGCATTAGTCTTCACCTCTAGCATAACATCACACAATGGAAGGTAAACAGACTAAGGGAAACAGACAAAAAGGATACACATTACTTGGTAGCTGCAGTCAAACTCCAGAATCTACAAAGGACTCCAGCAAGAGCTATTTCAAGCTTGATTCATCCCACAATTATCGACAGTAAAGACAGAATCTATAACCGGCATCAGGTAATGGGTCATGTGAATATTACAAGTGTAGTAGGTGTGGTCATCAACTTGCATCACCTGACGCAAAACTAAGCAGAAGCTATCATCAAGGAAAAATGACATGAAGTCTCACTGCACCAAAGGAAAGGAAACATTTAGATTCGAGTATATCCCAGAGTTGTCACAAGTTTCTTAATGACGGGAGACACTCGTGACATTGGGATACTATGCTTACTGTCTCCCATTGGCTGCATTTTCCCAGTCTGTCTGTCATGAAGTTGGTTTTCCTCACGGCTCACTCCACAAACAGCTCCTATTTTCAGTTTGCCCTGTGTGTTTGCGGTAAGAACGTTAGTAGGAAAATCTGACACCAGGCCCCCTTTCTCATGGGCCCTCTAGCGGTCGCATAGTCTGCCACTATGCATGGTACTCCACTGGTTTTGCCACTCATTAAATCCAAATGGGACCATGCATCTCCATAAAAAAGAAAATAACATCATATGATAAGGCCAACAGTAGTAATGTCAAAAAATGAATTCAAAATGGGCTATCCTGTGATTTAATGTTAGAGGATATCTGTCAGTAGGATGAGCCCTGTCAAGCCATCTATATGGGCCTGTAGGTCACAGGAATCTGAATAAAATATCTTGTTATCTGCAATCTGATTTGTTATTATTGAAAAATCAAAGTTTTTCTTAATTTGTAAATGAGTTATTAAGATCTATGGGCTGGGCATAGATCTCCAGGAGGATCTTCCTCCAGGATCTACAGGGGAGTTATCAATGTGAAAGAAGTAATTACTGACAGTCAGCTCTCCAGATCCACATAACTCAACCTGGTAATTAAATCTTTCATTTTAAATAATTGCTATAGGAAGATTCTCCTGGAGATCTATGTCAGGCCCATAGATCTTAACAGCTCATTTACATGTTAAGAAAAATGTGGATTTCTCTGAAACAATCTATTCATTGACATCTGTGATAAGCAGAAGAAATGCAGCAAAGCAGTCACAACATCCAATGGAGTTAAAGTCTTCGAATAGGAAGGCAGGGTTAGAGTCTATGGCTACTGGGTGTAGTTGGGCCAGCTTCCGAATTGACAAATTCATGTGTACAGGGGTGTAAGGCTGGGGTCACAGTTGACATGAGTTATTTTTTGTGATTTTACAAAACTCATGCGTTTTGTCATGTCAGCATGAGTTTTTTAAGGTGTGTGATGGCTCCCTGCGTTTTTGGCTGCGTTTTTAAATCTGCACCAAAAAATAGTGCATGCACTATTTTTTGGTGCATTTTGAAAAACGCATGCATTTTTGTAGAAAACGCATGCGTTTTTATAACATGGGCCCCTATGGAAAACGCATGCAAAAACGCATGTACAATTAATACCATTTAGTGCCATTCAAAAACACATGCGTTTTCCATAGGAGCCCATGTTAAAAAAACGCATGCGTTTTTGAATGGCACTAATTGTACATGCGTTTTTGCATGCGTTTCCCATAAGGCTCCATATTAAAAAACGCATGCGTTTTTGGAAATGCACCAAAAACGCATGGTACAGTCACACATGCGTTTTTGCTATTAGGGCATGCGTTTTTTAACATGGGGGCCTATGGGTGCGTTTTTACATGCGTTTTTGAAAACGCAGGTCTCCAAAAACGCTTGTAAAAAATGCAACTGTGACCCCAGCCTAAGTCTACCTCCTACCTTAAACCTAAAAAACTAGAAAGAAAATAAAAATTAAAAAAACAAACGGAACAATGGGCATCAACTAACAGAACAGTTTATAATAGGGAGAAATGCAAAGTCCTACATCTGGGCAAGAAAAATGAAAAAAGCATCTACAGAATGGGAGGAATAGGACTAACCAACAGCATGTGTGAAAAAGACTTGGGTACTAATAGATCACAGACTGAACATGAGTCAGCAGTGTGATGCAGCAGCAAAAAAGGCAAACACAATCCTGGGATGTATTAACAGAAGCATACAGTCTAGATCACGTGAAGTCATTATCACCCTCTACTCCTCTGTGGTCAGACTCATCTGGATCCTGTGTCCAGTTCTGGACTGCACATTTTACAAAAGACATCAACAAGCTGGAGCATGTTCAGAGAAGAGTGACCAGAATGTTGACTGGACTACAAGTCATGTCCTATGAGGAACTGTTACAGGATTTGGGAATGTTTAGATTGCAAACAGGAAAATGGAGAAGAGACTTAATAACTGTCTACAAATATTTCAACGGTTGTCACACTGTAGAGGGAGCAGCTTTATTCTCATTTTCACAAGGAAAGACTAGAAGAATGGGGTGAAACTGAATGAAAGGAGAGACATGTTACATATTTGAAAAAAACTTTTTGACAGTGAGGATGATCAACGACTGGAACAGGAACGAGACGTGGTGAGTTCACCTTCTTTAGAAGTCTTCACACAGAGGCTGGACAGACATCTGTCTGGGGTGATTTAGGCTAAAATCAGATTTGCATTCGGGAGGGTTGCGGACGGTGCGCATGTGCAGTGCAGTGCCGAATGCAGACACTTTTATGTGAATGCAGCGGAGATTATCTGCATGCATTCACATAAAAGTGTCCATAGGAAATCATTAGCCCTGGGCATAGAAATTCAAGAGAGAGAGAGAGAGATAATGCCAGGGCAGGATTTACCTAGGGAGGACCTCGGAATGATATCATCTTCCGCTGCGTTCATGCACTTGCCAGCAGATTGCACTGCGCACAGATTCACTCCTATTCATTATTTGTGCACGGCTGTCTGCTTGCGTATAAAACCAGCACACAGCCATGCACAAAAAAAAACAACAATTTGCATTTGGCACGCGCACAAATTATGTGCAGCCGGACACAAACACAACCGAACGCAGCCACACGCAAGCACTATGCGTTCCCATGTTAAACATAGGAATGCAGTTCGCATGCGTTTGCTGCATTTGGTTACGCTGCATTCACAACGCAGATGTGAACACAGCCTTAGCGAATCCGGCTTTAAGCAAAGGGTTGGACCAGATGATCCAGGAAGTCCCGTCCGACTCTTCCATTCTATGATTCTATGATGAGAAAAAAATGTAAAATTTGTTTACAATTTTTTTTTTGCTTATGTCGCTATTTTCCATGACCCATTTTCAATTTTTGAGATCTTGGGCTGTGTGATCGCTTATTGTTTGGACCATGAGATGATGTTTTTACTGATACCAGTTCTCGGTAGATGTGATGCCTTGATCGCCTCTTCTTGCATTTTATTTCCATGTTATGGGGCAAAAAACCTTAATTCTGGCATATTAATTGTTTTTCTCAATTAACTATTTACCGACCAGATTCATTTATTTTATACTTTGATAGATTTGACACTTTTTAACTCAGCGATGTCAAATATATGTAATTGTATTAAATATTTTTTCAAAGGAGATGATTTAGACTTTTGCTTTTGCATTTTTTTTTTCCTTTTATTGTATATACTAGTCCACTAAGGGCACTGAAACCTGGGATCATCGCATTGCTTGAGAATAAATACAGAGAAATGTATCAGCACTGCCGGCGTGTGTTAAACTCCTCTATCAGAGATTGACAGAAGGATTTCCACTTCACTCCCGGCTATATGAAGCACGACAGCTGATTTAATCAGCTGTTATTATTATTATTGTTATTTATTATTATAATGCCATTTATTCCATGGTGCTTAACATCTGAAGACGAATATATATAGACAAGTACAATAATTATGAACGATGCAAGGTACACTCAGGTACAGGAGGAGAGAGGACCCTGCCTGCAATTGTTCAGAGTCTACAAGGGATTGGAGTGGATACAGAAGGTGAGGAGAGAGGACCCTGCCCACGAGGGCTCACAGTCTACAAGGGATAGGTAAGGATACAGTAAGACAGGTTAAGGTTGGTTGTGCAGTGGTTTAGTAGGCTGAGGCTCACCTCAGATTGGTAGGGATAAGTAAGAATACGGTAGGTGAAGTGAGAAGATCCTTTACATGAGAAATCACAGTCTCCAAAGGATAAGTGAGGATACAGTAGGTGAGGAGAGAGGACCCTGCCCACGAGGACTCACAGTCTACAAGGGATGGGTAAGAATACAGTAGGTGAAAAGAAAAGACTTTGCCGATGAGGGCTCACAGTCTGTAAGGGATGGGTAAGGATACAGTAGAAGAGGAGAAATTATCCTGCGTGTGATGGCTCACAGTCTATAAGGGATGGGTGGGGATACAGTAGGTGAGAATAAAGGACCCTGCAAATGAGGGCTCATAGTCTACAAGGGATTGGTGAGGATATATTAGGTGAGAAGAGAGGACACTGCCCATGAGGGTTCACAGTCTACAAATGATGGATAAGGATAAAGGTAGATGAGGAGAAAGGACCCTGTCCGTGAAGGCTCACAATCTAAAAGGGATGGTGAGGATACAGTAGGGGTGGAGAGAGGACCCTGCCCACAAGGGCTCACAGTCTACAGGGGATGGGGGAAGGATACAGTAGGTGTGGAGAGAGGACCCTGCCCACGAGAGCTCACAGTCTACAACGGATTGGTGAGGTTACAGTAAGACAGGTTAGGGCTGGTTATGCAGTGGTTTAGTGCGCTGTGGCTAAACTCAGATTGTTGACTTGTCGGGAGAGGTCAGACTTCAGGTTCCTTTTGAAGATTTACATGGTAGGCGAGAGTCTGATTTGTTTGGACAGAGAGTTCCAGAGCATGGGGGATGCACAGGAGAAATCTTGTATGTGGTTGTGGGAAGAAGAGATAAGAGGGAAAAGATGTGAGGAACGATGTAGGCTCATTATGCAAATCCGCATCAAAGCAGAGACATGACCTTTGACATAACATATATGTCAGAAGTCGTGAAGGGGTTAAATCAGACAAAAATAGTTTTAATGTGCATTTTGAAGCACATAAAAGTCAATATAACGAAAAAACTCTGTGTTAATACACTCATATTAAGAAATATCATCTATATACTGGGTTAAAAAAAAGAAAAAGAATCTGACATGCTGCACAAATGTTAAATCTACAACATGTCAATTTATGTTTGTGATTTTCACAGCTGATTTCACCTATCACAATTTAAGACAGCAAGTCCTGTGAGAATAATCTAAAGAAATTTCACTGTATTTTTATCATAAAATAACTACTTTTCATTAAAATGGGCAATTATGCGAACAAAGCAAAAGTAACCTAAATCTCCCATCTATCTATATAATCGTCTTATCGTGCCTGTCTTTCTTTAACGAATATCCCACGTCGATGATTGGTCGCGGCCGGCTGGGCGCGACCAATCAGGGACACACACGAGATTTCCATTACAGAGACAGGCACTGTCCGGCCACGCGTCTCCTGCCCCAACAGACCGGCTCACCTCCACCCGGTCTCCTGCCTGCCGCTCCCCTGCCGCTCTATGCTCTAGCTCACCCCGGCATTCCTCCTCTTCTCCAACTGGCTGTATTGATGTCCGGGGGCGGGGTTAACCCATTTTTGGCGCCGGGCAAAAGCAGAAAAAATTAATTTTAAGTCCGAGTTCAAAGGCGCACAGTACTCGGTGGTATCGGGCACAACATCCTGTTTGTGATGCCAGAATTCACTCACCCAGGGCAGGGGTACTCAGATCTCAGGCTCAGTCTGGAGGGTCACGGTGGCTGCCTGAGTCTGTGGCCCTCGTGGTCAATGAATAAGGGGGAAAATAATATAAAAATAAAGATAAAGTTCGTGACGCCACCTGCAGTACCTGGTAATGCTCACCAGCGCCGCCACAGTCCTCTGGTGGTCAATGGTATTGCGGCAATGGTGGTGTAGTCCTCTGCAGGCAGGACTGGACTGCCGGGGCAGCGATTCTGTGGGAGGAATCAGTCTATGCTAGGAAAAGATGCAGCAGAGTCGACAAGTCACTTCACCGGGTACTTTACTGGAACTCATATAATTCATATAAAACAACCAGGAGTCAGGCCATAATTGAAAAGCAAGTGCACTTTATTAAAATAGCAGCATCAGCTGCATTTAAAAGTGATGCAACACTGCACACACATATAGGTGACCACATGAACATATGTGATTAACATCCAAAAGATTTAGCATAACATTGCAACCAGTGTAATACAATGACTTGCCCCACAAAGGGTGCACAGCAATTTCACAAAACACAAGGTACACATAAACAACTTAGTTCATGGGTCAGATTATTACCTATTGGTGGCAGTGGCCCCCTGACGCGTTTCGCCAAGCTTCTTCCGAGGCGACCCCCCTCGGAAGAAGCTTGGCGAAACGCGTCAGGGGGCCACTGCCACCAATAGGTAATAATCTGACCCATGAACTAAGTTGTTTATGTGTACCTTGTGATTTGTGAAATTGCTGTGCACCCTTTGTGGGGCAAGTCATTGTATTACACTGGTTGCAATGTTATGCTAAATCTTTTGGATGTTAATCACATATGTTCATGTGGTCACCTATATGTGTGTGCAGTGTTGCATCACTTTTAAATGCAGCTGATGCTGCTATTTTAATAAAGTGCACTTGCTTTTCAATTATGGCCTGACTCCTGGTTGTTTTATATGAATTATATGTTGTTTTTGGAGGGCCTTTTATACTGAAAAGGGTTTTTCTGAATTTACTGGAACTCAGCAGTCATTACAGTTCACAGTGCAGACAAATGGCTGCAGGTTGCTGCAAGCAGATTTTATGGTTGGTAGACGGATCCCTCATGTGTGCCTTCCTTGTTCCACCTGTTCCCTTGCCTCCCAGTAGTGGTGTGAAGTCTGACTTCTTAAAGATTAAGTGTGACCTCCTGCTGTTCCTCTTTACCTCCCTTGCTTCCATCGGGTGAGCCTTCAGTTGATTACCGCAGCCGGCTACTGCGGGTCTGATTCCCCTCTAATGGATGCTTTAGGAGTCAGGGCCGTATCTGAATATACCCCCGGTCAACGGATTCTCTGCAGGTCGTGAAGGTTCCTACAGGTGCGGGCTCCGTTATCCGGTTACTTTCCTAGAGCGAACTCCCTCCAGCTTTTTGAGTCCCTCTGCTCCTTTCTTTCCTATTTCTGGGATCTAGTCGTCTGCCTCTCTTCATCCTTCGTGCCTCAGGTTCCCTTCCTGAACTTCTCTAAATCTCCAACCCTTGGAGGCTGAGGCCGACGGTCAAAGACAGACCGGCCAAGGACCCTCCTTTCTCCCCCTGGGGGTGCTATATACCCTCCCGGGGTCCCTCCCACTTTGTGACTAGTGTGGGGGGGTTTAGGGCTCCTCCTACGGTCCATAAGTCCACTTGCAGTGGAGTGACTACACCACTTTTATGGGTGTAGTACCCCTTCTGTGGCACCTACATAGTGGGGCGCCACATACCCCCTTGATGGAATATACTCGTCCACTGCAAAATTCTCTGATTCTTCTCTTTATAAGTATATTTTTACGTAAAATGACATTTTTTTTATTCTATAAACTACTGAGAAAATGTCTCTGAAATTCAAAGCTAAAAGTTTTGTATATATTTGCAGCAAATGAGAAATCTTCTAAATATATTACGTAAACAGAACAGTGCTTTCAGACCTTAAATAATGCAAAGAAAACAAGTTCATATTCATTTAAAAACAACAATACTAATGTTTTAACTCAGGAAGAGTTCAGAAATGAATATTTGGTGGAATAACCATGATTTTTAATTTCAGCTTTCATGTGTTTTAGTGTGATTTCCACCAGTCTTTCACAATGTTTTTAGTTGACCGTATGCCACTCCTGGCAAAAAAAATTAAGCAGTTCTTCTCTGTTTGATGGCTTGTGACTGTCCATCTTCCTCTTGATTACATTCCAGAGGTTTACAATGGGGTTCAGGTCTAAAAATTGGGCTGACCATGACAAGGTCTTGATGTGGTGCTCCTGCATCCACACATTGACTGACCCAAGACCCTGTTATGGCCAGTACAGTCTCCAGACCATGATTATTCCACAAAACATTGATTTGTGAACTCTTTCTGAACTTGGTTTTTGTATTAGTTGAGGTCTAAAATGACTGGTCTGTGTATTTATTATTATTTTGAAGATTTCTCATTTGCTGCAAATAAATACAACATTTGTAGCTTTGAATTTCTGAGACATGTTGTCAGTAGTTTATAGAATAAAATAACAATGTCATATTACCCAAAATATATTTATAAAACGAAAAATCAGAGAAACTGAAAAATTTGCAGTGATCTCTTAATTTTGTCCAGAGCTGTATGTATGTGTCTTCTGAATTTGTGACATTATCAGCCCGACGAAGGGGCCATAGTTTCCCGAAAGCTTGCTATGCTTACCATCTTTCCAGTTAGCCATTAAAAGGTATCAACTACTGAGGACTCTCAGATTCCAATATTTTGTTGTCATTTAACCTCTTCATGACCAACAGCTTATATATAAGCTCTTGGCTATGTCGCTCCATCTGACGTGTGCTCATGTGCTGACATTTCATCATCCCCCTCACATCTCAGCTGACCTAATCAGCTGACATGTGACACTAACAGCACTGATTGGATCAGCGATCAGATAGGCGCTGTTAACGCTTTCTATCACGCTGTCACTCACTGACAGGGTGATCCAAAGAACCTCGGTGGGGGGGGATTATGCCATTCCCCGCCAGTATCAGAAGTCCTGTGATGCGATGATGGGACCTCAGATGGTTATCTTGACAGACTGGGGTCCTGTGATGACCCCGGATGCTGTCTGTTATCACTTCCTGTGGATGCCTGGTGAAGGCCAGCATCTACAGAAAGTGATCATTTCTGCTTTGCAGAGAAATGCTGAAGCATCTCTCTGCATAGAAGAAGTAATGGGATTGTACCGCACTGAGGTGTAAAATAAATTAAAAAAAATTGTTTAAAAAGTGTTTAAAAATATGAAAAAAGAAAAAAAACATAAATGATAAAATTACCCCCTTTTTCCACATTGAAAAAAAAAAACTATCAAAATTTTTTTTAAAATACACATATTTGGTATCGTCGCATTCAGAAATGCCCGATCTATCAAAATATGAAATCAATTAATCAGATCAGTGAAATGCGTAATGGGAAAAAAAGTTCAAAAGCCAAAACTACGTTTTATTGGTCACCGCATCATTGCAATAAAATGCAATAACGGGCGATCAAAACATCCCATCTACCCAAAAATGGTATCATTAAACACATCAGCTCAAGACAGAAGAAAAAATAAGATATCACACAGCCCTAAATTCCGAAAGAATTAAAATGCTATGGTTCATGGAAAATGGCACAAAAGCGCAATTTTTTTCTTTGAAAATTTCTGATTTTTTTTCACCAATTAGATAAAAGTAAAAGCGTACATGTTTGATATCTAAAAAACTCGTACTGACCCGAGGCATCGTACCAACATGTCAGTGAACATGATGAATAAAAAACCCAAAAAACAAACAAGTAATTGTACTTTTTTTTCAATTTCACTGCACTTGGAATTTTTTCCCCATTTTTCAGTACACTATATGGTAAAATAAATAATTTCATCTGAACGTACAACTCGTCCCGCAAAAAACAAGCCCTCATATGTCTATATATACGGGAAAATAAAAAAGTTATGGCTCTTGGAAGAAGGGGAGGGAGAAACAAAAAACTGAAAACAGAAAATGCCTGGCGGTGAAGGGATTAATAGGAACCAGTCACCAGGATTTAACCACCTGTAAATCAGTGCAGCAGGTGATTGCTGTGTGCAGCATGACATCACTATTTTTTTTTCTTTTATTCCTCCCCTGTGGGCTTGTCTTTCTGCTGTAAGCCAAACTTCCCCCTTCCCGGATAAGTCTGGAGGAGAGGAATGTGGAGGGGGGTTGGCAGAACACAAGCGTACAAGGGAATAATAAAAATAAACCCAAACAGTGATGTCATGCTGTACATATCAATCACCTGCTGTACTGATTTACATGTGGTTAAATCCTGATGGTTGGTTCCCTTTAAAAATACAATAAAATACAGCCCTTATGTGGCTATGTGGAAGGAAAATTGAGAAATGCTATAACTCTTGGAAGAAGGGGGAGAAAAAAACAAAAGCACAAAAACAAAAAATTGCCAGATTATCAAGGGGTTATTGTTTCTTCTTCTTCTTTTTCTTCATCTTCATATTCTTCATCTTCTTCTCTTCTTCTTCTACTTCTTCATCTTCGTCTTCTTCTTCTTCTTCTTTCTTCTTCTTCGTCTTCATCTTCTTCATCTTCTTCTTCTTATTCTTCCTTCTTCTTCTTCTCAGCAAATAAGATCATTATTTCTTCTTCTTCGTCTTTTTCTTCTTCATCTTCTTCTTCATCTTCTTCTTCGTCTTCATCTTCTTCGTCTTCTTCTTCTTCATCTTCTTCTTCTTCTTCTACTTCTTCTTCTTCGTCTTCATCTTCTTCTTCATCTTCTTCTTCTTCATCTTCTTCTTTGTCTTCATCTTCTTTGTTTCTTTTTCTTCGTCTTCTTCTTCCTTCTTCTTCTTCTTCTCAGCAAATAAGATCATTATTTCTTCTTCTTCGTCTTTTTCTTCTTCATCTTCTTCTTCGTCCTCATCTTCTTTGTCTTCTTCTTCCTTCTTCTTCTTCTTCTCAGCAAATAAGATCATTATTTCTTCTTCGTCTTTTTCTTCTTCATCTTCTTCTTCATCTTCTTCTTCATCTTCTTAGTCTTCTTCTTCTTCATCTTCGTCTTCATCTTCATCTTCTTCTTCTCAGCAAATAAGATCATTATTTCTTCTTCTTCGTCTTCATCTTCTTCATCTTCATCTTCTTCGTCGTCTTCTTCTTCTTCTTCTTCTTCTTCTCAGCAAATAAGATCATTATGCTTTATTTTGTATGAAATCACTGGTTGGACACTTCCCAAGCGTCTAGGACTGTGTGATATATCGGCAAATAATATATCGGCGATTATATTTTTAGAATATTTTAAATGAATAAAATACAGTACATTTCCAATCAGAATCTTACATTCCAAAAGAAATGTGAAAAATTAAATTCCTATATTCACTAAAATTCCTAAATTCCTACATTTCTTTAAAAAATAACATTTCTCTTCCATTTTGAAATAAACTATAATGGACAGGCTATTAGCAGAGGCAGCTGGTAAACCCTTAAGTCCAGGCTTCCCAAACTCAACACCTCCCGAAAAAAATAAAATTCCACCACTAATTACTATAACACATTGGTGTTGTAAAAATGGACATTCTCCATCTGTACTGCAAAGTGTAACATCGTACGCCTAAGTGGAAAGGCCAAGTGTTCATTAGCGGAGAATTCTGTCACAAAAATTCACAGAAATTATATTTTGGACTTGAAATGATGGGAAATGAACCGTGGAAAGGTGTTAAGGTTAAAAAGTTAAGAAATATACATTTCCAAAATCGTTAAAAAGATCAAGACCACGGCTTTTAATCTTGCATTTCATTTCACATTGTTGTATTGTTGTATTATCTTCCGCCTTGGTGGAATTACCATTAATATATCAGTTTTGCTCGGATCAATGTATCGGTTTTGCTTTTGCCAGAAGTTTGAAAATAAAATGAAATCCGAGCAGAAGACGGTAGATGCTGACAAGATACAGCAGGACATGAATTTAAAGTGTAAAGACTATGACAGCCTTGTTGAAAGCCTTGTTAGAAAATGACATGTTTGAACTTAGCTGGATGCTCAAAAAGTGTACATCCAATATAGAATACACACAGGGGACGAGGAGCCATTGTTTATTGCTGGTTATACAGTATTTGGAGTGCTGTGATCGGATATGAAATCCTCATCGTCAAGAGAATGTCCTAGAATAGGAGCAATTATGAAGGTACTTATTTATTTTACTCGCTTATATAGCATCAATAATTATGTACAGCGCTCTACAGACATCATAATTAGGCTGTGTGCACACAATCTGGAGGCACTACGGATTGGACACAGTGCCTGCGGACCTGAGGGAAGCCGCCGGTGCACACAAGGAGACTGCAGCCGCCCTGTACTCACGATCTGTGGTGGGTGCAGAGCAGCTTGCCTCTGCGTTCACCCGATGGTGATCGCTTCGGACTCCGCAGTATGAAATTAACATGCTGAGGAGATGCGGAAGTCCTGAAACTCACACAGCAACTGAAAACACGCTGCGGTCAGGAGAAGCTTAGTGAGCATGTGATTTCTTGAAATCCCATCCATTATGTTGGTACTGTACAATGCAGCATTGTTTGGGTCCATACCGAGCACCTATCCTGAGAAGTCCGTGTTATTGTTTAGGTCTTGGTTTGGTAAGGGGGGCTGCAAAAGGAACCAAATGGTGATTAAAGCTGAAGAATCATACTTTTTAGTATTGGCGCTGCAGTCATTCTACATTCGGGTCCACTCAATAAGCCTAATGAGTATTCACTGCAATCCCTTCCCAGCTTTTGTGACAGCATATCTAATTGGTTGTTGAAGTCAGACTGCGCCCCCAACCCCTGCATTGACATCAGTGATTGGTTACCCTACACATTAGTCAATGGCAAGCAAGATGCCATCATATTAGTATAAAAATAAATAAATCATTTAAAAAATGCGGTGGGGTCACCCATTAGTGATGAGCGAGTATGCTCTGCACTGCTCGGTACTCGCACGAGTATCACTGTACTCGGGCTACTCGGCGAGCACCGAGTAATCTCGCGGTACTCGTGCTGTGCTCGTGGTCCTCATCCCTGCATGTTGGCGCTCTTTTGAGAGCCAGCCCACATGCAGGGATTGGCTGGCAGACCACTGCAATGCCACAGCCCTGTTAGTTGTGGCATTGCAGTGATTGGCCGGCCTGCACAGCGTGACCAAGCCTTTATAAGACCCGGCCGCGCTGTGCTCTGCACACAGGCATCCAGACAGTGAGTGTAGGGAGAGTGTCTGCTGCTGCTTAGGGACAGATTTGCGGCCCTCATAGGTAGATCCGGAGCAGGGCTGCAAACTGCTGACCACAACAGTCCTTCTCAGGACTAATCTAGGAGGATATAGGCAGGGTGATCCAGATCGGAATCCAAGCTTTTCTGTGACCATAACAGTCACCAGACTGTTGTACTTACTACCTTAATACAGGTTAGGGACTAAAATCCTACTCTCCTGTGACCATGACAGTCACCAGACTGGTGTACTTACTACCTTAATACAGGTTAGGGACTAAAATCCTAATCTCCTGTGGTCTGAACTGTCACCAGACTGGTGTACTTACTACCTTAATACAGGTTAGGGACAAAAATCCTACTCTCCTATGACCATTACAGTCACCAGACTGGTGTACTTATCACCTTAATACAGGTTAGGGACTAAAATCCTACTCTCCTGTGACCATTACAGTCACCAGACTGTTGTACTTACTACCTTAATACAGGTTAGGGACAAAAACCCTACTCTCCTGTGACCATTACAGTCACCAGACTGGTGTACTTACTACCTTAATACAGGCTAGGGACAAAAATCCTACTCTCCTGTGACCATTACAGTCACCAGACTGGTGTACTTACTACCTTAATACAGGTTAGGGACAAAAATCCTACTCTCCTGTGGCCATTACAGTCACCAGACTGGTGTACTTACTACCTTAATACAGGTTAGGGACAAAAATCCTACTCTCCTGTGGCCATTACAGTCACCAGACTGGTGTACTTACTACCTTAATACAGGTTAGGGACTAAAATCCTAATCTCCTGTGATCTGAACTGTCACCAGACTGGTGTACTTACTACCTTAATACAGGTTAGGGACAAAAATCCTACTCTCCTGTGACCATTACAGTCACCAGACTGGTGTACTTACTACCTTAATACAGGCTAGGGACAAAAATCCTACTCTCCTGTGACCATTACAGTCACCAGACTGGTGTACTTACTACCTTAATACAGGTTAGGGACTAATATCCTACTCTCCTGTGACCATTACAGTCACCAGACTGGTGTACTTACTACCTTAATACAGGTTAGGGACTAAAATCCTAATCTCCTGTGATCTGAACTGTCACCAGACTGGTGTACTTACTACATTAATACAGGTTAGGGACAAAAATCCTACTATCCTGTGATCAGAACAGTCACCAGACTGTTGTCGCTGTATACAGGCAAAATGCGAAAGGGCGTTGGCAAGGGCGTTGGCAAGGAACAAGGAAGTGGACGTGATGGTGGTGCAGGCAGAGGCCGAGGTCGTGTGCAAGCACTAATTTCGCAACAACAAAGTGGCACATCTACTCGCTCGCACGTCCTGTCCCAAATTCTTGGGGTCCGCAGCAGTACACCGCTCTTGAACCAAGACCAGTGTCAACAGGTTGTTACTTGGATAGCGGATAATGCTTCAAGTCAGATGGGCACCTCCACAAACACCCTGTCTTTCACACGGTCAAGTGTCAGTAGCCGTGATACTGCACCGCACATTTCCCAACCTGATCCTCCTTCCTACCACCAGGCCGAGTACACGTCCACAGACATTACTGATCCCACACTAGGACACTTGGAAGAGCTGTTCACGTATCCATTCGCAGAATCTGGCCTCTCGCCAGCTCCTGTTGAAGTGGGTGATGAGGAGATGATATGTACAGATGCCCAAATATTTGAGCAGCCACTTTCTCATGAACGGAACGTTGGCAACGTGTCTCAACAAGGGGTGGACGATGATGAGACACAATTGCCAGGAAGTCAGGAGAAGGATCAGAGTGCGGACGAGGAAGACGACGTGGTGGATGATCCAGTAGCTGACCCAACATGGCAGGAGGATATGCAGAGCGAGGCCAGCAGTGCACAGGGGGAGGGAGGCGTAGCGTCCCAACAGGCAGTACGAAGCAGGGTCGTGTCCGCAGGCAGAAGGCAGGCAACAGTTCCCTCAACAACACGACTCAAGGTGCCTGTGCAAATGTTAGGTCTTCCCGAGTCTGGGAGTTTTTTAAGTTGGCTCCAGATGACTCTAAAAAGGCCATTTGCAACAACTGCCATGCCAGTATCAGCAGGGGTACGAAAACTAGCAGCCTGACCTCCACCAGCATGATCAGGCACATGTCAGCCAAGCACCCGACTTTGTGGGAAGTACAACAGAGTCGAGGAGCGGTGCTTGCTGATGTCACTGCTACGTCTTCGCGTGTTGTGCGTGTGAGCCAATCCCCTGTCCATGCTGGCCGCGAACAAGCCTCCGCCCCTGCACCTGAAGTTGCCCACGCACAAATAACACCACCATCAAACACGTCCTTGTCCCAGCGCAGCGTTCAATTATCCATTCAGCAAACATTTGAACGCAGGCGCAAATACGCTGCCAACGCCCCACATGCCACAGTGCTGAATTCTCACATTTCGCGACTCATAGCGCTAGAAATGTTGCCTTTCCGGCTGGTGGAGACAGAAGCATTCCGCGACCTGATGGCGGCTGCTGTCCCACGTTACTCGGTCCCCAGCCGCCACTATTTCTCCAGATGTGCCGTCCCCGCATTGCATAACCACGTGTCCAACAGCATCACACGTGCCCTGGACAACGCTGTTTCAGCCAAAGTCCACCTAACTACAGACACGTGGACAAGTGCTTGTGGGCAAGGCCGCTACATCTCCTTGACGGCACACTGGGTTAATATTGTGGAGGCTGGGACCCAGTCTGAGCAAGGGACGGAACACGTCCTTCCCACACCAAGGATAGCAGGCCCTACCTCTGTCAGGGTTTCACCGACACTCTACAGCTCCGGAATGTCATGCTCCTCAGCCTCCTCCTCCTGTGCATCCTCATCCACTGTACCCTCCACACCAGTCCCAAGCTGGAAGCACTGCAGCACTGCCTCTGCGAAGCGGCAACAGGCTGTGCTGAAGCTAGTCTGCATAGGTGACAAGCCCCACAATGCAGAAGAGGTGTGGACAGCTCTGAAACAGCAGGCAGATCACTGGCTCACACCTCTGAACCTAAAGCCAGGAAAGGTCGTGTGTGACAATGGCCGGAACCTGGTGGCAGCTTTGAGGCGAGGCCAGATGACTCATGTTCCATGTGTGGCCCATGTGCTCAACCTGGTGGTTCAGAGGTTTCTAAAGTCATACCCAGAGCTGTCTGAACTGCTGGTAAAAGTTCGCCGTCTGTCTGCACATTTTCGCAAGTCACCTGCTGCTTCAGCCGGCCTTGCCGGCTTTCAGCGCCGTTTGCGTCTTCCGGCCCACAGACTGGTGTGTGATGTCCCCACGCGTTGGAATTCAACTCTGCACATGTTGGTCAGGATATGTGAGCAGAAGAGGGCAGTTGTGGACTAGCTGCATCACGTAAGCCGTAGGGAAATGGGTCAAACTCCACACATAACACCTGAGGACTGGAGATGGATGTCCGACCTATGTACCGTCCTCCAAAACTTTGAGGACTCCACCAAGATGGTGAGCGGCGATGACTCCATTATTAGTGTCACCATACCACTACTCTGCCTTCTAAAACGGTCTCTGCTGAAAAACAAAGAGGATGCATTGCAGGCCGAGCGCGATGACTTGGAGCAAGAAACAGTAGTGGGTGTGGGTGATAACACACAGCCCAGCCTCATCTCATCACAACGTGCAGTGGAGGACTATGACGAGGAGGAGGATGAAGACATGGAGCAACTCTCTGGCCAAATTGAGGATATGACATGCACACCAGTCATACCCTCGATTCAGCGTGGCTGGCCAGAGGACAGGGGAGATGAGGAGGAGGAGGAGGACAGCATGTTCAGTCATCGTGTTGGTCTGGATACTGAAGTGATGGCTGTTAAGAGTCTGGCGCACATGGCTGACTTTATGGAAAGCTGCCTGGCTCGTGACCCTCGCGTTCAGAACATCTTGGTCGACAATCAGTACTGGTTGGCAACACTGTTAGACCCACGCTACAAGGAGAACTTTATGTCTCTCATTCCTGAGGCGGGGAGGTCAGCCAAAATGCAGCAGTTCCAGAAGGCCATAGTCACGGAAGTAGGCAAATCATTCCCCTCACAAAACGCTAGCGGCATAGGTCAGGAATCGGTGGACAACCAAGGCGTACGGCCGAGAGGGGCACAAGTCCAATCCGCCAGAGGTAGGGGAACAGTCTTTATGATGTGGGACAGTTTTCTCAGCCCCTCATGTACCACAGCCCCTGAGGTGCGGGTAGTGCCACAAGAAATGCTAAGTTTGGCCAGATGCTGAAGGAGTACCTTGCAGATCGAACAACTGTACTGCGAGATTCCTCTGTGCCTTACAATTATTGGGTCTCCAAGCTGGACACGTGGCATGAATTGGCTCTCTACGCCTTTGAAGTCCTGGCCTGCCCTGCCGCTAGCGTTTTGTCAGAGCATGTTTTCAGTGCCGCAGGTGGAATCACTACTGATAAACGCACCCGCCTGTCAACTGAAAATGCTGACAGGCTGACTCTGATCAAGATGAACAAGGGTTGGATTGGGCCAGACTTCACCACACCACCAACAAATGACAACTGATTTTAAATTTTGTTCTGGGAATTTGCCATGTACCTCCACTCACCCATGGGTACACTCTTCTGGACTTTGGCTAATCGCTGGACTGCTCCTCCTTCTCCTCATGTGCCACCATGATGACGGTTACAATAGTTAGGCTGTTGTTTCAGGTATACCCGCAGTGGTAAATTTTTTCGCCCATTCTTTTAGAATGGGCATTACAACGACAGGAGACCCGCTCCTTTTCAATGGGAAAAATGTTTTGAGTCCCTTCTGCACGTCTGTATCCAGGGACAATATGGAGCCTCCCAATTTTTGGCTGCCCTGCCAAAGGGCTATACTACAATACACCCACTTCAGGTTTACAGGCCCTACTGCACGTCTGTATGCATGGGTCATTGTTGAACCTCCCAATTTTTGGCTGCCCTGCCAAAGGGCTATACTACAATACACCCACTTCAGGTTTACAGGCCCTACTGCACGTCTGTATGCATGGGTCATTGTTGAACCTCCCAATTTTTGGCTGCCCTGCCAAAGGGCTATACTACAATACACCCACTTCAGGTTTACAGGCCCTACTGCACGTCTGTATGCATGGGTCATTGTTGAACCTCCCAATTTTTGGCTGCCCTGCCAAAGGGCTATACTACAATACACCCACTTCAGGTTTACAGGCCCTACTGCACGTCTGTATGCATGGGTCATTGTTGAACCTCCCAATTTTTGGCTGCCCTGCCAAAGGGCTATACTACAATACACCCACTTCAGGTTTACAGGCCCTCATGCACGTCTCTATCCTGGGGCATTGGTGAACCTCCCAACTTTGGACTGCCCTGGCAAAGGAAAATACTACAATAGACCCAGTTCCTCAAAATGGCCACATTATGTCAAGACAGGGCTTCATGTACGTCTCTTCTCAGGGTCATCGGAGTGCCGCACAATGTTTTCACGTAAAATATTTCATGTAATCACAAAAAGTAACATACACCAGCTGTATCTTACTATTGGGTATGTGCCCTTAACATTTCCACCCTAAATATTCATTTTGGTGTCATTTTGGAAGGTTTTTTGGTGACTCCGTAAAATTGGCGTGAAACTCGGACAAGATTGTTCACAGCTGTGACTTTTGAGTGAGAAATGCTTCCAGGGGTCTTCCCCATGGTGTTGCCATGTCATTTGAGCACTCTTCTGAGACTTTTGTGACATTTTTAGGGTTTCTACATGCTGCCGGCAGTCGTTTCATAAAAATACTCGGGTCTCCCATAGGATAACATTGGGCTCAGTACTCGGGCCAAGTACACGAGTATCTCGGGATGCTCGGCCCGAGCTTCGAGCACCCGAGCATTTTAGTACTTGCTCATCACTATCACCCATCTATTTATACACAGCAGAAATAAAGGACACCACTGCAAGCTGCAGCCCACAGCTATGTGTGTTTTGTTGGCTGGGTATCAAAATACAAGGGACACACGCAGATTTTTTAAAATTAATTAAACAAATAGTTTAAGAAACCACTGTGGGGTCCCCCCAACAATTTTGATACTCAGCAAGTTAAAGCACATGGTTGGGGTTGGTATTCTCATTCTCAAGAGATCCATAGTTATTAGGCCTCCACAATTAAGAATAGCAGCCTGCAGTCACCCCAGACCAAGTCAATCAGGAAGAGCCAAGTAAAGTGAGAATTTGGCGCATCTAAAGGATTCTCTAAATCTGAGATGACTCTCCTCACAGCCCCCCCGCTTCTCCCTCCCCCGCTCCCCGCGGCCCCCCCACTACTCCTGCCCCCCCGTTCCTCATGCCTCCCCGCGGCCCCCCCGCTCCTCCTGCCCCCCCCGTTCCTCATGCCTCCCCGCAGCCCCCCCGCTCCTCCTCCTCCCCCATTCCTCATACTCCCTGCGGGCCCCCCTGCCCCTCCCTGCTCCTCCACGGTGATAAAAATAAAAAAAATCCCATAAGGATACTTATTCTCCACCGGTTCGCTGCTCCACCTCCGTCTTCTAGCTTCTAGAGGGCTTGAGGACCTGGCGTTGCCTGGGAAACCGATAAGCCCTTTTTAGGGAGGGCTTGAGGAGGGGTTATAAAAAAGTTAGTCAGAGAAGAATGTGAGATGAGAGCATCGAGAGTGGGCACAGGACGGAGAGCGCCCTAGGGGACATGGGAATTAGGGATCCACCTGTGGGCCTCAAATCTGGCCCGACTAATTTACATGTTCAGTCCCCATCTGAATTGTATGTGCTCTTTCCAGGTATGATGTGACAGTTACGTCATTTCCGGTCCTGTAAATTGTGGGTGAATATTGGGCATACTGGTCGGTTTCAGAATGCACACTGCACATGTCTAGGAGCCAGATAGGAGAACCTATTACTTACAATTAATGCACAGGACCAGAAATGATGGGAAGTAATAAGTGTACTTTTCTGGCTCCATGTGCAGTGCGCATTCTGAAACCAGCCAATACACTCAATATTCACCCACAATGCACAAGACCGGAAATGATGCAACCGTCTCATCTTACCAGGAAGGCGCACATACAATTCAGATGGGGACTAAACATGTAAATTGGAATATCACATCCACTGGGGCGTGATAACCACAGAGCAAGGGGGGACATGGCTGCAGGCAGAACAGCCAAATCATCTAGAAGGAGCCTAATGACAATCAGAAATAGTAAATTACTAAATAATTTTTCTCCTCTTTTACAGTAAAGTATTAGCTCAGACAGGGATAATTAGAATAGGAAGGTGCAGGGACAGATAGTGATGGGTTTGGGGGCATAACTTAGCTGACAGGTTCCCTTTAACTCTGATGGAGATGAATAAGGCCTTGCTATGTTAAGAAATCCATGGGGGAAGTTAATGAACACTGAAAATCCAAAGTATTAACAATACCTGCTTATTAATGTGTATTATGCAGCTGAGTGCCTCTAAACAACCTGCCAATCACCTGAAATAGGAACAAAACACTTATTCATCAGGTTAATTGTGTGGTTTAAATATTCATCGTTCTAGGCAGTGAATTGTCCTGGTTAGTTTGGGATTGTCAATTAAATTATGTGACGGCTTATTTTCACCTCTTCTATCTCCACCCCTCACGATGTCTTGCTTCACAGATAGCAGCTGCAGCACAGACAGAAACAGAGTGCGGCACTCCTTTTACATCACCCATAATGTCTATCACCACGGATCCAGGATATCTTCACAGGGACGTCATGCAAGAAATGGTGGAAACTGCATCTCTGTTCTATAATGACGTCCCATTCCAGGAGGGATGATAGACACTGCTGAGAATGTGTGCAGCAATAGACTCCTGTGACATCACGCTTGAGACTCCTTTCAAATGAAACATCACAGGAAGTGAAGTACATTAATGACCAAAAGGGTAACAATATTTTTGATGTTTGAGAATCATACTCCATACCTCATCATCCTCTACAGCTTTGAGCGTAAGACTACCTTCATTTCATAGACAATCACCTTGGCTATCTTATACAAAAATGTGACTTTCAACTATTTGGCATATGATTATTTATGCATATTGTTGTCATGTTATTTCATTGTTACTGTTTTGCTCCTAAAATATCAATTAAAATTTGTATACATTTTTTAGTATTTTGTAAATCCACTTTTGGCCTTCAACACTACCAGGCTCTAGAAGATCATATTAAGTATGTTTCGACCAAAATCCGATTCCCATGTTTCTAATATTGTTGCATACTGGTCAACTCACTTAGGTATGTGTACAACTTTTTCTTAAACTCTACCCACAAGTGTTCGATTTGGATGAGGTTGGAGACTGTGGGAACTAATCCAGCACCTCTACTTCATTGTAAGTGAACCATTTCTTTGCCAATCTCAACATATATTTCGGGTAATTGTCCAGCTGGAACACTGTCATTCTTTTCATACCCATAATGCTTCAGTGTACGAAATAACCCGTCTTGAAAGATACTCACATATATCTCAGCATTGAGACCACCATTGATCCTGTTCAAGTATCTAACGCCTTTGGCTGTGAAACAACCCCATATCATCAGGCTTCCTCCACCAAGCTTTACAGTTCTTTCAATTTCTTGCTCGTTAACCCCTTTTTGCATTTTTCCTTCCAGACTCATTTGCACCCATGAGAGCCTATTCTATTGACTTTAGTCTCATCAATCCAAATCACCCGTTTCCAATCTAGTCTTTGTAATATTTCTCCGATCATCACATTTGCTTCGTTTTTATTTTACTATCCCATAGTCTTCAAGATCTGACTGTTTACTTGATGTCTAATATATTCAACCTTTGATATTATGATATTATCTTAAAAAAATAAATGTTATTAATTTTGTATGCAAGTGGTGTTAAAGTGAACCTGACATATAATACATGCTGCTCAATCCGTGGAAAGCAGGCATCAGGCACTGGCTGTATTATCACAGTTTGGAATGTTTTAAAAATCATACTTTAAAGGGAATCTGTCAGCTTATTGTTGCCCCTAAAGCTATCACTACCTGTCCCTGCACCTTCCTAATACATCCCTAACCATCCCAGTCTAAGCTAAAACTGTCCTATAATGGTTGTGAAAAATGACTCTTACATATACTAATGAGTCCTCTTAACTACTCTATGTAGTCACACTGGGCCTTCTCGAGGGCTCCGTCTCCCCCCTCAATGCTGGTATCACACCCCACTGGGCGTGATAATAGATTTCCCAGTTGCGCTCTCCTTCCATGTATGACGCTGCGATGTAATCATTTCCGGAGCTGCGCATTGCCAATACTTTCGAGATGCACTGAGTGGTTTCATAATGCTCAGTGCACATGCTCATAAGCCCTCACTGACGACTGGCTGTTATGTGGTAAGGGCTCGCTGTTATGCAGTGCCATCAGTGAGGGCTTCTGAGCATGCGCACTGAGCATTATGAAGCCATTCAGTGCACCTTGGAAGTATTCCCAATGCACAGCTGCGGAAATGACACGTTGTCATTCACACAGAAAGGGGACATATGAATTGAAGAGCCAGGAGCACACCTTGGAAATCTATTATCACGCCCAGTGGGGTGCAATATCAGCATTGAGGGGGGAGATGAGCCCTGGAGACCGCCCATTGAGTAGTCAAGAGGACTCATTAGCATACAAAAATGTGAATGATAAAGTCGTTTTTTACAACCGTTATAGGACAGTTTTAGCTTAGACAGGAATGGCTATGGATGTATTAGGAAGGTGCCGGGACAGGTAGGGATAGGTTCGGGGACAAAAATGAGCTGACAGGTTCCCTTTAATAATGAGCCATCAATAAGCATATTTAGGAGGATATCTGTCAATCCAGGACAACGGCCGTGGAGAAGCCACTGGGGACCCGCTAGTCTGACTAGTCCAAGGACCTGCTTGTCTGACTAGTCTAAGCCAATAAATTATATTTTTTCCTGAAATGCCACAACATTGCATAGTCCAACATACCGGACTGAGATAATACAGCCAGATTCTGTATATGCTGCCCATGGATCAGTCAGCATGTGTTAGCTGTCAGGTTCATCTTAAATTTATAAATGATAGGTATGTATGTGTGTTAGTATTTCATTTATATTAACATAAAATATGAGATGAAAAAACACTATTATTCATGATATAGAAAAAACTGTTTTGTGCCTCAAGAGGTGCCCTAAATCATAGTGTATCAAAAAGCATAACTGGAAACTTATTTTAAACATGAACCAACCAGTCATATGAAACACAACAATGATTATTTGTAACGGAAAATAAACTGTTGGCAAAATGGTAGCTCCATGCATTGATATCCTGAAAGTGGTCTTAAAAGGATCCTGTCACCCCCAAAACACCTCAAAACCTATTAAAAGCTGTCCCTACAGCATAGTAACACTTACCCTACACTCCTTTTTGCTCCTAAAAGCACCAAGTGAAATATAAGAAAAATGTTATTATAGTACCTCATTATGGATGATAATGAGTGACTATGCTATTCATAGTCACCCTGGCAGGCGCTCCCTCTTCATGTTATCACGCCTCCATAGGCGTGATCTTGTAATCTGATTAAAATGCGCGCCTCCCCGCCGCTCTGTGGTGTCTCGGCCGGCCTGTAGTGGGGCTGGGTGACGTGATACGCGTCATTTCCGGCGCCGGGTGACGTATACACCCGCGCCGCTCTGTTAGCTTCAAAACGTGCACTGCGCATGCGCATGCGCGTGCGCAGTGCGGGTCTTGAAGCCAACAGCGGCGCGGGTGTAAATACGTCACCCGGTGCCGGAAATGACGCGTATCGCGTCACCCAGCCCCACTACAGGCCGGCCGAGACACCACAGAGCAGCGGGGAGGCGCGCATTTTAATCAGATTACAAGATCACGCCTATGGAGGCGTGATAACATGAAGAGGGAGCGCCTGCCAGGGTGACTATGAATAGCATTGTCACTCATTATCATCCATAATGAGGTACTATAATAACATTTTTCTTCTATTTCACTTGGTGCTTTTAGGAGCAAAAAGGAGCGTAGGGTAAGTGTTACTATGCTGTAGGGACAGCTTTTAATAGGTTTTGAGGTGTTTTGGGGGTGACAGGATCCCTTTAAAGGGAACCAACCAGCAGGATTTCCACATATAAAGTAATGACAGTGCCATACTGGCTCAAGGATGTTGAATAAAATCATATCTTTAGTTTCCAAATGGTATGATTGATTGCAGTAAAATGTTTTATCAAGGGTCCAGAAATGTATGAAGCGGTTGATTGGCATGAGCAAGGGCGGGACTTTGTAAGTCAGATCTTACTTTATTATTCCGGCTCGTGTTCAGTATACACTTAAATTATTTCAGTCACTCCAATAAAATGGCGCCAAAGTCGGCACCTGCCCACACCGCTATCTCCGGCGCCATCTTATTGAAGATGCCGTCCTCCAACTGCTGATATATTAGATGCTCGTTCTGAGGATGGCACATGTGTCCTCACATCCTCTACCTTCATCTCAAGGCAAGAGGAGACCTTGCCACCAATAGCAGCCCACCGAGCAAACACGCAAACATGTCAAAAGCCAGAGGACAGGAGCTTCAAAAAGATGGAGCCGGAGATAGCGGTGTGTGCGGGCACAGAGAATTCTCCTTTATATTTGAATACGTGAAAATGAGGATTGGTTTGAACCATTTTAGATGTTTCTTTCTTTTCCCTCTAAAAGAAATATTTTATTTCTTTTAGCTGAAGTTGGAGATTTAATATAAATTTGTAGTTTTTGAAGCCAAAATCAATAAGACTCTATTCTTCTTATATTATCTTTTGCTGTGATAAAGAAATAAGATAAGCCAAAGCTTCAACTATTGTTAAACATTGAAATCCAAAATATAGGAGCTTCATAAAATGAATTTAAGGTGATTTCTAAGTAAAATATTAACTACACTATGTAAGCATAACAAAATAGCTAAATAGGTTTCTGTTCCCTATTATGAATCCTAATTTTTCCATTCCATAGAAAAATGTATAACCTACTGCATAAAAAGGAATTACTATATTTTTGGACTATAAGACGCACCCAGATTTTAGAGGAGGAAAATAGGGGAAAAAAAAAGCAAAAGGTGTGGTTATAAGTAACTGTTATGGGGGATCTGCTGCTGACACTGTTATAGGAGTAATGTTCCCATCCCTGGCCCCATCCAGGTAATATGTTTCCCCCATCCTAGATATAGCCTCCTATCCAGGGCTATATCCTCCCATGGGACTATATCCAGATATAGAAAAGATGAAAGGAGACAAAACAAGGCGCAATAGCTATCAATATGACACAGACTGTGCACACAGATCACAAAGAGGTGCACTCACCTGATCTAGTTGTGTGCACCCACAATTAGTTTTGATGACATGTAGTTAAAAGCTGCTGCAGGACCTGATGACAGTGCCCGGAGTGGTACTGAAACACGTAGGTGGGAATAAAGAAGGGGGGGTCTTTGATATAAAGACTTTAGACTGATTATTTCAAGCAGCGCGGACCGTCTATACACCATCCCTTGATCTGTATATCCAGATATAGCCTCCCATCCTGATATATAGCCTGCCATTCTCGGTATATAAAATCCCATCCTGGTATATACCCCCCATCCAGGTATATAGCCCCCATCCTATGACATTTCACCCCCCAGCCTGGGGTATTACACCCCCAGCCTATGATATTGCAATCTGCAGCCTGAGATATTACACTCCCCCATCTTGGGATATTGCATGCCCCAGCCAGGGATATTGCACCCCCCATCACTGTATATGGCCCATACCGTAGGATATTGCAACTCCAATTAGTGGATATGCCCCACATCCTGGGATATTGCACGCATATCACTAGATATGGCCCCCATCCTGGGATATTGCAGCCCCCTCATCACTGGATACGTGTCTGCCATCCCCTCTATCTCTCCATCTGTAGCCGCATTGACCTCTTCCTGTCTGTGCGTCTCCGGAGCATCTGATCATGTGACTGAGATGTGCATTGATGACATGACTGTGCAGTGCCAGTCATATGACAGAATGCTGGTTTGCACAGACAGGAAGAGATCGATGTGGATACAGAGGGAGAGATGGATGAGATGGCGGACAGGTATGTAACACTGTTTATTGTTTTAGTGTACGCGGCAGCAGGGGAGCCATATCCGGTGATGAGGGTGCTGCAATATCCCAGGATGGAGGGGTCAGTACACTTAGTGTACTGTAATATAGACTGTCTCCCGCCACCGCTCAGTGCTAGCTTCAGCACTGCGAGGTGGACAGTGGGATGCAGTGAATATTACAGTAGACTAATGAGCGGGGACAAGTGATCACGGACAACAGACCATGCCAGCCTCCTCCAGCAACTCCAGAGCCGCCCCCCCTTCAGCACAGCCCACAGCACCACAGCACCATATATTCGGATCATAAGACGCACCCCCACTTTCCTTCAGAATCTGGGGGGAAAAAGTTCATTTTATAGTACGAAAAATATGTCATACAATATGCCAACTATACATAACAGTGTTTTCATTTGAAACTTGAATTGTTTATTTACCGTACTTTATCTCTATAAACATAAGAAATTAATTGATAAATACCATATGATATTCCATTGTTACTGCATTTGGGTATTAGATTATTTGGCTGCAATGATGGCATCAAGTTAACAGCATGTGACCATTACAGCCAGTCACAGAAGTCGTGAGAACACTGAGTCCAGTATTTGGCTGCAGCGGTCAGAATTCAGCACAGCAAAAACTTTCTTAACAGCTATAGAAAGCTAAGACTGGGTGTAGATAAGCACAAGGCAAGGGCTATAGTTTTGTGTAGCATTCCAAAGCTTTCCAAAATGCACCTTTATTCTATGATCCGCTTATTGCCTGAATTAAAATCTACACAAGCATACAAATGAATTACAAATTTATTGAACTAGTATGATGTGAATACACAACAGTAGGCATTAAGTGATTAAGGAAGGGTTAACTGCTCGAAACGCGTAGGTTCTGTACCTCATTTTATGATGTTATTATGTTGCAACATGTTTTTACTCAATATTCAAAAAAGATGTTATGCTTTATCCATGAGGCTGAACCAGAGATGCATTTTGGATTTTTATTTACAGGGACTGTCAAGGAGCAACTAACTGCTGTAAGGTCTTATATAAGCAAACTGAATTATCTCCAGCACGTTAGAATCTTAAGAAAAATCAGGGCTATCCATGAACTGTAGCACAATCACAACCTGATTGTTTGTCAGTAAGACAAAGAGGGTTGTGTTGTAGTTATGGATTCTCCTTTATATTTGAACATGTGTATTTTGGATGACAGTAAAAGGCCCCATTACATGGTATGAGATCGTGAACGATATCGCTGAAACGTAATGGGTTTGGAGTCGTTCAAACAACATCGTTAGGACGTCGTTGCGTGTGACACCGAGATACGACTACGATAAATCGTTGGATCGTTGATCGCAGATTTGAGAACATGTTCTCAAATCAAACGATCCTCGATCACCCAACCTGCAGCATCGTTGTGTGTGACACCGCGATAACAATGTTGTTAACGACTTCGCCTATTCACAGCAATGAGCAAGTATCGTTCGCTTGGTTGTGTGAATGATAGCTGCTTGCCACATCGTTGGTGCGTCGTCCACGATATCTAGACGTGTGACATCTCACCAATGATGTCAAAAAGACGTCCTAATGACTGTACGCCCATGAGATCGTTGGTGAGATCTTAATTAGGGATGGGCGAATCTACTCGCTAGGACTCGTTACTCGGCGAGTAGTAAGGGACTCGCAGGACTCGATACTCTGCGAGTTTCCCAGCGATTACTCGCAGAGCAACGAGTCCAATGCAAATCAATGGCAATCCTAGTTTTGTCAGAGACTCTGACAAAACTAGAATTGCCATTGACTTGCATTGGTCTCATTACTGTGCAAGTAATCGCAGGGAAACTCGCAAAGTAACTGCTGTTACTTTGCGAGCTGAGTCCGGCTGTCTGCTCTGTGCAGGCTGCCGCAGCTCCAGGGTCGTAGAGCCCGCCTGCTCACAGAGATGATGTAGCAGAGCTGAGATTGTTCTCAGTCTGCTCATTCCCTGTGCATAGACATCTATATCTATGCACAGGGGATGTAGCAGAGAGGACATCGCGTTTTGGACTACGTCGGACGGAAGAGGATTTTCTTAATTAAAGATGGAGTCCCTAATGGCTTTTTTTTTTATTTCTAATAAAAAATTTTCTCTGTGTTGTGTTTTTTTTAACCCTTTATTGGAGATTCTTAGTGGCTGGGTCAAACGTGGCCTAACATTAAGAATCTCGGGCTTAATACCAGCTTGTATAACAAAGCTGGTATTAACCCCTTTATTACCCAGCGTGCCACCGCCACCAGGGCCGCTGGAAGAGCGGGGTTCAGCGCCAGAGGATGGTGCTTCAATGAACGCGCCATCTTCTAGGGCGGCTGCGGGCTGCAATTTGCAGCGGGGGGTGCCCAGAAAGCTTGGGCATCCCTGCGCTGCGGATTCCAGCCCCCAGCTGCTTATCTGTACCTGCTAGACATAGAAATTGCGCGGAGCCCCACGCATTTTTTTGTTATTATTTCACGAAATTCATGAAATAATTAAAAAAAAGGGCTCCCCTATATTCTTGTGTCCGGGCAGGTACAAATAGGCACCTGGGGGTTGGGGGCAGCCCGTCGCTGCCTGCTGGATCTGGCTGGTTCCAGAAATACGGCGAAGCCCACGTGAAATTTTTTTCTGACAAATCCATAAAACAATGTAAATAAAAGGGACTGCATCTTTATTAACCCCTGGACCATGGGCGAGGGGTTAATAAAGATGCAGTCCCTTTTTTAGGATTGTTTTATTGATTTTTCAGAAAAAAAATTACATGGGCTTCTCCGTATTTCTGGAACCAGCCGGATCCAGCAGGCAGCGACGGGCTGCCCCCAACCCCCAGGTGCCTATTTGTACCTGGCCAGACACAAGAATATAGGGGAGCCCTTTTTTTTTATTATTTCATGAATTTCATGAAATAATAAAAAAAAAATGCGTGGGGCTCCGCGCAATTTCTATGTCTAGCCAGGTACAGCTAAGCAGCTGGGGGCTGGTATCTGCAGCGCAGGGATGCCCAAGCTTTCTGGGCACCCCCCGCTGCAAATTGCAGCCCGCAGCCGCCCCAGAAGATGGCACGTTCATTGAAGCTCCATCCTCTGGTGCTGAACCCCGCTCTTCCAGCGGCCCTGGTGGCGGTGGCACGCTGGGTAATAAAGAGGTTAGGGCCAGCTTTGTATTATCAGCTGGCCTTAAGCCCGAAATTTATGGCGGTCACGCCAATATTAGACATGACCGCCATGAATTTCTATTAAATTGTTTTAAAAAAAACACAACACAGAGAAATTTTTTTATTAGAAATAAAAAAAAAAGCCATTAGAGACTCCATCTTTAATTAAAAAAATCCTCTTCCATCCGACGCAGTCCAAAACGCGATGTCCTCTCTGCTACATCCCTTTGCATAGATATAGATGTCTATGCACAGGAATGAGCAGACTGAGAACAATCTCAGCTCTGCTACATCAGGCAGCAGGCGGGCTCTAGGACCCTGGAGCTGCGGCAGCCAGCACAGAGCAGACAGCCTGACTCCTTACTGTGCGAGTTTCCCAGCGATTACTTGCACAGTAAACAAGTCCAATGCAAATCAATGGCAATCCTAGTTTTGTCAGAGTCTCTGACAAAACTAGTATTGCTTCAGGCTGAAGCTTCCGAGACACATCTGCGATTTGTAAATCGCACACTACTCGCTATTACTCGCTTCCCCATTCATTAACATTGGACTCGCTAGACTCGCAACGAGTAGCGAGTCCTGGGCTCGGACTCGCTAGAGTCAAGCGATTCCGAGTAATTTAGGACTCGCCCATCACTAATCTTAATGACATTGAAGCGTGTAACAGTACCTTTATACATACAAATCTCTCAATTCGGATCCTACCTGCATTAACCCATTCCACTCCAATCAGCTACCATCTATGTATCCACAATACTGGGGCTGTAGCAGCTCTTCATGTCAGGCTTTTCATGGTTGTTGTATCTCACACAACCAGTCCAGGTTAGCTCAACCTATCTCCCAGGTTTCTCAGCTAATATCTCATACAAGCCTATTGCATTTTTTCACTTTTCCTACATAACAGCTATAAAGACACATACAATTTAAAGGGTGCATCCTAGATTTACAAAAAAAAAGGTGCCCAAGCACTAATAGGTGGATAGTTGCCACATACCTGCATGATATGCTTGGAGCCGTACACTGATGGCACAGAGCAGTCAAAGACAGCTCCTGCTGGGAACACAATGGCTTTATCGACAAAGCAGAAGAGTATTTTCTACTCTGCTCTGTGGAAGGGGTGGGACAGCTAACTGACATCTGAATCCTGCTGCCCTACTGGGGATGATGGTTGTCAATAAGTATGACATCAGATGTGACTCCTGACAACAGAGCAGAGAAGCCACCCCTTTGTTGACGTGACATCAGCAACAGCTGGAGAAATGCTGGAAGGAGAGGTCTTATAATGATGAATTTTATTCATTTATATAGAGCTATTAATTCCACATCACTTTTCAAACATCAGTTATAATGACCCAGGAGCTGGCTGTCAATAAGCATGACATCAGCTGTCACTCCCGACAACAGAGCAGAGAAGCCACCCCTTTGTTGATGTGTCATCAGCAGCAGCTGGAGAATTGCTGGAAGGAGAGGTCTTATAATAATAATGTTTATTCATTTATGTAGAGCTATTAATTCCATAGCACTTTTCAAACATAGTTATACTGTCCCCATTGAGGATCACAATCTAAACATCCTATCAGTGTGTCTTTGAAATATGGGAGGAAACCAGCATGCCCAGAGGAAAGCCATACACATACAGGGAGAACATACAAACTCCTTCCAGATGTTGACTTTGTTTGGATTTGAACCCTGGACCCCAGTGGTGCTAGTCTGCAGTGCTAACCAATAAGCCACCATACAGTGCTAACCACTGAGCCACCATACAGTGCTAACCACTGAGCCACCATACAATGCTGACCACTGAGCCACCATACAGTGCTAACCACTGAGCCACCATACAGTGCTAACCACTGAGCCACCATACAGTGCTAACCACTCAGCCACAATGCCAGTCTTAGACATCTCCATGTCGGAGAAGAATGGCACGGGCACAACAGGCAGGAAGTAGCAACTACCTGCCTGTTACTGCTTAAGCACTTTTTTTTGTAAAATCCAAAATAAATCCTTTTAACATCATCCGACAAGATATCAGGTAGTTATAATTTGTTTTAAAAGCTTTTCATTAAAAGCAGTCATCTTTGGATATGATGATGCTCAAAGAGAAAAGATTGGGAAGATAACAACATACATAACTGACTTACAAGCTGGTAAAAGAAAGCTCCATAAACAATATTTTAAATTCATGCATATCAGAAAAAGCTAAGATTTACTTTTTTAAACATAATAGAATATACCATAACAGAACCTTGTGAATAATTTATTTTTTATGTCCATGTCCAGAAATACTCATGAGAAATCTCAGAAGGCTTTTTCAATTTATTAGACTATCTAGATTTCCAAGTTCTTCTACCGCCTTACAAAATACCCTATAGTCAATAGAGTAAAAATAACCCCATAATCACACAACTCTAAGACTCAAATTATAATGTAAAATATTTCCAGTTCCAAAAACCACAGGCTTCTAATGAGACCTATTTACTTTTTCAATGCTCCTATGTATTTCTCCATCTCGCAGGGTTCCCAAGACATTTGACTAAAGACCTTAAGTCTACATCGTACCTTCTTCGTTCTCAGAATCGTTCGTGATGTTGATTGAAATAAAACATGGTTATTTATGACACCACTTTATCTATACTTAATTCTATACTCATACACCAAGTAATTTTCTCAGTATTTAGGGACTTTGTCAGAATCGGAGATCACACATGACCATTGGTCAAAACGACATATCGCGTATTTGTATGAAAGTATCTCTTTCATTGATATGATAGATTTCAAATAGCTAAACTACAGGGACACTTCTACCTTTCAGTAAAGAATAAATCTTTTATAACCACTTTGATTCATACTATTTCAGTCTTAAAATGCTTCCATTCTTTCCCAGCAAGACACACCATGTAAATCTTTAATGATCACAGTGGGAAACTGAATTTATCTTAAGGTAGAAGGTAAAATGCTCCGGAGTCAAATTGCTTGAACATATTTGGCATTTTGATTTCACAGTTGAAAGTGTTTATTAATACAGCCTGACTGTAGTTGCTTTGTTTCATTTTTAACTCGATGGTGGGTCTTGTACCATGTTCCCTAAAACATATTAGATTTTAGATTTATTTGTATTAACCAGAGGAGGTTTGGAATACCTTAACATACCTTAGCTTTTCTTTTAAACTTTTTAAAATGAAGAATGTTTTGGAACATCTTTGATGCTTCTTTCTTTTACTTCTAAAAAGTGAATCCTTTTTTTTGGATGGTAAAGGTGGAGATTTGATATAATTCTGTAGTTTCTGAAGCCAAAATCAATATGACCCTATTTTTCTTATTTTATCATTTGCCGTGATAAAGTAAGAAGATAAAATACTGAGATAAGACAAACCATCAACTCCTGTTAGAAACTGAAAGCCAAAAACGGAACTTCATAAAATTAATCAACCCCTTTCCTGATCGAGGTGTTACATATAAGCCCTTGGCCATGTCCCTCCCTCTGATGCGAGCTCACGCGCTGAGCTTTCAACTAGAGATGAGCGGTGTTCGACTCGAATTGTTTGCCAATCTCAAATTCGAGCTGTTTTTTGGCAATGTTCGAGTCGTTCGTCGAATTAGAACACTTTGCTCTAAATTCGGCAGTTCGAGTTCATGTTCGATTTCAGTTCGATTTCAGTTCCGCAAGGTATATACATACTTTGTAGAACTGAAATGAAGTAAATCAAGGGTTAAAAATAAAAAAATCGATACTCACCTCTCTAATCCATCCAACGACGCTTCCAGCACTGCCTACCTGTCGAGATGTGATCCCGGCAGCGTTTCCCGGTGAAATGACGAGTTCTCGCGATAACTCGTCATGTGACCGGAAACCGCTGCCGAGATTATGACGTCACCGCAGGTCCTACAGGCCCTCACTAGTAATGAATAGTAGTGAGGACCTGCGGTCACATGACGAGTTCTCGCAATAGCTCGTCATGTGACCTGAAACCGCTGCCGGGGTTATGATGTCACTGCAGGTCCTACAGATCCTCATTACTATTCACTACTAATGAGGCCTGTAGGACCTGCAGTGACGTCATAATCTCGGCAGCGGTTTCCGGTCACATGACGAGTTATCGCGAGAACTCGTCATTTCACTGGGAAACGCTGCCGGGATCACATCTCCGACAGGTAGGCAGTGCTGGAAGCGTCGCTGGATGGATTAGAGAGGTGAGTATCGATTTTTATTATTTTAACCCTTGATTTTACTTCATTTCAGTTCCGCAATGTATGTATATACATTGCGGAACTGAAATTGACCACCACCATAGTGTTTTAGTGTGTTCGAGGGTGTTCAACGAACATTCGACGAACATTCGACCAACACACCGTCCATTCGACGAATCGAATCGAACTAGAACACTAGGGTGGTGGCTCAACTCTACTTTCAACATCCCCTACACACGCTAGCTGAGATGTGTAGCTAACAGCACTGATTGAATCAGCGATCCAATCAGTCCTGTTAACCTTTTGGATTGCCCTGTCCTGTCAATCACTGACAGTATGATCCAAAGTAGAGTGACAGAGATCATGCCAGTATTGGTGGTCCCATGCTGCGATCAGGGGACCTTTGATGGTTATTTTGACAGCCCAGGACCCTGTGATGACCCAAGATGCAGTCTGGAATCACTTCCTGTGGATAGCTGGTGAGTGACGGCATCCACAGAAAGTGAATGATTTCTGCTATGCAGATATATGCTGAAGCATCTCTCTGTACACCATGATTCAAATTATTATGTAAATTAGTTTTAAGCGTCATAGGGCTTTCTTTTTTTTTTGTCAATGAAACCTATTGATGGTATTGTGTCTTAGGGTTCTTTGGATCACTCAAATCAATCTCAGATACCTGTGATAATTAGTTTGGCAGGTGAGCCCAATAAAAGCAAAACTGAGTGGTCCACAATATTAAGAAGGCCACAGTTTTCAAGTAACATGGAAAAGAAAAAGGATCTCTCTGCTGCCGAAAAGCAACAAATAGTGCACTGCCTTGGACAATGCATGAAAACCTTAGATATTGCACGAAAACATAAGCGTGATCATCGTACTGTGAAGAGATTTGTGGCTGATTCTGAGCACAGACGTGTTCGTGCAGATAAAGGCAAAATGAGGATGGTTTCTGCCAGGCAAGTTCATCAGATTAAGAGAGCAGCTGCTGAAAAGGCCTTACAAACCAACAAACAGATATTTGAAGCTGCTGGTGCCTCTGGAGTCCCTCGAACCTCAAGGTGTAGGATCATTCAAAGGCTTGCTTTGGTGCATAAACCTACTATTCGGCCACCCCGAAACAGTGCTCACAAGCAGAAACGGTTGCAGTGGGTCCAGATATACATGAAGACTAATTTTCAAACAGTCTTGTTTACTGATGTGTGCCGAGCAAGCCTGGGTGGTCCAGATGGATGGAGTAGTGGATGGTTGGTGGATGGCCACCATGTCCCAACAAGGCTGGGACATCTGCAAGGAGGCGGAGGAGTCATGTTTTGGGCCGGAATCATTGGAAAACTGCTGGTAGACCCCTTTAAGGTTTCTTCCTGAAGGTGTGAAAATGATCTCTGCAAAGTATATAGAGTTTCTGACTGAGAACTTTCTTCCATGGAACAAAAAGCAAAAATATGACTTCAGGAGCAAAATTATCTTCATGCATGACAATGCACCATCTCATGCTGCAAAGAATATCTCTGTGCCATTGGCTGTTATGGGCATAAAAGGAGATAAATTCATGGTGTAGCCACCATCTTCCCCTGACCTCAACACTATAGAGAACCTTAGGAGTAGAATCAAGCAAAAGATCTATGAGGGTGGGAGGCAGTTCACATCAAAACAGCAGCTCTGGGAGGCTATTCTGACATCATGCAAAGAAATACAAGCAGAAACTCTCCAGAAACTTAAAAGTTCAATGGATGCAAGAATTGTGAAGGTGAGATCAAAGAAGGGTTCCTATGTTAACATGTAACGGCCTGTTATGATGTTTCATAGCTTTTTATTTCAGTGAATGTGACCTCCTAATGCTGCAAATTCAACAAATGAGCATTTTCAGTTCTTTCAAACATATAAAATGTTTAGAAACTCTACTGTGCCTAATAATTGGAACAGTGAATTTAGAGTTTTTATTTATTTTGAAGATTATATGTTATCATTGGGAGGTTTCTTCAATAAAATTTGATGTATCCTCTAACAGGTGATGATCTTTATTACACTGATCGTCATTTGCACCGACCATTTAGGAAAATCAGAGAAAAAGAACATTTGCATAATAATTTTAAACATGGTGTATAGCAGAAGTGATCGGCGCCCTGAGGGACAGTGTAATATAAAAAATGTTTACCGTAATTTTTTTTTTAAATAGGAAAAAAAGAAAAAAGCATAAAAGTTCAAATCACCCCCCTTTTGACCCATTAAAAAAACTATTAAAAAAAGTAATACACATATATTTGGTATTGTAGCATTCAGAAATTCCCGATCTATCAAAAAATAAAATCAATCAACCACATCGGTAAAATGCTTAACAGATAAAAAGTCTAAACACCAACATTATGTTTTTTTGGTCAGCGTAACATTGAAATAAAATGCAATAATGAGTGATCAAAACATCACATCCATCCACAAATAACATCATTAGAAATATCAGCGAAAAACGGAAAAAATATGCTGTCACACAGCCCTAGATCTAAAAAAAAATGAGGACACTATGGGTCACGGAAAATAGCATAAAAGTGCAATTCTTTTAATTTAAAAATTTCAGAATTTTTTTCACTACTTAGATAAAAGTAAAAGTAAACATGTTTGGTATCTACAAACTTGGCATCATACCGACATGTGAGATTTACCATATAGGTTTGATGAGAAAAGCAAACACAAAAGAATGTTTATTTGCACTTTTTTTGTAATTTCACTACAGTTGGAATTTGTTTCCTATTTTCCTGTTCACTATGTGGTAAAAAATGATGTCAATCAAAAGTATAACTTGTCCTGTGGCGCCCCTGTGGATCCAGTCGCCACAGAGGTACTGCACAACACTTAGAGGTGTAGTACCCCACTCTTGGGTAAGGAGGGGACACTGACGGGTTTCCAAGCACCCAGATACCACACCCCGCTCCAGGTCAGGGTCAGGGCGAGATTGCTCCTATGGGAGAGCACAGTCCCTGATCCTGTTTGGAAGGGAGGAACCAGGGTAGTGGGGTTCGGTGGAGAGCAGGGTTTAGGGGAGCACCGGAGAAGGAGGGAAGTCAGGGAAAACACACGTAGGACACATGACAGGCAATATAAAAAGGACAGCGGGAACATCAAGAGTCATTTGGTAGCTGATTGGAGAGTAGCTGGCATGAGAAGCAGGAGTCCGTGAGGGTCAGAGTGTCAGTTGGAAAGAGGGGTAACATCTGGGAAGAGATGTCAGAGAGACTGAAGCCGAAGAGAGCTCTTCCTAAAGCCAGAAAGAGAGAGAGAATGAGGGTTCTTCAGAAGACTAAAGGGGTCCCAGGGGACCGGGTAGTGAGCGATCCACCCGGGGACGAGTGCATTCACATTGAATGTAACTGTGCTGAGCAGACCAGGTGGCAGAGTAGGGGTACCATGCACCCAGACTAGTGGAGAACAACCAGGCTCAGCTAGCAACTTGGAGGCTGCAGTATCTCCAAATGCCACAGCCGAATCTGCACATATCTGCTAAAAAGGTGGCCATATTGGGTTTTTGACAGATAATGTTGAAACCCTAAGAAAGACTCAGGGCACTGTGTGGGAAGTGCAGGCCAGAGGCAAGCAAGTGCAAAAGTAGAGTCGACCGAGAAAGGACAGTAGAATAGGGTGCCGGTCAGTGCCACTGAATTACCGGGAGTTAGCTGGATCTCTTACTCCATCTCCAAAGACTTAGCATTCCACGGGTTGCTGCAACGGTGATGACTGCTGTAACCGGGAACGACAAAGCTGTGAGTAAACATCTTGAGACTGCACCCCGCTGTGTCTGTGACTTTCTTGCTGCGTCACTGCACTGTAACATCAGCAGCAACTCACAAGGTAACATCTGCTGCACTGGGATCTGCGTTACCTATGGAGGGCCTATCAACTGTGCTGCCATGTCATCAATCCCAGTGGAACTGTGAGCAGCGGCGGCCACTACTAACCACAAACTGTGGGTGGTGTCACGTAAAACTAGTATCCCCAAGTCTGGCTACCCTACCCTTAAGAGGCATCTTCCTTAAGCCCTTGGTCCCCGAAGTGTGCTTCTTAAAACAGACCCCCCCCCTTATTTGATTGACCGCTCCAGGGCCACGGGCCGGGTCACACGATCGTGACATCCCCCAGCAATGGCACTGACAGGGCCCGGCTCCAAGTACCCCACAGCCCCAACGGGGCAAGTTAGTCCCTCAAAAAACAAGCCCTCTTGTCTATATTGATGTAAGAATAAAAAAGTTACGGCCCTTGGAAGAAGGGGAAGGAAAAATGAAATATGGAAAACGGAAAATTGCCCGGGGGTGAACGGGTTAAAGGGACTCTGTGGGGTCATTTTTCAGTAGGATATGAATAGTAGCCTTGAATAGTGCTCAGGCAGCCTTTTTAAAACATGTAAAAATGCTTGATATAAGATTCACTGCTGAATAGTCCAGTGTATGCAAATGTTAGTTAAGTAACTGCAACTTAAACATCTGCCTTTCTGAAGGGAACGTGGCCTCCCATAGAAATGCATGTATTTCCACACTCCCGTTCAGAATAGCAGGAGCCGGGTCAGGGGACTCATGAGGCATGCATGAGCGATACTCGAATGCAGCTCCCATAATGTGTTTCCACCCTAAAAGCCCCGTCACATCCAGTCCACATCGCCACCTATTACATAGGCGACGTAGTGGCATGGCCTATCAGCGACGACATCGCCCCTACGTCGCCTAATGTAAAGGGGCGATGTAGGCGCCGCCGAGAGGTCGCCTGGTTTCACATCAGTGATGTGAAATTAAGGCGGCCGATGTGGGGCGATGTTTACACATCGCCCCATGTAACCGGCTGCCTGCGACGTGACAGGCGATGGGAGCCATAGGCTCCTATTGTCCTGCATCGCTGCTGGGGTTTTGAGACACACGGTGGCGATGCCGCCTGTCAGCTCGCCAGGGCGCCGCCGGAGGTGTCGCCCCATGTAAATGGGGGATGGCGATGCTGGCGGGGTGCCAAAAACGTGCTCGCACCCGCCAATTGCTGCCGACATCTGCGGCGGCATCGCAAAGGTCGTAAAGGCACCTTAAGAGAGATGCATGGGAGATACTCACATGACTCTCGCATGACTCACCTGGAATGGCCGTCATCTCTGTGGACAGGGGCGCCACTGCTCCATGGGAATACAAGCAGTTCCACGCTCTCGTTCAGGGAGGCAGGAGTGGGCCTAGTGACTCATGTGAGCTGCATGCAAAACACTCGCTTGCAGCTCACATAAGTGTGTCTCTGCCCTTAATGTGTCCCTGGATCATAGACTAAAGTATTTCCTTTCATTGTGTATCAAATCATCTACATTGTTGCCTTTGATGAATCTATGTCAATTTTCCATTTTGTCAAAGAATTAGTAACTACTCCGAAAAAAAATGTAATAATAGAGTAAAATCTAAAGGGGACTAATAATTTTCCAATAGTCTATACCGAAATTGTAATGGAAGAAAAAAAAGGCATTTCATGAACAATCTGATTTCCCATGGTATCAGCTAATTCCACATTCTTCAATTCTATAAAAGAGATTTATTAGTTTCTAGCTGACATATTTAAAGCCCAGGAGAATCAAAGAAAAGTTTTAGGAGAAATGTGTTGTACTGTGATAATATGGGTGTCAATATTTGATATTGTGACACCTTTAATGAAGCACATATGTGCCGTGTTATCACTAAATACAGCTATACCCAGCTGACTTGAATGGAAACTTTTAAACAAACTCAGCATTCTTTTGCTCATTACACCGGCCTGTCAGAGATGACAGCTTAGCTGAGTTTTGTTATTTCGTTCTGACAAGGAACTGTATATTCACGGCTTTTTAGAATAATGTCAGCTTTTAGAGGTGCAATGCGCTGCACTAGACCTAAGAAATCTCATTTCTCTCTCGCTTGGTCCAAAAACTTTCATGACAGCTTCAAAAGAAACTCTTGCCTATTGTGCATATAAGACGTCCAGTTGGACTAGTTATTCATAATATATAATAAAGATAGAGCAGCGTAGTCTGTAGTCCGTTCAAGCGACCACGTCCTTAGCGTACTATACAATGTCGCAGCACTCCTGAGATGTTCAAGGTGTTATTCAGCTTCAAAGTACAAATGGCAACTTCAGGCACCGCTATCCCGCAGGATTAGGATGGTGCCTGAACGTTGTATTTGTACTTTGAAGTGAATATAAACCTTTGAACATCTCAGCGAAGTGCGCGATTTGTATGTATAGTACTATATATAGTATATTGTAGTGCTTTGCCCACTGATAGTACGGGGGATACTCAAATGGTAGCGAACAGAGGCAAACGGCATGTTTTTCCATACAGCATGGTTTATTGGTTTATCACATCATAATATTTTGAAGAACTCTCCAGCAACACTTTTTCGGATCCAATTCCTTTACTTATGCCATAATATAATCATCCAGACATGCCCCCTAAGGTGTAACGCTGGGCGTGTTACGAGGCTGTGCCTCTTAGTCGTTAGCCAAAATAAACCACTTAACACAAACAGTCCATTTTATGTACATTTATATGACCCTCAGTCTGTCCCAATGGGAGATCCACCCACCGGCATTATATACATAGTCCCTTTTAAACACAAGGTTACATTAAAGGAGATATTCCCAGATCCATTCACCGGACGAATCAAGGAGGACAGTGTTTATCTAATCGGTGCTGCTCATACGATGAAAGGATCACATATGTCATGTAATGATGGCTTATTTCTGATGCGTTTCAGAGCGATATCCCGGCAGGGAAATCGCTCTGAAACGCATTAGAATAAAACCACCATTGCCTGACATTTGTGATCCTTTCATCGTATCAGCAGTATGGATCAGATAAACACTGTCCTCCTTTGTTGCCACTGTTATACGTGGAGCGTGGATCCTGCAGCAGAAATACCATACACTTATACCGGTTGTGCGTCACATAACCACTCCAGGTGAGCAGATACATCTGTTTTCTATTCAAAGGTGTTTGAAAGATAAAATCCTATTGTGCTTTCTTACCTTATTATAGTATTCTTTCCATTCATAGTTCCATTCATTGGCTCCTGCCAGTCCATCAATCAGGAAACTGCTTCCTGGGATCACCCATACTTGTCATTTCCAGGTCCCAGCAGGACTGTAGATTCCTGAATATTCCTATGATTTCCTTGTCGTGTACCTTCCAAGGACAACCATTACTCAAAGCATCGAGAGAAAAGATCTCATAGATTCGGCTCTGCATGCAATCTCTGGACTTCATGCCTTCCAGAACACCAGCTGGTCCAAAGCAAGAGAGGTTCCATGATCCCTGAACTGAACCTCAAGCCTTCCAAGGACACGTTCTCCTAAGAAACGAGATCTGGTCTCCCGGCCATACGTCTTCCAGGACAGCTCCTGCTTTCTCAAATGAAGAAAGATGTTAATTCCATTAACATAGAGATTATATCCCCAGGACACTCAGGTGTATAAGGAATCATGGTGGCCAGATACATCCCTGTCTTGTGGCTCACCGGTGAACCCTGAACTCTTAATGCATTACCTGAACCTGTGGAACTACAAGTTCCAGTATAATGCATTACCTAAACTCGCAAGTCAAAGAGCATATACCTTTCTGAGTTTATATCATGGAGCACAACCAGATATTTATTTGTCTGCTGCTTTTTGATATGTAGTCTGTAGGCAGCAGGAGTTCGTAGATCTGAGATACAGATTTTAGCAATGTGCCACTTATTATGCTATGTGCTGTTGTTTGGTTAGGTGAGATGAAAAAACAGCACTCCACATCTGTTCATTAGCCAAAGTTTATTACAACTTTAAAGCATAGTCAGGGAGGTGCTGGGTAAGGAGCAGTGGCGGGACCGTGAAGGACCAGAAGGCACGAAAAAGACTGTCGTCCTCTTTACCCAGCGCCTCCCTGACTATGCATTTAAAGTTGCAAAAAACTTTGGATAACGAATATACGTGGAGTCCTGCCTTTTCCTCTCACCTAACCGGGCAGCCGAGTCCCTTCCTCTGTGTCGGCGGTAGCGGTAGCACAGCTGGAGTTGTTTTGCAATTGATCTGAGGTCTCCTGTGGATTTCCTCTGCTGCATCATCCATGATTAAGTGCTAAAGATTATTCCTCTGCTCTTCTATGTGCTGTTGTTTACTTATAAATATGTTTTATCTCCAGGAGATTATTACTGCCAACATGACATCACAATTGCCTGCTAGATGGAGCCTGCCCCTCTTTTGATAAGCAGCTCACTGTCAATATACAATGTACACAAAGAGCTGTGATATGGGTGGGATTTGCTATCTGATCCCTGTTTCATGCTGTATTTAAAAAGTCTGCTTCTGTCACTACAGGTGCACCCAGTAATGTAAGTGACACATTGCTGCCATCCGGGTCTCTTTTCCTATATTATATTACTCTCAGATGAGGTAGACAGATTTCGAGTATGTTTTAGTTGAAGGATTCTTTCAACACATATTTAATTCTTAGACACTCACGGGCATTTATTTTTAGGTTGAAGGTTCCTATAATAATCTTGGGCACTGTTCTCAATAAATACTTGAGGAATATATCATCAAGATTTGATGAATGAAATTATTTAGCTCCTATTTTATGGACTCTATCTTTACTTAGGTTTTCAGGAACCATAGTCCATCACAACTGGTAGGAATTCACAGGAATGAACCATGTTTCCAACATTTCTGTTAATAGAAGGACATGATTAAATAGACTGAATTCTGCTGATTCAGCAAATGGGTCTAACAATGACAGTAGACGAGATGAAGCTGAGAAGTTAAAATTGAACAATAAAGAATAAGACCCAAGGGCAAGAGTTCAGGTTGGCAGATGTTTGACATGATGAAATGGGGAATGTGACAAAAACTACTCTAAGAAAAAGTGTAGAATAGCATGATAGTTTTTGTAAAACGCAATTGACAATATAGGTATCAAGTGGATGTTCTTAATATTCCCTTTGTTTTTCCTAATTAGGTCTCCCCGTAGTATTTTCATTAAAACATATCCTAAAGGGTAATGTAAACATATAAAAATGACTGAATCGGTCCATTTAAAATTTCACTTTTGCATCATTAAATTAAACTTTGAGATTCCGTATAATTGCACTAAACTTACCATTTCTCTTCATAAAACACTGCCCCTAGTGGCCGCATAATAAAATATTATATGTTCTACAAGCCCCCGTAGAGTTTAATATCTATTACACACACACACACTGGATCCAATTAAATAAAAAGCCAATTAAAAATCTATTAAAAGATATATTTACCCCCTACAATGCTGTGGGGAAGGCTGCAGCTGTCCTAGAATCAATGTACGACTTGTTTACATAGGCTGTAAATGATCCATGATTATAATGTCCCCAAAGTTGCGGTACAATACGACTTTATCAGAAGGTGCGATGACATGAGATCTCAAGTGTGGAGAATTATAACGATGTGGATCCCATGTACGTATATATAGAAGACATTGCTCTTTATGCCTCATATTATCTAAGCCATGATTCTATGCCATGGTTCTAAGCCATGGTTCTATGCCATGGTTCTATGCCATGGTTCTAAGCCATGGTTCTAAGCCATTGTTCTAAGCCATGGTTCTATGCCATGGTTCTATGCCATGATTCTAAGCCATGGTTCTAAGCCATTGTTCTAAGCCATGGTTCTATGCCTTGGTTCTAAGCCATGATTCTATGCCATAGTTCTAAGCCAGGGGTCTCAAACTCGCAGCCCCCGGGCCGCATGTGGCCCGCCACGCTCCCCAGTGCGGCCCGGGACACCATGAAAGAAAAAAGCATGCCCGGGCCATTATACACGGAGCCGCCGCGGTACCACTTTACTGTGACTTACGGGTACCGCCGGCTCGAACAAGTGCCTTCGCACATGTACATTCACGCAAGCAGGTGGCCGGTGGACCAATCAGAAGCCGCCTGCTTTCATGAATGTACAGGCGCGAAGGCACTTGTTTGAGCTGAGCCGGCGGTACCCGGAAGTCACAGTAAAGCGGTACTGCGGCGGCTCCATGTATAATGGCCCATCAGGTGCATCAGGTGTGTATGAGTGAGAGTTAGAGAGAGAGTGTGTGTATGTGTGAGTGTATTTGTGTGTATATGTGAGTGTATTTGTGTGTATGTGTGTGTATGTGTATAATAGTGAGTGTACTTGTGTGTATATGTGAGTGAGTGTGTGAGTGTATTTGTGTGTATATGTGAGTGAGTGTGTATGTGTATATGTGTGAGTGTATTTGTGTGAGTATTTGTGTGTATATGTGAGTGAGTGTGTGTGATTGTGTGTATATGTGAGTGTGTATGTGTATATTGTGAGGCACCACCGGCATGGTCCCATGGCCGGGGCGCATCACATGCAGGATCAGGATATGATCCTGTTCACACTGGCCGATTTTCCTGTGATGATGCTGTGTGAACCTACCCGGAACAAAAGGTGTTAAATGAGAGAGTGACTGCTGTAGATCCGATACATTCATGAGCCTAATGAGCGGCTGTGAGTGGCTCCTGAGATCGATGAGGCCCTGAGGAAAGGAATGGATGCTGATTGCTGACAACCCAGGTGGGTGTGTCAGGTGGGTGTGTCCTAAGTAATAGCAGCCCAGCTGGATGAGTCAGTGTGGGAGTGGCAGGCACGATAAGAGCCTGCCAGCTGAGTGATTGAAGTTGATTATCAGTACACAGACTTCTGAGATCAGTCAGCCTGAGTCCAGAGAGAGAGACAGATCCAGTCTGTGTGAGGGACTGCGTGAGAGTCCATACCGCCATGTTGAGAGATGGTGAAGGGAGCGAGCTAGATCCATACCGGTGTCCAGGACTGGTGTTGTTACAGCTCCTGGAGTGGGGAAGCCGGGGCTGACCCAGGTATAGACTGGTCCGGGCGTGTGGTTGAGACACGTCCAGGAAAGGAGCCTTGGGGACGCTTGGTGGACCCGTGACCCAGGCAGCGAGACCCGGATCTGTGCCCGGTAGGAAAGCAGTTCCCGAATGCTTGTGTGAACTGTGCACCTGGTGCGTGAAATGTGCCAGGCGGGCATAGCCGCCCTGAGGTCTGACTACATAGTCAGTGAAGGACCTGTTTGACGGTATATGTATGTTATGGCTTAGATAGAAAGGCCATGTGCAGAGTCTGTGGGAGAGCCCCAGCTGGAGTGGATGATATTGGAGGCGTTCCGTCCTGTGGGACAAGAGGGAGGCTTGGTCTGCTGCGTGCAGCGGGTACCTGTCCCTCAACCACGACCTCTATGGTGTGGGTGTGCCTGTGGCCAGAGACAGGGGTCACGAAGGCTCCTAGAAGGGTAACCATGGCTGATTTTATTATTATTATTATTATTATTATTATTTATTTATATAGCGCCATTGGGTTCCATGGCGCTTTACATGAGGATGAGGGAGACAAGAACAAGTACACTAAATCTAGGCGATCAGGACGTACAGGTACAGGAGGGGCAGGGACCCTGTCCACGAGGGCTCACAGTCTATGAGGGGTGGGTTAGGATACAGTAGGATGGGGGAATGTCAGGTATGGGGCGTTCGCCTGGGTCTCATGGCAGGTTGTAGGCTTGACGGAACAGGTGAGTCTTCAGGTGACACTTGAAGTTACTGAGGGTAGGAGAGTGTCTGACGTGTTCGGGTAGGGAGTTCCAGAGTAAGGCAGATGCCCGGGAGAAGTCCTGGACTCGGTTGTGTGAAGAGGTGATGAGGGGGGAGCAGAGGAGGAGTTCTTGGGAGGAGCGGAGGTTGCGTGAGGGTAGGTATCGGGAGACCAGGTCGGAGATGTATGGTGGGGCCAGGTTGTGTATGGCTTTGTACGTCATGGTTAGTGTTTTGAATTGGGATCTCTTGGAGACGGGGAGCCAGTGAAGGGCTTGGCAGAGGGGGGAGACAGGGGAGTAGCGGGAGGACATATAGATGAGTCGGGCAGCGGAGTTGAGGATAGACTGGAGAGGTGTGAGGGAGTTAGCCGGGAGGCCATTGAGATGGAGGTTGCAGTAGTCAAGGCGGGAGATGATAAGAGCATGGATGAGTGTTTTAGCGGTGTCGTGGGTGAGGAAGGAGCGGATCCGTGAGATGTTCTTGAGCTGGAGCCGGAGGGATGTGGTGAGGGCCTCGATGTGGGGTTTGAAGGATAGGGAGGAGTCGAGGATTACCCCGAGGCACTTGGCTTGGGGGACTGGGGAGAGGGCGCAGTCGTTGATGCAGATGGATAGGTTGGGAGGTGGGGTGGAATTTCTTGGGGGGAAGACTATGAATTCAGTTTTGTCCATGTTGAGTTTAAGGAAGCGGGCAGAGAAGAAGGATGAGATGGCGGAAAGGCATTGAGGGATTTTCGAGAGTAGGGAGGTGATGTCAGGGCCGGACAGGTAGATTTGGGTGTCGTCAGCGTAGAGGTGGTACTGGAGGCCATGGGACTCGATGAGTTGCCCTAGGCCGAGAGTGTAAATGGAGAAAAGTAGGGGTCCCAGGACCGAACCTTGGGGGACTCCGACAGAAAGGGGGTAGGGTGAGGAGGAGGTGTGGGAGTGGGAGACGCTGAAGGTCCGGTCTGCTAGGTATGAGGAGATCCAGGAGAGGGCAAGGTGGGTGATGCCAAGGGATTCCAGGATCCGGAGAAGAAGGGAGTGGTCAACCGTGTCGAAAGCGGCAGACAGGTCAAGGAGTAGCAGGATGGAGTAGTGGTGTTTGTTCTTGGCGATCAGTAGGTCGTTGGTGACTTTGGTCAGGGCTGTTTCGGTGGAATGGAGGGGTCGGAAGCCGGACTGTAGGCGGTCGTAGTGGGAGCACGAGGAGAGGTGAGAGGACAGTTCGGAGTGGACGTGTTGTTCAAGTAGCTTAGAGGCGAATGGGAGGAGAGATATGGGGCGATAGTTAGAGACAGAGGTAGGGTCAAGTGAGGTTTTTTTTAGGATGGGCGTGATTAGGGCGTGTTTGAAGGCCGAGGGGAAGGTACCAGTGCTAAGTGAAAGGTTAAAGAGGTGGGTGAGGGCTGGGATGAAAATGGAGGTGTGGTTGGGAATGAGGTGGGATGGGAGCGGGTCGTGGGCGCTGGTGGTGAGGTGTGATTTTGACAGGAGGGAGGAGAGTTGGTCTTCAGTTATGGGGGGAAGTGGCTGATGGAGGAGGAGGGCAGTGTAGGTGGGAAGGGGAGTTGTGGGGATAGTGGACCGAAGCTGCTTCTGATCTTGTCGATCTTCTCCTTGAAGAAGGTCGCAAAGTCTTCAGCAGAGATGAGGGGAGAAGGGGGAGGAGCAGGTGGGCGAAGTAAGGAGTTGAAAGTTTTGAAGAGCTGTTTGGGGTTGCGGGACGGAGAGGTTATAAGGGATGAGAAGAACACTTGCTTGGCGGTAGCGAGTGCCGTCTTGAAGTCAGTGATGGATTGCTTGAACAGAGCAAAGTGCTCGGGGGTGTGAGACTTTTTCCATCTCCTCTCGGCGACTCTGGACGCCCGTCTCAGGTTTTTAGTGAGGGTGGTGTGCCAGGGTTGCCTGTTAATGCGCGCCAATAGGGTGCTACTCAGACGCAGGGTACAGTCATCGACCTGGAGACCTGCCATGAGATGAAGGTTTGGTGGCGACTGGTGGCCCGTACCGTGGTGAGTAGGCCATGGTGACTCGTGGTTAGCCCGGATTCTACGGTTGACCAGTCCCCGTTATGGTCATGGAGGAGCCACAGTCCATGGATGTATTATGATGGGCTGTTAGCGGATGTGAGGATGCATGGGATCCATGAATATTTTATGATGGATCACATGTGATATGCAAGGTCCCGGTCAGGAATCCTGACTACGGGGTAAATATGGAGTCATCAAGCTGGGTGACTAGCGTTTCCCTGTGCGCTCGGGATAAGCGGACAGTGGGCAGCCTGCTGTATGAACTGGTTACCACGATACACATCAGGTAACCAGGGACAGCGTCTGCTGAAAGCGACCGCATACACGCACCTCCACTTCTCTGTCAAAACCTAAGTATTTAGCGCAGAAGCTAAATACTGAGAGCGCAGGTGTGTGGACAAGCCCTATGTGAGTGAGTGAGTGTTCTTTTTGTTCTCTCGCTCACACACATAGAGACCAGGACATTACCACAAGATGACAAGGGAGGGAACATTACTAAAAGATTGGGACATTACTACAAGAGGAGGACCAGGATGGGGACATTACTACAAGATGGAGACCAGGACGGTGACATTACTACAAGAGGTGGACCAGGATGGGGACATTACTACAAGATGGAGACCAGGACGGGGACATTACTACAAGAGGTGGACCAGGATGGGGACATGACTACAAGACGGAGACCAGGGCGGGGACATTACTACAAGAGGAGGACCAGGATGGGGACATTACTACAAGAGGAGGACCAGGATGGGGACATTACTATAAGATGGAGACCAGGACGGGGACATTACTACAAGAGGAGGACCAGGGTGGGGACATTACTACAAGATGGGGATATTACTACAAGACGGGGATCAGGATGGGGACATTACAACATGATGAGGACCAGGAAGGGAGTCATTATTATAGGATGGAGACCAGGATGGGGCAATGATACACATACGGATCAGGGATGAACATTACTTCAAGAAGGGGACCAGGAAGGGGACATTAGTGCCAGACAGGGAGCAGTATGTGGGACATTAATATACAATGGGGACCAGTATGGTGACATCTCTAGAAGAAGGGGATCAGGATGGGAACATTACAACAAGAAGGGGATTAGGATGGGGACATTACTACAAGAAGGCGATCAGGATGGCGATATTACTACATGATGAGGACCAGGATGAGGGTCAGTAATATAGGATGGAAAAATTACTACACATAGGGACCAGGGAGAAACATTACTTCAAGAAGGGGACCAGGATGGGGACATTGCTATATAAAGGGGATTAGGGTGGGAACATTCCTACAAGAAGATCAGAATTTGTACTTTACCAGATTGTGCAAAAAATTCTGGTATTGCTAAAATGTCACTTAGGTTACCGCTACACGTCGCAACATTGCATGCAATTTCACTGTCAATTTGCTGGTTGCAGTGAAATCATGGGCACATTGTTCTATTTTCTTGCTGTGTACAAATGTAACAATGTGTCCATGATTTCACTGCAAACAGCAAATTGCCTGTGAAATTGCATGCAATGTTGCGACGTGTAACGGTACCCTTAGTCCTACAAGCAATGCGGCCCCCCGATATCAATTTTTTTCTATGTGCGGCCCACCAACCCAACCGAGTATGAGACCCCTGTTCTAAGCCATGGTTCTATGCCATGATTCTAAGCAATGGTTCTAAGCCATGGTTCTATGCCATGGTTCTAAGCCATGGTTCTAAGCCATGGTTCCATGGTTAAGCCATCTTATGGTTTATTTAGGGTTTTTTTGTGTTAACCATGATTTCTAAATGTGTGATAGGTAGGAGTGTACTGTGATGGGCGAGGGTTTGTGAGTGTGAAGGAGAGAATGTTTTGATCAGAGAGGAGATGAGTTGTCTAAGGAGTCGGGTAAAGACCAGGTCAAGGGTGTTACCATCTTTGTGTGTCTCAGAGGTTGAGAACTGCGAGAGGCCAGGAGAAGTGGTTAGAGATACAGTCATGGGCAAAAGTATTGACACCCCTGCAATTCTGTCAGATAATACTCAGTTTCTTCCGGAAAATGATTGCAATCACAAATTCTTTGGTATTATTATCTTCATTTAATTTGTCTTCAATTAAAAAACACAAAAATAATTGTCCTAAAGCCAAATTGGATATAATTCCACACCAAACATAAAAAAGGAGGTGGACAAAAGTATTGGCACTGTTAGAAAAATCATGTGATGCTTCTCTAATTTGTGTAATTAACAGCACCTGTAACTTACCTTTGGCACCTAACAAGTGTTGGCAATAACTAAATCACACTTTCAGCCAGTTGACATGGATTAAAGTTGACTCAACCTCTGTCCTGTGTCCTTGTGTGTACCACATTGAGCATGGAGAAAATAAAGAAGACCAAATAACTGCCTGAGGACTTGAGAAACCAAATTGTGAGGAAGCATGAGCAATCTCAAGGCTACACGTCCATCTCCAAAGACCTGAATGTTCTTGTGTCTACCGTGTGCAGTCACATCAAGAAGTTTAAAGCCCATGGCACTGTGGCTAACCTCCCTAGATGTGGACGGAAAAGAAAAATTGACAAGAGATTTCAACGCAAGATTGTGCGGATGGTGGATAAAAAACCTCGACTAACATCCAAACAAGTTCAAGCTACCCTGCAGTCCAAGGGTACAACAGTGTCAACCCGTACTATGTATGGTAGGAGACCCAGGAAGACCGCACTTCTTAACCCGAGACATAAAAAGGCCAGGCTGGAGTTTGCCAAAACTTACCTGAGAAAGCCTAAAATGTTTTGGAAGAATGTTCTCTGGTCAGATGAGACAAAAGTAGAGCTTTTTGGGCAAAGGCATCAACATAGAGTTTACAGGAGTAAAAAAAGGAGATTTTTGTGTACTCACCGTAAAATCCTTTTCTCTTAGCCTGTAATTGGGGGACACAGACCATGGGTGTTATGCTGCTGTCCACTAGGAGGCGACACTAGGCATAATCTGCAAAAGAGTTAAGTGGCTCCTCCTCTGCAGTATACACCCCTGGAGCAGGAAGTGCTTCACGAGTTTTGTGCTAAAGCAGTAGGAGAGTTAACATATAATAACAGTAAAACAGGGCCTGTAACACAGGCAACCCATGTAAACAGATATAGCTAACAAGTTAATAACAGTGTAACCGGGCCTGAAATTAAACAGGCACGTGGATAAACAGGTAAGAGTTAGCAAAGTAATATTAGTACAACAAGACCTGTAACTAGGCAGGCACATGCGTAAATCGTGAAGAGTCAACGGAGCAATAATGGAATAAGAAGGCGTGTAACTAAACAGGCTCATAGTACTACAAGTCCCGTAACCAAACAGGCACAAGTTTAAACATTCAACAGTCAACAGAGTAATAATAGGCAACCCTGTGTAGACATGTTAACCATGTAACAGCTGAGAAGCTATGTAACATGTGTAGACATGTTAACCATGTAACAGCTGAGAAGCTAAGTTTAAGCATTCAACAGTTAGCAGAGTGATAGTATGCAAACATGTGTCGACATGTTAACCATATAACAGCTGAGAAGCTATGTAACATGTGTAGACATGTTAACCATTTAACAGCCGAAAAGCTATGTAAGAACTGTAGAAAAAACCCACAAAGGCAATAGGGTGGGTGCTGTGTCCCCCAATTAGAGGCTAAGAGAAAAGGATTTTATGGTGAGTACACAAAAATCTCCTTTTCTCCTTCGCCTCATTGGGGGACACAGACCATGGGACGTCCCAAAGCAGTCCCCGGGTGGGAAAAGCTATGGAACTAGTAATGCTGAGCATGTTCAGCGAAGGCCTCTGTACCTACAGGCAGTCTGCTGTCGCCTGGAGGACACGTTTACCTAGACTCGCATCGGCCGAAGACTGATTGCGCACTGTAATGACTTTTAGACCAGTTTAGCTGCCGCACACACTAAGTGTGCTAACATCTGGGGCCAGCCCAGAAGACCACCACAGCCGTAAGTGAATGTGCCCTGACAACGGCAGGAAGTTGCAAGTTGTCGCAGAGATAAGCGTCTTAGATGGTTGATCGAATGTACGTAACTAGAGTAGCCTGGAGGCTGATATGTCTTTATTTTGCCCTTTGAAAGAAGTAATAGAAAATCTGACCTTCTAAAAGGGGGTACTGTGTTGGATACATATTTATATATATAGGGCCCTAAAGAGGTCCTGCAAATGCAGAGCCTTCATGACCCGATGGCCTGGAAACGGGCGCCGTGGTGGCGAAGAGCTACTTTCATTTAGGTGAAAAAAGTTATCTCGCCATTGGCAGTAAAGATGGAAGATAAGGAAGGGTGATTTACCTGAAAGCACTGCAAACTCCTGTACTCCTTGGAAAGAAGTAATTGCCACCAAAAACACCCCTGTTTGTGGGAGCCTGCTAAGAGAGATACTCCCATTAAACTGAAATAGTGTTTATTTATTTATTTTTTGTTTTGTGTTTTGTTTATGGCAGTGAGGACAAGATTTAGGTCCCACGGGTGCAGTGGTACGTTGCATGGAGAAGATAATTAGCAGACCTCTCGATGGAAGGATGTCCTTGAGGTATGGTCATTAACGTATCAGGAAGAGAGTGGGAGGGCTGAAATCCTGCCCCTTGAGAGAACCTAAAGACAGGCCTGAGTCTATGCCTGATTTAAGTAACCTGTGTATTCTTGATGGAGAATAAGGACAAGGAGAATGGGTAGCGATGCACCCAGCAACCCAAAAACGATCTTCCATGTGCGATGGCATATGTTTGATGAGACCTGTTTCCTCATTCTGTTCACGGTCGGTAAAAAATTCAAGGAAAACCCCCTCTGGGTTAAGGTCCGGGTCTCAAATGCCACTGCATCAAATAAGAGATGAAAAACTCGACGGTAGACCAGGTCTTGCCACAGTAGATCCGAACTGTCTGGTTCAACGGCCTGACAACCGCCATGGTACAGCAACGTTGAGTGGGATTTCGGAAGTGAATCCAGCCTTGGACTGGTGCGTGTGCTTCAAATAACTGTGAGTAATGAAAAACTGGCACCTTGGCCTTGAGGGGCGATACCATGAGGTCCACATTCGGGATTCTCTAATGCCGGTAGAGCCGTGAAGCAACATGCGGGTGGGAGACCCATTCCCGTGAAAACCGTCCTCTTCCATCCAGCTACGTGCATGATGAACATCATCCTGTCGGAGACTGTGGTTTTCGCCCCAGAGATTGACGACCGCCCCAGTCATGGCCCATTTAGCTGTGTAGAGATATAATAGTCAGGCCAAAGGTATCTGAAGGCCGTCTGTGCTATGTCAATTTCCACGAATCTCCCGCAGAGCGCTGGGCATTCTCGAAACTGGTCGAGATCCTGTGCCATGTCCCATCACCTTAGTGGGCTTCTTTTTGAGCAGCTCCTTTGTTGCCTTGGCTGTATGTTGTGGGTCATTGTTGTGCTGGAAGACCCTGCCACGACCCATTTTTAATGTCCTGGTGGAGGGAAGGAGGTTATCACGTAGGATTTTACGGTACATGGCTCCACCTATTGTCCCATGGATGCAGTGAAGTCGTCCTGTGCCCTTAGCAGAGAAACACCCCAAAACATGTTTCCCCCACCATGCCTGACTGTGAGGATGGTGTTCTTTGGGTCATAGGCAGCATTTTCTTCCTCCTAACACGGCGAGTTGAATTAATGCCAAAGAGCTCAGTGTTTGTCTCCTCTGAGCACAGCACCTTCTCCCAATCATCTCACAATCGCCAAGGTGTCATTGGTAACCTCAGACGGGGGCACAGGTGCCTTCTGGAGCAGGGGGACTTTGCGGGCACTGCAGGATTTGTGTAATGTGTTACCAATGGTTTTCTCGGTGAAAGTGGTCTCAGCTGCCTTGAGATAATTAACAAGTTCCCCTGTGTAGTTTTAGGCTGATCTCTCCCCTTCCTCATGATCCTGGATACCCCACGAGGTGAGATTTTACATGGAGCCCCAGATTGATGTGGATTGACCTTATTTTGTATTTCTTCCATTTTCTTCCTATTGTACCCACAGTTGTCTCCTTCTCCCCAGCTTCGTCTTCCTTATGGTCTTGTAGCCCATTCCAGCCTTGTGCAGGTCCAGGATCTTTTCCCTGACATCCTTACAAAGCTCTGTAGTCTTCCCATGTTGTACAGGTTATGGCCACTTTACACGCGGCAACAGGAAGATAGAAACCGGCAGGTGTCGGAGACAATTGTGCCTTTTACCTTCAAAACACCTTGAAGTGGCTGGTGTAATTCAGGTATCTGCAAGGTGTTTTGAAGGTAAAAGGTACAATTGTCTTTGACACCTGCCGGTTTCTATCTTCCTGTTGCCGCGTGTAAAGTGGCATTAGAGGTGATTGATTCATTGTGTGGACAGGAGTCTTTATACAGGTGACAATGTAACACAGCTGTCTGTAATGCAGGGAACCAGGTGATTAGGGGCCGATAACTGCTCTGTAGGAGCCAGAACTCCTAATGGTTGGTAGGGGATCAATTACTTATTTCTCTCTGCAAAATGTAAACACATTTATATCATTTACACAATGTGATGTTCTGGATTTTATTTTTGATATTCTATCTCTCACTGCTAAAATTAACCTATCCTTAAAATTATAGACTGTTCATGTCTTTGTCAGTGGGCAAACTGCAAAATCAGCAAGGGGTCAAATACTTATTTCCCCACTGTATTTTGCAGTTCTAACATGATGGACAAGGTATTTCAGAGACAGCTGACAGTGTCTCCAAGGAAGATGGGTGAAGCAGATTTTAACCATTTTAAAGGACAATAACTATTTCTCTGTTCTTACGCAACATAACGTATGCAACTTATGCAACTGCATCTATTTCTTTTTGGACGTTATACAAATAAAGCACCACATTTTTGTAAGTATTTGGATTTTCTCTTTCAATGATGCACATATGGTAAGAAGTCCTGAAATAGGAAATATATGTGAAGATAATGGTATTTTACAAAGCTTCAGTCCATTCTCCAAACCTTACTTGAGTATCCTGCTTGAATCCCTGGCTCCTTGTGTATCTCACGTTGTTGTTCCTCCTCCTGTTATTCTGGTTGGGTTCTTACCAAACTACTGCAATCTGATCTCAGCAATCCTTACCTGCTTCCAGTTGGTCTCCTGCATCTAGCTGCTTTGTGCGCGTGTGTTCCTGCTTCAGCTTCTCCCAGCCAGCCTCGCACCACTTAATCTCAATAGGTTTTTGTAAGCTCTGCAGCGGCTTTTCAGTTTGTTTTTTTGCAGTGATCTGGACAGTTCGGGACTTTCTTAGTTACACTGCACTGCATCCAGGTTTGGACTTGTTTTCAGTGACTATTACTGTTTCCAGGCCTTCCTGGGTGTGAACTGTGGATGAACTGTTTCTTAGAGACTATTCCGTCTGGCTTCACTAAGGACTATTATTGTATGATTGATGAACTTTCCTTATTAGCTGCACCTTGCGTTGATTTTGCCACATGTGTTTAAATACAGACTTTTTCACCTAAATGCCTTGTCTCAGTTGTGTCCTTGCTCCCACGGCATTAGATTCCTGAGGTATCTGCAGTAGTTATTACACTTTGTGGTACTGCAGACATTTTTTCTGTTGCCATAATTTGGCAAAGTTCTGGATTGGATTGCCTGTATCTCACAGGTAGTTTTGATTGTCTAGAGTCTAACAACTTTCATAGTGTTCTGAAGGTTCTGCTCTACTTTTGAATATCAGCGCAATCATGGGTCTGGGGTTAGGTTCAGAAACGGGAGGTCCTCTGACTCTCTGTACATGCTGTTTATTGACATAGGAGTAAAAGGCGGGTATTTCTACTTCCTCCCACTCGTCCCCATTTAGGGCGGTCTGGATAGAGCATCAGCATTGACATTAGATCGGCCTGCTCGGTACTTTAGGGCAAATTGGTAATTGGCCAAGTGGGAGGCCCATCTCTGCTCAAGGGCTCCAAATTTAACACACTGTACCTGGGACAATGGTGTTGTTGTTGGTAAAGGCAATGAAGGGAGTTGCAGTCAATTAGTGCTTAAATTTGTAAGTGACAGCCCACACTAGTGCAAGGAATTCCAACTTAAATGAACTGTAATTCTCATCATTTCAGTTGGTTGGAGGAATCTGCTGGCATAGGCAATGACTCTTTCTTTGTCGTCTTGGACTTGGGCTAGAACTGCACCTAGTCCCATCCATATACAGGTAGAAGAGGATGGTATTGTCTGGATAATTAAAAACTAAGGCTTTGGTTAACTTCACCTTACGTTCCTTGAAGGACTGTTCTAGTTCTGGTGTCCACTGGATGGAAGGGCTTTTGCACATCTCCTGGCACTGTTGTACTTTTAGGAGCTCTTGTAATAGGGCAGCAATTCGGGTAAAGTTTTTGATAGACCCCCTATAGTAGCTGGGAAATCCAATTAATTTACGGAATTCTCTAATAGTGGTTGGAATAGGCCAGTCTTTTACTATGACAATCTTCTCTTGATCCAGAATACCTCTTTTTGCACTAACTACATATCCTAGGAACTGGACCTTGGGTTTTAGTAGATGGAATTTGGATGGTTTGACTTTCAGGCCAAACTTGGTTAGGACTTCAAATACTTTGGCAAGATGTTGGAGGTGTTCTTTGTAGGTGTTTGAGTAGATGATTACATTATCTAAGTACAACAGCACAGTTTCAAAATTCTTGTGGGCCAAGCAGCATTTCATGAGTTTTTGAAAGGTTCCTGGGGCATTGCTCAAGCCAAAAGGCATGCAGTTGAATTCATACAAGCCCATAGGGGTAGTGAATACAGTCTTCTCTTGGTCCTCTGGTTCCATGAGTAATTGCCAGTACCCGCTGGTGAGATCTATGGTGGAGAAGTAGGCAGCTGATTTCATGGCAGTCAACGATTCTTTTATTCTTGGCAGGGGGTATGCATGTTTGTGGATAATTTTATGGAGCTTGCAATAATCCACACACAACCAAATACTCCTATACTTCTTTTTAAATTGGCTCGGCCAAAGGAATTACCTTAATTACATCGGCATCTTGTATCATCTTCTTCATTGGCTGGTACATGGATGGAGGTGAAGGTCAGTACTTCTCTTTTATTGGGAATCAGTGGAGATGGGATGTTTTATCGTACACTGACTCTTCTGAAGTTAAAAGCAAACTTTCTGAATATATCTTGGTATAATTTCGAAACTCTTAGTGCTCCATCCTTTTGCATGAGGGGGGTTTCTTCAGTACCAATATCAAGCTCTTGCCACCAGTGCATCTCACTTTCTGGTCTTTGAGAATTTTCCATTTGGTTAGAACATTGAATCACTTGTAGGATATCTTGATAGTTGAGCCTACTCACTTTTTTCACTTTGTATATTTGTGCAGGGTCATAGCTTGGTCACCGTAATGTATGAGATGCGCTGGTACTCAACTGTGGGCTATGGTAGTCAGACTTCTTGGAGCTATGATGACTGTATCATCTTTGTATTACATTGGTTCAACCAGGACTTCATAGTTCTGACCCTGTAGACCCTTCGTGGTTTTGCACCACATCATAGTTTCTGTACGAGGTTGCAGGACTACAGGCCTGGAGTCCATAATCCTGGCAGGGCCAATCTCCTCTCTTACCTTAGTGAATTGTATGTGTCCCATGAGAATGCAAAGTGTTTTCTGAATAGTTCTCTTCTTTCTAGGGTAAACAGCATTGAGAGAGTAAATCATGCCTGTGGAGACACTGGGGTCAGTGGGTGCTCTTGTCCACTGAACCGGCTGCCTCGGGAAAGAACTCATGGGTCAGGGTTCATCCCAACTGAATGCCTGAACTCCTTAACTGTGGACGGATGGAAAACTACTCAGGCAACACAATATGAGGGAACCACACAATGGAAGACTTTATTGGATCCCCAGTAGTTAAAGGCATACAATACATACCAAGCAAAATACACAAGGTAAAAGACTCTTTTTCTTCTTTTACTTTTTACTCTGATGTTCTTTTATTTTGACTTGTTTGTTGCAATAAATAATTATATTGTCAACTATTAATTAATCTGTTGAATGGACTGCCTAATATTTTCAGATGTCAGTTACAGAGACACCTTGTAAGAGGCAATGGCAGGACGCTGAATTATTGAAGCTGAACTTACGCAAAGTTATGTCCTGATTAATGTGCTTTTGTATACATGTACTTATTGATTCAAATTTGATTTAATGTTATTCAAATGTTTTGAATTGTATGTTTATTTCATTTTCAATAAAAAGACAATTGAAAGAAAGAAAGTAAAGTAGTGCGCCTGACTGGAAGTACACAGTACTTTCGATCATGTGCAGTGAACCTCTCTGAAGCTGTGGGTGCATGCGCCTGGCTGTAGAGTAGTGTGCATGACCCTAAGGCTGCCTTCACACTACGGATTTTTAAAATCCGATGCTGTCCGATAAAAATCAGACAGCATCGGATCCGAATTTGGCCCCATGCAGCCCTATGGGCATCTGACTGAATTGGATGTGCACTAAATGCCATCCGATTCGGTCCGATCCGATTCTGTCCGATTTTTTTATCGGTGCAAAAATCGGAGCCTGCTCCGATTTTTGCACCGAAAATAAAATCTGACAGAATCGGATCGGATCAAATCGGATGACATTTAGTGCACATCCGATCCGACCCGATCAACTTAACATGGGGCCCTATGGAGAAGGGTCCGAGGAAACATCTGATGTCTCCTCGGACCCGATTTTACTGTACTGAGCATGCTCAGTACAGTAAAAATGCTCAACTGGGAGCGTAGGGTTTAAAAAATAAAAAAAAGTTTATGCTCACCTCTCCCCGAGCCCCCGCCGTCTCCAGCCGTCTTCCTGCAGGCTCCCGGTGGCTCCCGCAGGCTCCCGGTGTCTGCAGAGGTCTTCTTCTGCTGTATAGGACCTGCGGTGATGTCACAGTCATGTGACCGCGGGTTACCATGGTGGAACCTGCTGTCACGTGACTGTGACATCACCGCAGGTCCTGTACACATAAAGAAGACCTCTGCAGCCTGCGGGAGCCACCGGGAGCCTGCAGGAAGACGGCGGGAGACGGCGGGGGCTCGGGGGGAGGTGAGCATAAACTTTTTTTTTTTCTTTTTTTCAGCCCGGAGGCTCCGATTTAATGCTGGAATCGGATGCCTATTTGGCATCCGATTCCAGGCATCAGAAAGGGAGCCGATGCTGTCCGAATTTATCGGACAGCATCGGCTCCCTTCAAAATCGGTATGTGAAAGTAGCCTAAGTATGTAGGACTTTTGATCATAGGTAGGGAGCCTCTCTGAAGCACTGGGAGCATACACCCGGCTGTAGAGTAGTGTGCATGACTGGAAAAACACTGTGTTCCAAATTATTATGCAAATGTTCTTTTTCTCTGATTTTTCTAAATGGTTGGTGCAAATGACAGTCAGTGTAATAAAAGTCATCACCCATTAGAGTATACATCAAATTTTATTGACGAAATCTCCCTATGATAACAGTATAATTTTCAAAATTAAAAAAACTCTAAAAGCATTGTTCCAAATTATTACGCACTACAGAGTTTGTAAACATTTGATATGTTTGAAAGAACTGAAAATGCTCATTTGTTGAATTTGCAGCACTAACAGGTCACATTCACTGAAATAAAAAGCTATTTAACTCCAAAACATCCTAACAGGCCAAGTTACATGTTAACATAGGAACCCTACTTTGATATCACCTTCACAATTCTAGCATCCATTGATATTGTGAGTTTCTGGAGAGTTTCTGCTTGTATTTCTTTGGATGATGTCAGAATAGCCTCCCAGAGCTGCTGTTTTCATGTGAACTGCCTCCCACCCTCATAGATCTTTTGCTTGATTATACTCCTAAGGTTCTCTATAGGGTTGAGGTCAGGGGAAGATGGTGGCCACACCATGAGTTTATCTCCTTTTATGCTCATAGCAGCCAATGGCATAGAGGTATTCTTTGTAGCATGAGATGGTGCATTTACATGCATGAGGATGATTTTGCTCCTAAAGGCACGTTTTTGCTTTTTGTACCATGGAAGAAAGTTCTCAGTTGGAAACTCTATATACATTGCAGAAGTCATTTTTACACCTTCAGGAACCTTAAAGGGGCCTACCAGCTGTTTCCCAATGATTCCAGCCCAAAAAATGACCTCCTTGCTGACGTCGCAGCCTTGTTGGGACATGGTGGCATCCACCAACCATCCACTACTCTATTCATTTAGACCATCCAGGGTTGCTCGGCACTCATCAGTAACCAAGACTGTTTGAAAATTAGTCTTCATGTATATCTGGACCCACTGCAACTGTGTCTGCTTGTGAGCACTGTTTAGGGGTGGCCGAATAGTAGGTTTATGCACCACAGCAAGCCTTTGAAGGATCCTACACCTTGAGGTTCGAGGGACTCCAGAGGCACCAGCAGCTTCAAATATCTGTTTGTTGGTTTGTAAGGCCTTTTTAGCATCTGCTCTCTTAATCTGATGAACTTGCCTGGCAGATACCTTCCTCATTCTGCCTTTATCTGCACGAACACATCTTTGTTCAGAATCAGCCACAAATCTCTTCACAGTACGATGATCACGCTTACGTTTTCGTGCAATATCAAATGTTTTAATCCCTTGTCCAAGGCATTGCACTATTTGTTGCTTTTCAGCAGCAGAAACATCCTCTTTCTTTCCCCTGTTACTTGAAAACTGTGGCCTGCGTAATATTGTGGAACACCCAGTTTTCCTTTTAATGGGCTCACCTGCCAAACTAATTATCACAGATGTCTGAGTTTGATTTCAATGATCCAAGAACCCTGAGACACAATAACATCAATGGGTTTCATTGAAAAAAAATAAAAATAAAACCCTATGACACTTAAAACCAATTTGCATAATAATTTGGAACACAGTGTACACAGGACTTTCGATCATGTGCGGTGAGCCTCTCTGAAGCCGTAGGAGCATACACCCAGCTGTAGAGTAGTGTGCATGAACTTATGTATGTAGGACTTTCAATCATGTGCAGTGAGTCTCTCTGAAGCTGTGGGTGCTTACATCTGGATGTAGAGTAGTGTGCATGACCATAAGTATGTAGGACTTTCGATCATGTGCACAGAGCCTCTCTGAAGCCATGGGAGCATACACCCGGCTGTAGAGTAATGTGCATGACCATAAATTTGTAGGATTTCAATCATGTGCAGTGAGCCTCTTTGAAGCCGTGGGTGTATACCCCCAGCTGTAGAGTAGTGCACATGACCGTAAGTACATAGGACTTTTAACTATGCACGTTAAGCCTCTGTGAATCTGTGCATACACCTGTATGTGGAGAAGTGCACACGACTGGAAGTATGTAGAACTTACGATCATGCGCAGTGAGCCCCTCTGAAAAAGGGGGTACATTCACCTGACAACCAAGATGCTCAGTTGTAAGTGTTACACAGCTGAGCACAAGCTATGACGATGTTATGTAAAGCATGTTATCATGCCCACAGGGGAGTAATAACATGCTAGGCGGGCTGACTAGTCTGGAGAACTAACGCCATGTGGACTATTCAAAGCCTTTAATTACCATCTCATGAATGATATTTGAAAATATTTTTTCAAAGATTGGTTTATGTAGAGTACTATATGCTGGAACGATCAGAAAGCGATTTCAGATATGCACCCAGAACTGCTCGGGGTTCTAAGGACTCTGGGGACCTGACAAATTCCCTTTAATATGGAAAAAATGGAAATGACTAATTTTCCTGATGAAAAGTTCAAATGTTACACTTCTCAAATTCAGCCAATTCTAAAGATCCACAAGGCTCCACCTGTGTAGATGTTAAAAAATAAATAACAAAAAATATTTAAACATTTTTTTACGTAAAAAATACAGTAACTATAGCTGAGCGAATCAATATTAAAATTATTCAAATTCAGTTACTAATATTCCTCAAAATTTGGATTGTAAAAGTCATTGTTTGGTGGAGTTGAGGGAAAGGGTTAAGGCACCGCGCTGTTGTCTTCACAAAAGAGCAAAGATGGATTCTACTTAAACACTTGTGATTTTATTTCTACCGATCTGAGTTTCCTGAGGAAGAACCGGGGGGACACGCTTCAAATGGTGTAGAATAAATCACCAATGTCTATTATTACTACGTCTGGACCCAAATTTGTTTTACAGCATCGCGAGAGCATAAGGAAAGACATTCAATTCAGGGATAGCACATTTCCTGGTAAAATTTGCATGATTTGGTGAATTTGAATTTTGGCATATTGATCCTCTCTAATTGTTGACCTAAACATTTTCATTGAATGGGAATGTGCTGCACTACTATGTAAAATCTCTTCAAAATTGTTTAGTGTCTTAATAGAGTTCAAAGCACATATTAAATTTGAGGGGCACCATGTGCTCCATATGTAGAATACTTTACAATACTTTTCTGGAACTGTCCATAAAGAATTAAGGAGCTTAGAAGTTGCTGGTTATTTGTCACTTTATGTACTTAGACATGTAAGAGTTCAGTTCACTAAGCAGCATCAGCGACGATCAATGATACAAGCAGTGAAACAGGAGTCATTGATTACGAGATACTGCTCCGACCAAAGAACAGAAAGACATCAACATGTCAATGTAACCTTTCTGTTCGGAGCCCTTTTTCTGAGAGGCATATATGTAAAGAGGGTGATATTTAGCGTTTGAGGACATAAAAAGTTATTTGAGGAAACAGTAAAATTAAATTTGGCACAAGGCATCGAGAGACACGTTTTACTTTGGGCCCCACAACTTCAAGTTGCATATACAACTCTTCTTTCTTCTTCTCAGACCCAAATGACTGTAAATTTGCAAACAGAAGCTGAGACGGAACAGAGTAGTGTGAACATGCCTGTATAGCAAGCTCACTACAAACGCCAAATTATATGAAACAACAACCTGAAAACAAAAGAACTATGTGCATTGTCTCTAAATACAGTACCTTGCAATAAATGAATAAAAGCTAGTGCTATAAAAACACAGGGTACTTGGTTCATAGATTTTTTAGCAAAAAAAGTACTTAAGCCATCCCACCACGGCAAGGTGACCCTCTTCGGGACAGCCCCTACGCTAACCGTATCATAACTTGCCACTGTGCTTATTGACCTCACAAGCAGCAGGGTGTTGTGTGTGAACTGGCCGTAAAGGGATCACAGATAGGATGTATTATATGAATTTCTGTTCAACCGGAGAGAGGCGGGGCTCTTGCTGCAGTGGGATGGCTTACTTACTTTTTTTGCAAAATAGCTGTGAACCAAGTACCCTGTGCTTTTTTTATAACAATCATGTTTATTAAGATTTATCAGATTTCGAAATGAAACATAACATGGTATCACCCACCAACATGTAGGTTAAACAGTATATCAGTACCTGTGCTTTTATAGCACTAGCTTTTATTTATTTATTGTAGGATATTTGGAAACATTGTGCACATAGTTTTTTTATTTTCAGGTTGTTTTTTCATACAATTTGGCATTTGTAGTGAGCTTGCTATACAGACGTGTTCACACTACTCTGTTCTGTCTCAACTTTGTTTGCAAATTGACTTTAGCCACTTGCCTCCTGGCAGGTTGGAGAGTCCCACCTCTCTCCTGCTGAACAGAAATTGATATAATGTTTCCCACCCCTGGCAGGGACCATGGGATACTCGGAACTGGACCTCTCGTCATCGTCTAGGGCTGCGAGATGTCACAGTGGCGTGATCTGGTCCGTGATCCCCTCGTCGGGCGAGCAGTTAAAAGGGGAATAAAAAAATGGAGAAAAGTAAAATAAAAACAAAAATAAAAGTGTTATGTTTGTCGTGACGCCACTCGTGGAATGTGCCCATTATAGCCACTGCTGCAGTCGGGACCTTTGGGGATCATGCGAGTAGCAGCGAGAATGGTTCAGCTCTGCAGGGGAAGAGCAGGTCCCCAGGGCATCTGTAGAGTTTATGGATGTGCAGGGTTAAAATCACCCTCAGGCAGGCTGCTTCTGCCGGCTCAGCAGATCAATCTACCTCTTCTCAGGCACAGAAATCACATTCACATACACAGAGCTGAGCTTCAACTCAGTTTACTTCACTTTCTAGACAGATGGTTACAACGCAGTGCAGTGGTGGTTCCGGTAGGTTCATAGCAGCTGAGATGGCTCATCCGAATCACCCCCTTTTGTGTTCCTTCAATGGGCCTCTCTGTCTATCCACACGCTGGCTACGATCCGGCTGCCACAGGCTTTTGGTGGGCCACCTGACGGGTCCCCTAGCCCTAGTATGGCGGCCTTCTTTTGGCTGCACCGGAATGTGGGTTGCAGGTCATAAAAACCTCACACCCTGCTGGTGTTCGTGGTTAGAGCGTAGAGCATCCTAGCCACTTCAGTAGAGCTGGCACCCTGGTTCCAGCCTAGTCTCTCAGTGTCCCTGCTAATTCGAGCACACCTAGAACTCCCTCTCTAACTACGGTCTGCAGTCCGGGACCCGAACAAGCCTCATGGTGGCACAGGCCGCCAGGTCTGTGTCCTCTCAGTCCTGTGTGATGATGTTCTCGCCTCTCCTTCTGCCTTGATTCCTCGACTTTACTTGGCTGACTGGTTTACTGAAATTGGTGTTGTTTGTGTTTCCTGCGCCATCTAGTGGCAACCGTACTGCAGGGGCGCCACATAAATGGATCCCATCTGTGATCCCTGTGATCCTTTGGGGCCAGTTCACACACAACACCATGCTGCTTGTGAGGTCAATAAGCACAGTAGCAGGTTAAAATACGGTTAGCGTGGGGCTGTCCCGAAGAGGGTCACCTTACCTCGGTGGGATGGCTTAAGTACGTTTTTTGCAAAAAAAAGCTGTGAACCAAGTACCCTGTATTTTTATAGCACTAGCTTTTATTTATTTATTGCAAGGTATTTGGAGACAATGCACACATACTTTTGTTGTTCCAGATGACTGTAAAACCTAAGCAAACAATTTATTGGTCTTTTCAAATGCTTCTCATTTCCATTCTTTTTAGCACAACAGCATAACATAGCCACTTGTAACCACTTTGCACATATACGCTACAATTCCCAGGCTGAAATTTGAATTTTCTGCCATTAATGTTTTAAAAACAAAGCTTAAAGTCAAACTTCACCAAACCCAAAACCACAACACAGATTAGATGATGACAGCTCATGCAGTCTCTGTCTACCCCCCATTTCGTCAAGATGGCAGGACTATCATTGTAAATAAGGTCCTGTACTTTGTGTCAGCCCCCACCTCAATGTAGATATAATCTGTTATGAGCAGGGTCTATATATTTTGCTATAATCATTATATTATCTATAACTGTTACTTGACTTTATATTAACCGCTGAATTCTAAATTGCTAGCGAATATGTTGGCACTAATAAAAGCCAATTATTCACTTAAAACAATGGTTCAACTGGTTTCTATATAACCAAAAAAGGCTAATAACGCACTGAAGTTGTTCGAGCTAATTCATAACCTCGTTTTTACTAAATATACAGGGAAAAACTAAGAGATTTCAGGTCCTAACACAATCTAAGGCTAGATTCACCTGAGGCCAACACATATTAATATTCTTGTCTGACGGTCCTTGTATTATCCGTATGCAAGATGGGTAAAACACAGACAGCTTATTGACCAATGTAAGTCAATGTGATAGTTTACATTAATCTTTTTACACAAAGATGATGTTCTACATTGGAGTTGAGCGGATCTTTTGAACTTTGAACTTGCTGACCTCTGAAATATCCTAAAAAATGTGATTTGTGGCTGATAATTTTGCCTGAATCACAGTGCTGAAAATTTTGAATTTGCTTAGAAATACATGGAGGAGAAGAGAGAGAAGCCTGCTGACTATAAGAGTTTACACTCCACAGGAGAGAGACGACCCTGCTGACAATAAGAGTTTACACTCTACAGGAGAGAGAAGACCCTACTGACAATAAGACCTTACACGCTACAGAAGGGAGAGAGACAAAACACTGCTGACCACAAGAGCTTATACACTACAAGAGCGAGAGAGAGTGAGAGGACTTTGCTGATCATAAGAGTTAACTCTCTACAGAAGAAAGAGAGAATAACCCACTTACTACAGAAGAGAAAGAGAGAGGGCCTCACTTGTCCATAAGAGCTTACACTCTATAGAAGACAGAAAGAATACGCCACTGACTATAAGAGCCTACACTCTACAGAAGAGAGAGAAAGAGAGACGGGACCACACTGACCATAAGAGCTTGCAATCTATGTGACAGAGGGAACCCTGCTGGTAATAAGAACTTACACTGTACAATAGAGGGAGAGAGGAGCCTACTGACCATGAGAGCTTACACTCTACAAAAGAGGGAGAGAGAGAGGACCCCACTGACTATAAGAGCTTACATTCTACAGAAAAGAGAGAATATCCCACTGACTGTAAGGGCTTACACTCTACAGGAGAAATACAATAAAGGTCTCTGAAGACATAATAAGTGCAAATAGTGTCTTATCCAAAGTAAAATATAGGAACAAAGAGTCTTGGACAGGTTCACCTTCCAGAGTTGTGAACGTAAAAGCCACTAGAAGCGGATTAATAGCTTCAGCAGACTTACATGGTGTTAAAGATCCTCAATAAATAGGCAAAGGGTATAAATCCTGTCAAAGGAATCGATTATCAGGATATTACGAAGAATGATTTATTAAATTTATGTGTTTCAAAGCCACCAAAAGCTTCTTCTTCAGGACTTATCATAATCCCATTAATTATGATTCGTCCTGAAGAAGAAGGTTGTGTTGATTATGAAACACGTTGACTTAATAAATCATTCTTCATGATATCCTGATTATCGATACCTTTAATGGAAGTGCAGAATTTAAACCGTTTCCCTATTACTTCATGGTCTTTGACTCCACAGGTGATTGGTAATGTTGGTTTGTCTTGAGGAAAGGTCCTGAATCTTTGAAATGTGTTGACTAATAAACCACAGCCATAATCTTATGATTGATGTCCTCTGGAGTTTGAGTTTTCTTCAAATCCAGCAGCGCAGTCATAAACCCTTTCTACATCGATAATTATATACTATACAGGAGAGAGAGAGGAATCCAATGACCATACGTGCTTACACTCTACAGGGGAGAGAGGACCAAGCTGACCATAAGAGCTTACACTCTACAGGAGAGAGAGGTGATCCCACAGACCATAAGAGCTTACACTCTACAGGAGAGAGGGGGAATCCCACTGACCATAAGAGCTTATACTCTTCAGATGATAGGGAGGTCCCTGATTCCTATATAATGTAAGCTATTTTAGTTGAGTGAAAGAGCACCTCAATGTCAACAAGAGCTTACACTCTACTGGAGACAATGATTTACCCAGTGATTGTGGAATCTGTGATGGCCAACGTACTGACCACAACTGTAAAAGGTAAACTAATTTGCTAGATGTCATAGCTGCAGGGCATTGTAAAGCAATGCAAGAAGACGTTGTCATGTGCACTGTGATGATTTAGCAAGTCTATTTTATTCTGGTCAATTATTTATTTTTTTGCAAACCACTTGTTCAATCTCGAAATGTAAAAACTGTATACCGTATGCATTTACAAAATGAACATATAGCTGGTACATGGACATATGATGCAAATGCAATACCAACCTGAAAAACTGACATGCAGAGCACATTACAAATGGAAAAACATTGTTTTCTGAACGAAAAACAAATGATATTTTATGTGAACTTACTCTAAAGTGAATGGTAATGCCACGTTCACACAACCATGCTAGATTTTGCTGCAGTGAATAACTGATAGCACATTGATGTCTTCAATTCACATTTTATTTTTTCTCATTCCCATGGATTTGAATGGCTACTTTTAATCCACAGATAAAAATACACCATAACATTCCATGCACTGGGATTTTTATTTGTTGACATAGACAGGCAGTGATTTCAAGAAAAAAGTGAGTAACTTCATTGAAGACATACAGTTTTCTTCCATTTAAGGGTTATGGAGGCCACTGTGCTCTTAGGAGCCTTGAGTAATGCAGAAATTGTTTTGTAACTTTGGCGTGAACTGTGCCTTGCCACAGTTCGGTGTCTGACCTCCTTGGGCAGTTCCTTTGACCTCATAATTGTCATTTGGTCTGACATGCACTGTGAGGCCTTATGTGTATATGTGTATGCCTTTCCAAATCAAGTCCTATCAGTTCAATTAAACCCAGCTGGACTCCAATGAAGGAGTAGAACCATCTCAAGGAGGATGACAAGGAAATGGACAGCAGTGACTTAAATATGAGTGTCTGAGCAAAGGGTCTGAATACTTATGACCATGTGATATTTCTGCTTTTTTCAGTCAAGATAGGGTACAGAATGTACATTAATGAGAAAAAAAATGAACTTTTTTGAATTTACCAAATGGCTGCAATTAGTGATGGGCGAGTCCTAAATTACTCGGAATCGCTTGACTCTAGCGAGTCCAAGCCCGGGACTCGCTACTCGTTGCGAGTCTAGCGAGTCAAATGTTAATGAATGGGGAAGCGAGTAATAGCGAGTAATGTGCGATTTACAAATTGCAGATGTGTCTCGGAAGCTTCAGGCTCTATCTGCTAGGACTCGTTACTCTGCGAGTTTCCCAGCATTTACTCGCACAGTAACCAGCCCAATGCAAATCAATGGCAATCCTAGTTTTGTAAGAGACTCTGACAAAACTAGGATTGCCATTGACTTGCATTGGATTCGCTACTGTGCCAGTGATAGCAGGGAAACTCGCAGAGTAAGAGCTGTCTGCTCTGTGCAGCTCCAGGGTCCTAGAGACTGCCTGCTGCCTGATGTAGCAGAGCTGAGATTGTTCTCAGTCTGCTCATTCCCTGTGCATAGACATCTATATCTATGCACAGGGGATGTAGCAGAGAGGACATTGCGTTTTGGACTACGTCGGACGGAAGAGGATTTTTTTAATTAAAGATGGAGTCCCTAATGGCTTTTTTTTTATTTCTAATAAAAAATTTTCTCTGTGTTGTGTTTTTTTAACCCTTTATTGGAGATTCTTAGTGGCCGGGTCAAACCTGGCCTGACATTAAGAATCTCAGGCTTATTACCAGCTTGTATAACAAAGCTGGTATTAACCCTTTTATTACCCAGCGTGCCACCGCCACCAGGGCCGCTGGAAGAGCGGGGTTCAGCGCCAAAGGATGGCGCTTCAATGAACGCGCCATCTTCTGGGGCGGCTGCGGGCTGCAATTTGCAGCGGGGGTTGTCCAGAAAGCTTGGGCCTCCCTGTGCTGCGGATTCCAGCCCGCAGCCGCCCCAGAAGATGGCGCGTTCATTGAAGCGCCATCCTTTGGCGCTGAACCCCGCTCTTCCAGCGGCCCTGCCAAATTTAAGATCATTAACGATATCCAACACACTAATGATGTTGAAACGATCGCGGTCACGTGACATAGCTAACAATATTGTTCACCAATATCGTAGTGTGTGATGGTACCATTAGAGAGGAGCACAGATTTTTATACAACTGAATGGGAAGAGAAGTCCATTTGAATAAATTTGCCGATCTCTAATTGTGACCCTTTATTCACTTATTTTCTTTTCCATTTTTCCCTCCCCTTCTTCCAAGTGCCATAACTTCTATATAGACATATGAGGACAAGTTGTACTTTTGAATAACATCATTTATTTTATGATATTGTGTTATGGAAAATGGGGGGAAAATCCTAAGTGTGGTGATATTCCACAATTCTTTTTTTATTTTGTTTATTTACCATGTTCACTATATGGTAAAGCTGACCTGGCAGTATGATTCTCCATGTCAGTACAAGTATGTAGATACCAAACATGTATAGTTTATTATTTATTTAAGTGGTAAAATAAAATAAAAAAATGTATCCCAAAAAAATTTTGCTTTTGTCGCCTTTCCATGAGAACCAATATTTGTATTTTTCCAGATCTTGGGCTTAGTTTTGCTCCATGAGCTTACATTTTAACTACCGTATATACTCGCGTATAAGCCGAGTTTTTCAGCCCAAAAATTGGGCTGAAAAGTACCCCCCTCGGCTTATACGCGAGTCAGTGACGGCAGCCATACAGCCCCAGAGCAGCCCCAGCATCCCCAGTAATGCAGGGCCCCCCCAGCCTTGCTCCGGTCACCTGTAAAGCAAATTATACTTATCACTGTCCCGCTGTCCGTGCCCACCACTGCTGACATCCACGATCCTCCATCTTCATGCGTCTTCTTCCTGTTTCCTGTGTTCGGCGCCGGTAATGACGTCATTGTCTGCGACGAACACAGGAAACAGGAAGAAGACGCATGAAGATGGGGGATCGCGGATGTCGGCAGCGGCGGGCCCGGACAGCGGGACAGTGATAAGTATAATTTGCTTTACAGGTGACCGGAGCAAGGCTGGGGGGGCCCTGCATTACTGGGGATGCTGTATACTACCACTGGGGCTGCTATATACTACCACTGGGGCTGTATATACCACTGGGGCTGTATATACTACTGGGGCTGCCTGTATACTACCACTGGGGCTGTATATACTACTGGGGCTGCCTGTATACTACCACTGGGGCTGTATATACTACTGGGCTGCCTGTATACTACCACTGGGGCTGTATATACTACTGGGGCTGCCTGTATACTACCACTGGGGCTGTATATACTACTGGGGCTGCCTGTATACTACCACTTGGGCTGTATATACTACTGGGGCTGCCTGTATACTACCACTGGGGCTGTATATACTACTGGGGCTGCCTGTATACTACCACTGGGGCTGTATATACTACTGGGGCTGCCTGTATACTACCACTGGGGCTGTATATACTACTGGGGCTGCCTGTATACTACCACTGGGGCTGTATATACTACTGGGGCTGCCTGTATACTACCACTTGGGCTGTATATACTACTGGGGCTGCCTGTATACTACCACTGGGGCTGTATATACTACTGGGGCTGCCTGTATACTACCACTGGGGCTGTATATACTACTGGGGCTGCCTGTATACTACCACTGGGGCTGTATATACTACTGGGGCTGCCTGTATACTACCACTGGGGCTATATATACTACTGGGGCTGCTGGATACTACCACTGGGGCTGTATATACCACTGGGGCTGTATATACTACTGGGGCTGCGTGTATACTACCACTGGGGCTGTATATACTACTGGGGCTGTATATACTACTGGGGCTGCGTGTATACTACCACTGGGGCTGTATATACCACTGGGGCTGCTGCTGTATGTACCTCTGGGGCTGCTGCTGTATACTACCACTGGGGCTGCTGTATATACCTCTGGGGCTGCTGTATACCACACTGCTGGGGGCTGTATACCTGGGCTGGGGTCCACCCTCGGCTTATACACGAGTCAATAGATTTTCCCAGCTTTTCGGGGCAAAAGTAGGGGGGTCGGCTTATACACGGGTCGGCTTATACACGAGTATATACGGTAATATCATTTTCCAGAGATACAGTGTTTTAATTGTCTCTTATTATATTTTATTGCAATGTTGAAATGGCCAAGAAAAAAAAATCGTAATTCTGTAGTTTTTATTTTTTTTTTAAATGGGCCGTTTACCGATTGGATGAATTTTTTTGATAGATTGGACATTTCTGAATGCAACAATTCCAAATATGTGTATTTTTTTTTTGTTTGTTTTATTTCCAATGGTGCAAAAATGTGTGATTTGAACTTTTGTATATTTTTTTATTTTCTTCATATTTAAAAAAAAAAATCAATTTTTACACTATTCAATAGTCTTCTTAGGGCAGGGGAGGGGGAACTCCAGGCCACAATAGCCGTAAAAAATGGCAGTTTTCAGGATTTCTTTAGCATTGAACAGGTGATAATATATTCACTTGCACTGGTGATGATTCCAACCCCTGTGCAATACTAAGGAAATCCTGAAAGCAAGACTTGTTGGCAGCCCTCGAGGCCAGAGGTTCCCCTCCCCATTCTAAGTGGACTTTAAGCTGTAATCGTTCCATCGCATGTGCTGTACAGGGGAGTGCTCCGTAAAGCAGAAATCACAATCTCCTGTGAGTGCGGCTCACAGCAGGCATTCACAGAAGGATCGTAATATCAGATATCAGTGTCAGCTGACCCCTGGCTGTGATAACAACTCATCAGTGCCCTGCGATCATGCCTATCCAGGCAGGAAATGACACGACCCCTGCCAGTGTATGTTAAATCGAGTTTCAGAGATCGCCAGCAGGATTTAGCTGGTTAACCACTGTGAGTGGATCTCCATTCACCTGCTGCTGCTAGAGGCACATGTCAGCTGATCAGATCAGCCATCGCATGCGAGGAAATATGCAGTTTCATCTTGCGTGCCTGCGTCGAAGACAGTGACACGACTTATGGCATAAATATACGTTATATGTCGTGAAGGAGTTAAAATAGACATTGATGTAGGTCTATATCAAAGTTTTTATTTGAAACTTGTTGCCTTAAGAGCCCATAATGGTCTTCCAGTTTGAGTAATCACAAACTGCATTAAGTCACATGCACATGTTGAGTATTTGGTGAGTTCTTTACATAAGTATATCCAAGATGAAACCAGGAATGGAACAATCACAGGAAAAGTATAATAGAAACATGTTTAACAATTCTATTTTTTACCCAGTCCTGGTTGGCTTACATATAATGAGGTAAAAATCTCACAAAATATGAAATATTTGCACTTGGCTAGAGGGAACTTGTCAGCAGCTCATTCTACCCCAACCTAATGTCACCCAAGCAAAGTCTCTCCCTCTTTTCCCACCTTATGACTTCTAGTCATTGACCGGCATGTCGCTCGTGTCTGAATGACCTGCCTTTCCTGATATCTTTCAAATTTGCTGTCATTTCCTAAGATGGTGTATATTTACCTTCTATCTGTTACAACCTAAGTTGCATGGCCGACTTCTTCTGTGCTGAGAGGTCGGTGCCCAGCACACAGAGTGCACCACTTGCTCAGCATTGGCTGCAGGACCCATCTCCACTGGGACCAGGCATGTAGCCTCCAGCTGTCTGTTTCATCCTCCATGTAGCCCCCCAGCTTAGTATCTCAGCTAGCCAGCGGTCCTGTGCCATACTCTTAAGCTCCCTCCACCTCCTCCACCTCCTTCACCTCCTTCTCCACCTCCTTCTGCTCCTGGGGCTTGTGTCCTGTCTGCAAAGCCCTTGGGAGCACACTCAGGAGCCATGCGCTGCCCACCAGTTAAAATTTAAGATGGCCAGTACACCTATTCCTAATTTTGCCCTCCAGCCTTCCAGTAACGGCTACACCTATTTAAGGTACCTTCAGGCACCTTCCTTCTATGGGTGAAGCCTGATCAGCATCACTTGTCCCTACTTTTGTTGCTTTGTCTCAGGTCCCCGTCCCGATCCCTGCCTTTGCAATTCTCGTTGCTTACATCTCTTATCTCATCCTAGAGCCTGCCATGTGTGCATGTGGGTCATCTCACCAGTATGCCTCCTGTCCATCTGGCAGTGCTTCAGCCTCATTGCCACGGAACCTGATACACCTGCAGAAGCCTGTCCAGAGGTTTCAGAGGCTACATCATCCACTGTGCCTAATCAATTGGCCTGAGTGCCACATCTCCACCTCTGGCATCTTGTCTCCTAGACAATCTCCCAGTTGCCTCGCTGCCCAGAGTTCCGTGCAATCACTTCATAGACTGTTCATCAGTGTGCATACTGTACTGGCAAGATATTCCATTAAAATCTTATGCTTAATGGCAACTGTCATCTCCAGCCTATTCCTGTCATGGGTCAGCCCCCACTTTGAAGGTCCAGTGGATTCACAACACCACTCCCACATGTTCGTGTGCCTAACACTATCTTGTAATTGAGCACTTTGTAACATTGCGTATATACTTGGACTGACTTTGATTTGTTTAGTCTATCTCTGCTCACCACCCTCACTAAAGAGCTACGTTGAGCGTCCAGGGCGGCTGAGCGGAGATGGAAGAAATCCCACTCCGCGGTGCACTTCGCCATGTATAAGCGGTCCCTCTCTACCTTCAAGTCCGCACTCACTGACGCAAGACAAGCCTTCTCATCTCTAATAACCTTCCTGTCCCATAGCCCCAAACAGCTATTCAAAACGTTCAACTCCCTACTCCGTCCATCTGCCCCTCCTCCCTCTCCCCTCATCTCTGCCGATGACTTTGCTTTGTTCTTCAAACAGAAGATCGACAAAATCAGAGAAAGCTTTGACCCATCTCTCCCCCCGCCCCCGCATCACTGCTCAGACCTCCTCATCCAAAAGATGCTTTTCCACCATGACAGAGGATCATCTCTTCTCCCCTCTGTCACAATTGCACCTCATCACCTGTGCCCTTGACCCACTCCCCTCCCATCTCATCCCGAACCGAACCTCTGTCCTGATTCCTGCCCTAACCCACCTCTTCAACCTATCACTTACTACTGGTGTCTTTCCCTCATCCTTCAAACATGCCTTGATCACATCGATCCTCAAAAAATCCTCCCTCGATCCAGCATCTGTTTCTAACTATCGCCCCATATCTCTTCTCCCCTTTGCCTCAAAACTACTTGAACAACACATCCATTCTAAACTGTCCTCCCACCTCTCCTCCTGCTCCCTCTTTGACCGCCTACAATCCGGCTTCCGTTCCCAACATTCCACTGAAACAGCCCTAACCCAAGTCACCCCGACCTATTGACCGCCAAGAGCAAGCGACACTACTCCGTCCTCCTCCTCCTTGACCTATCTGCTGCCTTCAATACCGTTGACCATTCCCTCCTACTCCAGATTCTGGAATCTCTCGGCATCACTTTCCTAGCCCTCTCCGGGATCTCCTCATATCTAACTGACCAGATGTTCACCGTCACCCACTCCCACACCTCCTCTTTACCCTACCCCCATCTGTCAGTGTCCCCCAAGGCTCAGTTCTGGAATCCCTACTCTTCTCCATCTACACCCTTGGCCTAGGACGACTCAGCGGGTCCCACAGACTTCATTATGATCTCTAAGCTGACGACACAAAGATCTATCTGTCTGGGCTTGACATTACCTCCCTTCTATCCAAAATTCCACACTGCCTGTCCGCCATCTCCTCCTTCTCTGCTCGTTTCCTCAAACTTAACATGGACAAAACAGAGTTCATTGTCTTCCCCCCAAGTCACTCTCCCCCTCCACCTGACATATCCATTAATGTCAATGACTGCTCTCTCTCCCCAGTTCCCCATGCCAAGTGCCTCGGGGTTATCCCCGGTTCCTCCCTCTCCTTCAAACCCCGTATCCATGCCCTCGCCACCTCCTACCGACTCCAGCTCAAAAACATTTCCCGAATCCTCACTTTCCTTGACCTCGATACAGCTAAAACACTTGTTCATGCTCTCATCATATCCCGCTTTGACTACTGTAACCTCCTGCTAACCGTCCCCTACCTGCAACCTCCCTCGCACCTCTCCAATCTATCCTAAACTTCGCTGCCCGACTCATCCATCTGTCTTCCCGCTGCTCCCTGGTCTCTCCCCTCTGCCAAGCCCTTCATTGGCTCCCCACGTCTCAGAGATCTCGCTTGAAAACCCTAACCATGACATACAAAGCCATCCACAACCTGTCCCCCCATACATCTCTGACATGGTTTCCCGAAACCTTCAAAAGAAACCTGAAGACTCACCTCTTCTGACAAGCCTACAACCTGCAATGAGACCTAGTCAACCGCACCGTCTCATGTTCGCACTACCCCTCCTACTGTATCCCTCTGGTCCCATAGACTGTGAGCCTCACGGACAGGGTCCTCTCCCCTCCAGTACCTGTACGATTTGATTGTCCATACATATTGTTCTTGTCCTCGTCTGTCCTTTCCATATGTAAAGCACCATGGAATCTAATGGCGCAATATAAATAAATAATAATATTAATAATAATAATAATACACGACAATGATGCGAGTGTAGTGCGTGTTTAGTGTCAGTTTGGTGCGTGTGGGTGAGTACAGTCATGGCCAAAAGTTTTGAGAATGATACAAATATTAATTTTAACAAAGTCTACTGCTTCAGTTTTTCTAATGGCTATTTGCATATACTTCAGAATGTCATAAAGAGTGATCAGCTTACCAGCAATTACTTGCTAAGTCAATATTTGCCTAGAAAATGAACTTTAACCCCCAAAACACATTTCAACATCTTTGCAGTCCTGCCTTAAAAGGAGCAGCTAACATCGTTTTAGTGATTGTTCCATTAACACAGGTTTGGGTGTTGATGAGGACAGGGCTGGCGATCAGTCATGATTAAGTAAGAATGACACCACTGGACACTTTAAAAGGAGGCTGGTGCTTGGTATCATTGTTTCTCTTCAGTTAACCATGGTTATCTCTAAAGAAACACGTGCAGCCATCATTGCACTGCACAAAAATGGCCTAACAGGGAAGAGAATCGCAGCTAGAAAGATTGCACCGCAGTCAACAATCTATCGCATCATCAAGAACTTGAAGGAGAGAGCTTCCATTGTTGTCAAAAAGGCTCCAGGGCGCCCAAGAAAGACCAGCAAGCGCCAGGACTGTATCTTAAAACTGTTTCAGCTGCGGGATCGGACTACCAGCAGTGCCGAGCTTGCTCAGGAATGGCAGCAGGCTGGTGTGAGTGCTTCTGCATGCACTGTGAGGCGGAGACTCTTTGAGCAAGGTCTGGTTTCAAGGAGGGCAACAAAGAAGCCACTTTTCTCCAGAAAAAACATCAGGGACCGACTGATATTCTGCAAAAGCTACAGGGAGTGGACTGCTGAGGACTGGGTAAAGTCATTTTCTCTGATGAATCCCCTTTTCGATTGTTTGGGACATCTGGAAAACAGCTTATTCGGAGAAGAAGAGGTGAGCGCTACCACCAGTCTTGTCTCATGCCAACTGTAAAGCATCCTGAAACCATTCATGTGTGGGGTTGCTTCTCAGCCAAGGGAATTGGCTCACTCACAGTCTTGCCTAAAAACACAGCCATGAATAAAGAATGGTACCAGAATGTCTTCCAAGAGCAACTTCTCCCAAACGGCCAAGAGCAGTTTGGCGCCCAACAATGCCTTTTCCAGCATGATGGAGCACCTTGCCATAAAGCAAAGGTGATAACTAAATGGCTCAGGGAACAAAACAGAGATTTTGGGTCCATGGCCTGGAAACTCCCCAGATCCTAATCCCATTGAGAACTTGTGGTCAATCATCAAGAGACGGGTGGACAAAGAAAAACCAACAAATTCTTCCAAAATGCAAGCATTGATTATGCAAGAATGGACTGCTATCAGTCAGGATTTGGTCCAGAAGTTGATTGAGAGCATGCCAGGGAGTAGTCAATGCGGGAATGGATCAGGGCCACGATGAGGGTTTTAGTTGTTTCCATGGTGAGGAAAGGGCGAATTCGAGGGGGCGAAAGAAGAGAACAACTGAGTGTATGCATCCACGGATTCAGCGAGCTCACTGCACATGATCGAAAGTCCTATGTACTTCCGGTCATGTGCACTATGCCCTCTCTGAAGCCAGGATACATACTTCCGGCTGTAGAGTAGAGTAGTGTGTATGACCGGAAGTACGTAGGACTTTTGCTCATGCACAGTGACATTAAGTATTTAAAAAAAATAATTAAAAACATTGAATATTGTATATATAAAAACATTAGGAAGGTCTGTATAAAGGATTCCTTTAAAAATGACCTCATCTGCGTTATCTGGACCTCCAAAGTACTTTACTAGAAGCACTTGTTTATGTTCTCAGTTTATTTTTTTAATAAGAAAAAAAAATCATCAAAACCCAATTACAAAAACTCAACTGACTAATGGGAATACAAAACTCATATCAATATACTAAAGTATTGCAATACTCAAAAGTTGTAATAGTTTCATTGGGTGACATAGAAAATTAACTGTGCTGAACTCCGGAATATAACTTTGGCACCACAATATATTGATATCATAAAGCACAAAGCCACAGATGGAGATTATCTCCAGACCTTCCAACGCCATTCTGTATATAATCATAATCACAGAACTGTTGGGAAAATGTTTAATTATTCACAAGACTAAAAAAGCTTTTTTTTTTTAAGTACTTGAAGCTTGAAATCTCGAGATTTTATTCTGGCAATGTAATTTTATTTTTAAACAATGAAATTCAGCAAAGTTACATCTAATGTAAATCTATTTAACGGTAATGGGTTTGTGTCTCAAATCTCACAAATACCCACAAATGTAATTATATTTATATAATGACTACACTTTCATTGGTAAGAAATGAGATAGCAGCAATGGCGATAAATTAAATTCTTTTCTATTAAATTATTTCTGATTTTTCCGCATGGTGTTTTATGGTATTGTTGCTATAACTTAATTATTTTGCTGGAGCATGGGGTGTTTCTGTAATATTGCCTTAAATAATTGTAGCATGTTTACCACTGGTGCTTGTAGACACTAGGAACGTAACAACTGCAAGAGTCTAAATTGCCCTCCGCATGGGATAGCGGGTCCTTAAAAAGGAATAGCAGTAATAAATATGACAGTCCATTTTTACTATTTCTTTATCTCCTTACATTTTTGGTCCTAATTCATTGATAAAACTAGCTTTTAAATTAATGATAAAATATTAACCTCTATTTTAATTTATTTTATTTTTTTACAAAAGATGAATGTTTGTCAGTAGTTTAATTGAAAGGAGTTAGAATATAATCATTTTTGTATTATTACAAAGGTTGATCACTCTAAAATATGTTGAATTTAAAATGTGTGTATTTAAAATGCTCCTCCATTTAAATATTGCAAAATACATATATTTTTATTGAACTTGTGGTGGCTCCTTCTCACCAAGTCCACCATTGTGCCGTATTAGTTGTTACTATAGATGAGCAAACATTTTGAAGTTCGGGTTCGGTGGTAAAGTTTGAGCGCAGTGTTCGTGACTCCAAACTTGACACAAACGTCTATGGAACTTCAAATTAATTTTCTAACACCTTACACCCAGAAACTGTGCTTTTAAGTCCAGTGAGAGCTAATCACACACACACGTGGCTCGGACCGGGCCAAGCTCCAATTGTACCTGACCACAGTGATGCTTGCTTCAGTGCTTTATTATTATTATTATTATTATTATTATTATTTATTTATATAGCGCCATTATATTCCATGGCGCTTTACATGCTAAAAGGGGAAGACTAGGACAAGTAACATAGTAACAATACAAGTAACAATAAATATGGACAATTCGGTCATACAGATACAAGAGGGGAGAAATCCTGTCCGTGAGGGCTCACAGTCTACGAGGGGCGGGTGGGGATACAGTCGGAGGGGGAAGTTCCAGTTGTGAGGTGGTGTGGTGGACCGGGTCTTATTGCAGGTGGTAGGCTTGGCAGAAGAGGTGGGTCTTCAGGCTTCTTTTGAAGGTTCCCAGGGTAGGAGAATGTCTGATGTGTTGCGGCAGTGAGTTCCAGAGTATGGTTGAAGCACAGGAGAAATCCTGTATGCGGTTGTGCGAAGAGGAGATGAGGGGGGAGTAGAGGAGGAGCTCTTGGGTGGATCGCAGGTTGCGTGATGGTAGGTATCGGGAGTCCATGTCAGAGATGTATGGAGGGGACAGGTTGTGAATGGCTTTGTATGTCATGGTTAATGTTTTAAACCGGGATCTCTGGGAAGTAGGGAGCCAGTGCAGGGCTTGGCAGAGGGGGAAAACAGGGGATTAGCGGGGGGACAGATGGATTAGGCGGGCAGCGGAGTTCAGGATAGATTAGAGAGGTGCAAGGGAGGTATTGGGGAGGCCGGTGAGCAGGAGGTTGCAGTAGTCGAGGCGGGAGATGATGAGAGCGTGAATAAGGGTTTTAGCAGTGTCGTGGTCAAGGAAAGTGCGGATCCTATAGATGTTTTTGAGCTGGAGTTGGCAGGAGGTGACAAGGGCCTGGATGTGGGCTTGAAGGAGAGGGAGGAGTCAAGGATAACCCCGAGGCACTTGGCGTGGGGGACGGGGGAGAGAGAACAGTTGTTGACGACAATGGATAGGTCAGGTAGTGAGGGAGAGTGTCTTGGGGGGAAGGCTATGAACTCGGATTTGTCCATGTTCAGCTTAAGGAAGCGAGCAGAGAAGAAGGATGAGATGGTGGCCAGACAGTGTGGAATTTTGGATAGAAGGGAGGTGATGTCAGGACCAGACAGGTAGATTTGGGTGTCGTCGGCGTAGAGGTGGTACTGGAGGCCATGGGACTCAATGAGTTGCCCTAGGCCGAGAGTGTAGATTGAGAACAGTAATGGTCCAAGAACAGAGCCTGGGGGACCCCGACAGTTAGGGGGTAGGGCGAGGAGGATGTGTGGGAGTAGGTGACACTGAAGGTCCGGTCTGTTAAGTAGAGGGCAAGGTCCGTGATGCCAAGAGATTCCAGGATCTGAAGTAGAAGGGAGTGGTCAACAGTGTCGAAGGTGGCAGACAGGTCGAGGAGGAGGAGAACAGAGTAGTGGCGCTTGCTTTTGGCAGTCAGTAGGTCGTTGGTGACTTTGGTCAGGGCTGTTTCAGTGGAGTGGAGGGGTGGGAAGCCAGATTGCAGGTGGTCAAAGAGGGAGCAGGAGGAGAGGTGAGAGGACATCTCTGAGTGGACATACTGTTCAAGTAGTTTAGAGGTGAAAGAGAGGAGAGATATAGGGTGGTAGTTGGAGACAGTTGTGGGGTCGATGGAGGGTTTTTTGAGGATGGGTGTGATCAAGGCATGTTTGAAGGCTGAGGGGAAGGTGCCAGTGGTAAGTGATAGGTTGAAAAGATGAGTTAGGTATGGGATGATAACGGAGGTGAGGTTGGGAATGAGGTGGGATGGGAGCGGGTCATGGGCGCTGGTGGTGAGATGTGATTTTGACAGGATGGAGAAGAGCTGGTCTTCAGTTATGGGGGGAAGCAGTTGATGGATGGAGGGGGGAGTATAGGTGAGAGGGGAGGCTGTGGGGACAGTGGATCAAAGCTGTCTCTCATTCTGTCAATCTTTTCATTGAAGAAGGAGGCAAAGTCTTCTGCAGAGATAAGGGGAGAGGGAGGGGGAGTAGGCAGGCGGAGTAAGGAATTGAAGGTTTTGAAAAGTTGTTTGGGATTGCGGGACAGGGAGTTTATTAGGGATAAGAAGAGGGTTTGTTTGGCGGTGGCAAGTGCAGTCTTGAAGGCAATGAGGGACTGTTTGAACAGTGCAAAATGCTCAGTGGAGCGTGATTTTTTCCATCGCCTCTCGGCGACCCTGGATGCCCGTCTCAGGTCTTTAGTGAGGGTGGTGTGCCAGGGTTGCCTGTTAGTGCGTGGAGCGTGGTATGTGAGGGGGGCGGCTAGGTCGAGGGCCTTGGTTAATGTGGTGTTGTAGAGGGTGGTGGCAGTGTCCGTGTCACATATAGATGTTATGTTGGCGAGAGGGAGAAGGGATTCTGAGAGTGAGTGTAGATTAATGTGTTTTAGGTTTCTGCGGGGATGATCAAGTTTGTGGAGAGGAGGTGGTGTAGTAGGGGAGGTGAGGGAGGAGAAGGTCAGCAGATTGTGGTCAGACAGGGGTAGGGTTGAGTTTGTGAGGTTAGTAAGGGAGCAAAGACGGGTAAAGATGAGATCCAGCGTGTGGCCATCTTTGTGGGTGGCAGAGGACGACCATTGAGAGAGCCTGAAGGAGGAGGTCAGGGAAAGAAGTTGAGAGGTGGTTGGGTGGCCAGTGTCAATAGGGATATTGAAATTGCCCATAATGATGGTGGGGATGTCAGTAGAGAGGATATGAAGTAGCCAGGTGGTGAAATAGTCAAGAAAGGTGGGGATGGATCCAGGGGGGCGGTAGATGACGGCTAGCTGGAGATTACAGGGGGAGAAGATGCGGACAGAGTGGTCTTCAAAAGATGGGAGGGTAACAGAGGTGGGTAATGGAATAGGGGCGAAGGAGCAGGTGTTGGATAGGAGTATGCCGACACCTCCGCCGTGTTTGTCAGAGGGGCGGGGAGTGTGGTAAAGATTGAATCCGCAATAGGATAGTGCAGCAGGGGAGGCCGTGTCGGAGGGGTTGAGCCAGGTCTCTTTGATGGCAAGTAATGAGAGTTTATTAGAAATAAAGAGTTCATGGATGTCTGGGAGTTTATTACAGACTGAGAGGGCGTTCCAGAGTGCGCCTGGCTTGGAGATTAGAGGAGCAGGGGCTGGGGGGATGGGTTTAAGGTTGGTCAGTTTGCGAGGGTGGGTGATGGTGAGGTTATGAGAGTTGGTGATGGTACGGGGAGGTGGGGTGTAATTGACTGTGGGGATGTGGCGGGGGGGGGCGGGGAAATGTCGCCAGCGAGTAGGAGGAGCAGGGAGAGGGTTAGCAGGTGAGAGCAAGAGAGTTTACATGGTGAGCGTGCCTGATTGGAGATGGAGGATTGAAAGTGAAGGAATAGTTCAGAGGAGTGGGTGAGGTGGTTAGGAAGGATGGAGGGTGAGGGAAGTACTTTGTTGCTGGGTGGAGGGATGAGTGGGGGTAGCAGGAAGTGGAGAAGGATGGGAGTGAGAGTGCAAAGGAGGGGATACATTGTGGATGGTGAGCGGGGGATGGGAGAAGCGTGGGTCAGATGCAGCTGGAAGGAGAGCTGTATTGGTGGGTGAGTGGTCAGTAGTGAAGAGTAGTCTGGGGTTTACATAGTGAATACATAAATGCAGCACAAGTGAACAAATTAGATATCTGTATGTTTGTCTTGCATGACTTACCCGTTTATAAATGTAAAATACTCGAACAGGTTTGCTCAACACTTCGGAAGCTTGTCAACCCAAACTGATTCTTGAAAGGTTTTCCCCTCTCTAGTCATCACCAGTGTTGAGCAAGCAATACCATGCTCAGGTGCTTGGTACTTGTAATGAGCAATTTGAATATGGGATGGGCTAACTCATTTACCGAGTATAATTGAAGTCAATAGGGAATTTTAGCATTTTTTCAGAAGATTTTTTAGACACTTTCCAGATTGTGGAAATGCAGTATGATTGCAATAGCCAAACAAATACGCTCTCACAGAGCATGAGCATCTGTGATTGGTCATTCCTGGCCAGTGAAGTGAAAATGCAGAAAACTTAATGCGCCATACTGGAAGTAAATAAGCAGGTGAGCGGGAGACTGTGAGTGGACCCAGAAGCAAGCATCAGGAGATAAAATTTTTCTGTGCCTGTCTGTCTGTGCATGTGTTATTTGAGCTGTGTTTGTCAGCTTTTGGACACCTTTGAAGGAGTATTCAATGCGTTTGATGCTGCCTACCACTTATTTCAATGATGTTCAGCGATTTGACATATTGTTCAGCAAATAAGTTGGTGAAGTGAACTGAATCCGAACACTCAGGTGTTCACTCATCTATAGTTGTCATTAATGGATACCATTTTGATTGGGTCACAATTAACAATGGGGTACCACAGGGGTCAGTAACGGGCCATCTAATTTTTATTATATTTCTACTAGTGACGGGCAAACCTGCCGATGTTCAGGTTCAATAACTCGCCCAAACGTTTTTTAAAGTTTGAATTCGGGTCAAAAGTGGCTCAAACTTGAGGCCAAACTCCGAACTCGGAATGCAAAGTTATGGGATGGGGCTAGGCAGCTGTAAAAGAAAGAAGATAGTTATTAAACAGCATTATACTTATCGGCATCCACTCACTTGTACTTGCGGGGACACTCATTAACTTCCTGGATATTCACTGCAGAGGGACCCAACAGTCAATTACAGATGCTGTCACAGAGAATAGGCGTACCAAAAACACGATGAACAGTGTGCAGCAGTGACCGTTTTTTGCCGCAGATTTCATGCTCTGTTGGTGAAATTTTGGCACAAAACTGCATGCTTTGTGTTCAATATGTTCATCTGCATCTGCTGGCCCCAAAAGCATCTAAACCACAATGTGGTTTTTCCATCAGATTTCAGGCTTTTTTGTTGCATTGTGTTCAGTATGCTCATCTGCATCTGCTGTCCCAAGAAAGCATCAAAACCGCAACACGGTTGTTGCTGCAGATTTCATGCTTTTGTTGGCTCAATTTTGGCTTAACTCCATGCATTGTGTACAATGTGTTCATCAATATCTCCTGGCCCCAAAAAGTAACAAAAACATGTACTGGTGCAAACAGGAGGCAAAAATAATCAAAAATAGTGCTGGTATGCCTCCATTTTAGGCACCCTTCAATGGCATGGGCATATCTAAATGGCAACCTTGTCACCACTAGCAATGTTGTTAGACATAGGTCACAGGTGACAGCCAGATGCCATTCCCAGGGTAGCTTCAAAAATTAAGGAAAAATGGATTGTACCATTTCAAAGAGTTTTTTTTCGGGTCTCCTGCTTATTTTGTGCAATCACATCATGGGACCATGGCTTACTAAATTGTGATATTGTGCCTAATGCAAACTATGCCACTTTATTCTCAGCTTAAGTGGGGGGTCACATGCTTGAATGTCTGCAAATTGTATCTTTTTTTCATGTGTTGACTAGGGCCTCAACCACTTCTCTCAATGGAACATTGAGAAAATACATTTTGTGAACCGGCTAAGACTCTAGTCAATATTTTTAGGAATACCTGTCATGGTCACAATTGTCCTTCACCACTTGCAAACTTCAATGCTGGTCTGTCCACTCTTGGGGCGGGGCTATCATACACTTGGGTTGTGTGTCTATACATGGTAATGCTTTGTCTGGGAAAGTGGTTTATCATGTGGGGATTAGGGATGGGCGAATCTACTCGCAGGACTCGGTACTCTGCAAGTTTCCCAGCGATTACTCGCACAGGAACGAGTCCAATGCAAATCAATATCAATCCTAGTTTTGTCAGAGACTCTGACAAAACTAGGATTGCCATTGACTTGCATTGGTCTGATTACTGTGCAAGTAATCGCTGGGAAACTCGCAAAGTAACTACTGTTACTTTGCGAGCCGAGTCCAGCTGTCTGCTCTCCCTGTGCACAGAGATGATGTAGCAGAGCTGCGATTGTTCTCAGTCTGCTCATTCCCTGTGCATAGACATCTATATCTATGCACAGGGGATGTAGCAGAGAGGACATCACGTTTTGGACTACGTCGGACAGATGAGGATTTTTTTAATTAAAGATGGAGTCCCTAATGGCTTTTTTTTTCTAATAAAATTTTTTCTCTGTGTTGTGTTTTTTTAACCCTTTATTGGAGATTCTTAGTGGCTGGGTCAAACGTGGCCTGACATTAAGAATCTCGGGCTTAATACCAGCTTGTATAACAAAGCTGGTATTAACCCCTTTATTACCCAGCGTGCCACCGCCACCAGGGCCGCTGGAAGAGCGGGGTTCAGCGCCAGAGGATGGCGCTTCAATGAACGCGCCATCTTCTGGGGCGGCTGCAGGCTGCAATTTGCAGCGGGGGGTGCCCAGAAAGCTTGGGCATCCCTGCACTGCCCCCAACCCCCAGGTGCCTATTTGTACCTGGCCAGGCACAAGAATATAGGGGAGCCCTTTTTTTTCATTATTTCATGAATTTCATGAAATAATTAAAAATAAATGCATGGGGTTCCGCGCAATTTCTATGTCTAGCCAGGTACAGCTAAGCAGCTGGGGGCTGGAATCCGCAGCGCAGGGAGGCTCAAGCTTTCTGGGCACCCCCGCTGCAAATTGCAGCCCGCAGCCGCCCCAGAAGATGGCGCGTTCATTGAAGCGCCATCCTCTGGCGCTAAACCCCGCTCTTCCAGCGGCCCTGGTGGCGGTGGCACGCTGGGTAATAAAGAGGTTAGGGCCAGCTTTGTATTATCAGCTGGCCCTAAGCCCGAAATTTATGGCAGTCACGCCAATATTAGACATGACCGCCATGAATTTCTATTAAATTGTTTTAAAAAAAACACAACACAGAGAAAAATTTTTTTTAGAAATTAAAAAAAAGCCATTAGGGACTCCAAATTTAATTAAAAAAATCCTCTTCCATCCAACGCAGTCCAAAACGCGATGTCCTCTCTGCTACATCCCCTATGCATAGATATAGATGTCTATGCACAGGGAATGAGCAGACTGAGAACAATCTCAGCTCTGCTACATCAGGCAGCAGGTGGGCTCTAGGACCCTGGAGCTGCGGCAGCCAGCACAGAGGAGACAGCAGGACTCTTATCTGTGCTAGTTTCCCAGCGATTACTTGCACAGTAAACGAGTCCAATGCAAATCAATGGCAAAACTAGGATTGCTTCAGGCTGAAGCTTCCGAGACACATCTGTGATTTGTAAATCGCACACTACTCGCTATTACTCGCTTCCCTATTCATTAACATTGGACTCGCTAGACTCGCAACGAGTAGCGAGTCCTGGGCTCGGACTCGCTAGAGTCAAGCGATTACGAGTAATTTAGGACTCGCCCATCACTAGTGGGGACGCAGGATGCCATGCTTTCAACTTATTTTGCTTCTTTGGAGACATAACACACTTTGTCTCCCAGTTTTCGTGCAATGCAGGACGCTGCCTTTGCTTGTGTAAGCCAATGGTGGTAATATGTGTACCTTACTACACATTTGAGAAGGGAGTATCTCCCTACACTTGACTCAGAGGGATGCCTTACCTGATTTTAATCTGCTGCTATAGGCTGGCTATTTTTACCCTGGTCCTAAACTAGCCTAATGCTGTTTATTCAGTTTCCTTGCTCAAGTGGTGTGGTGAGTGTTCTCTGGTAATCATTGAATGATGGTTATTTCTGGTTCTTTTTCCCTCGCTATAGTCCCTAGAGCTCCCTTTTGTTATTATGATTCGGTTCTGCCCTGCTCGGGTTGGACACACTCCTGTTACCTGATTTTCACATCATCCACAACACCAGAGCCCAGCTACAACAGTTATTGTAGGGCTCTTCAAAAGCATCCCCTCCTTTTGGAGCAAGTGAAGATCATCCCAGCCTTAAGGGCTGCTTAAAAGTGGAAAATGATGTCTGTCACTATACTATTTCTCATTCGATGTGAATCTCAACTGAGTCGATCTTCTGAGCATAACAAAAATGTGACTGGGGGAACAGCTATTCTCCTTGTGGAGAGTAGTCTGCCAGCCGGCAGTGAGGAGACTTAAAGCCGCAATGCTCCTAAGGGAAATTGCATATGCAATGAGGAAGTGATAAACTCTGATGCCACCTAATAAAGGTAGCAATCCTAAAAGTCATAATTGACTCTTTAACAAGCCTTTTAATATGACTTAGGACTTGTGCCAGATCCTAAGTCATATTAAAAGACTTGTTAAAGAGTCAATTATGACTTTTAGGATTGCTACCTTTATTAGGAGGCATTAGAGTCTGTCTACTTCCTCACTGAAGTGACAATTTGCATATGCAGTTTCCCAGAGGAGTATTGCGGCTTTAAGTCTCCTCACTGCCGGCTGGCAGACTACTCTCCACAAGGAGAATAGCTGTTCCCCCACACCTTGCCTTAACCTCTCAAATATCTCATACACCCAGATCAGAATTCCCACACACTGCACTAATTAGGGGCAATCATCCCGAAAAGCAGCATCTGCAGTTTGGGGTTCTGATCTGGCATAAATCCTAAGTCATATTAAAAGGCTTGTTAAACAGTTAATTATGAATTTTAGGATTGCTACCCTTATTAGAGTCTTTCTACTTCCTGACTGAAGAAATTTGACTGTGACACCTAGTATGCACATAGCTTAAATGGTGTCATATGACTGACCACTCCCACTGAGAATACAGGGGGATCTTGACAGTGTGCGCATTTAACATCTGTCTCAATTAAGTAATCTTGTCTAAAGCCTGTAAAACCCCATTAACCATTCTGTAGTATGTTTCCATTATTAGAAGTTTTATATGTAACAGTTTATTATGATTTCATCCTCACCTCTACATTCCAATAACGATAGTAACAGAGCTATTTAAAGCTATCACATGATATGTTGATGCGTGTTTTGATGAGGTATCCCTCTACAAAGAGCGCTCCTTAGCTTAGTTAATATATAGCATACCGTATATACTCGTGTATAAGCCGACCCGTGTATAAGCCGACCCCCCTACTTTTGCCCCCAAAAACTGGGAAAACTTATTGACTCGCGTATAAGCCGAGGGTGGACTCCAGCACAGGTATACAACCCCCAGCAGTGAGGTATACAGCAGCCTCCCCAGTGGTAGTATACAGCAGCAGCCCCAGTGGTAGTATACAGCAGCCCCAGAGGTATATACAGCCCCAGAGGTATATGCAGCCCCATATGCAGCCCCAGAGGTATATGCAGCCCCAGAGGTATATGCAGCCCATATGCAGCCCCATATGTATATGCAGCCCCATATGTATATGCAGCCCAGGGGTATATGCAGCCCAGAGGTATATGCAGCCCCATATGCAGCCCCAGAGGTATATGCAGCCCATATGCAGCCCCAGAGGTATATGCAGCCCCATATGCAGCCCCATATGTATATGCAGCCCCATATGTATATGCAGCCCCATATGCAGCCCCAGGGGTATATGCAGCCCCAGAGGTATACGCAGCCCCATATGCAGCCCCATAGGTATATGCAGCCCCAGAGGTATATGCAGCCCCAGAGGTATATACAGCAGCCCTAGTGGTGTATACAGCAGCCCCAGTGGTAGTATACAGCAGCCCTTAGGTAGTTTACAGCAGCCCCAGTGCTGTATACAGCAGCAGCCCAGGGCTGTATACGCAGAGCCCCAGGGCTGTATACAGCAGAAGCCCCAGGGCTGTATACAGCAGAAGCCCAGGCATACAGCAGACCCCAGGGCTGTATACAGCAGAAGCCCCAGGGCTGTATACAGCAGAAGCCCAGGGCTGTATACAGCAGAAGCCCCAGGGCTGTATACAGCCGCAGCCCAGGGCTGTATAAGCGCAGCCCAGGGCTGTATACAGCCAGCCAGGGCTGTATACAGCCGCACCAGGCTGTATACAGCACAGCCCCAGGGCTGTATACAGCCGCAGCCGGAGGTACAGGCCCCCCATCAAGCTCAGGCCCCCTTGAGGTCTGAAAAAAAAAGACTCAATACTTACTGTCCGACGCCTCTGCCGCTGTGCGATCCCCAGTTCAGTGAGATCACTCCGCAGGACTGTGGTGATGCAGGGGCGTTCCGGGCATTGCGTACATGTGCATACTATCCCATGGACCGCGAACAGCCAATCAGCGTGGGAAACGCCCCCGGGAACGCCCCCCCTTCTGACGTCACACAAATAAAAAAGTCTTCTCAGTACACCCAGTACACCTCTCACTGAATGAAGCCCGGGATCGCGTGTCGGCAGCTGCGGACGGTGCGACAGGAGACTGGTAAGTATGATATTCCTTTACAGGACGCCGCTCAAGGGGGGGGGCCCTGGAGCTTGATGGGGGGGGCCTGTATACCTCTGGGGCTGCGGCTGTATATACATATACTCGCGTATAAGCCGAGGGGGGACTTTTCAGCCCAAATTTTGGGCTGAAAAAGTCGGCTTATACGCGGGTATATACGGTATTCTTTAAGTGCACAAATTGTCATATTTTCCGCTTGCAAGTCCCGCGTGAAGGTCAGACACGCACTTTAAATTTGTTCTTTCCGGTGAACTACTAATGAGTGTCTGCTTTGATAAAGATGGGATGTCTTCATGTACAGCAAGGTCACAAATATATCTCTGCTTTATGAGATTTGTAAAACTCCAGTAAGCCAAGCCTGGTACAGCTCCTTATTTATGAGAACCTTTTAACCCAAGAAATATCTCATTTGTATATATATCTCCGCAGATCCAGGATATTTAAGAGTCCAATAAAGCATAGGCTGAGTGAGGAGCCTAGGAGATAACAGAAAATAGCTGCTGGAATATGTGCTGTAAATATTAGTTGAATACAATGTAGCATTTTGAAGAAGTCGGGATATTGCCATCGTTTAAGAGAAACGACTTTTGCTTTAAATTTACTGTAATACAATAAGCCGCAGCACCGTCCTCACCATTTCATAAGTCCAATGCTTACAGATAGATCTTATATGTTGGAGAGACTCTTCTCAGCACATCACTAAATTATAAATGAACTGTACATTGTTTAACGGCGGTGCCTGGCATAGCGATGTGTACCACATACACACAAGATACTTATTTTAGGTTTCAGGCCTTCAGAAATTGCTTTCTGTTGGTCCGTGGAGAGACGCAATATGTTGCACTGAATCTTGGTTTATCCATCTGTAAAAATGCATTACGAAAATATTGACTAAGAATGGCTATCAACCAAACTCAGAATGTTTTAACTGAAGAGTAAAATATATATTTTTTTCTTCATGGTCATAATTTGAGAATGCTAGGCTGTATGTAATAAGGTCCAGTAGAAATAGAAAAGGTCTACTACCTCAGAGCATGCTCTTAATCCACGGGATCAATGGGATCAGCGGATACCGCCAGGTTCAGCCTCCAGAAGTCAATGTAATGTCTCCAGGTGCACATTCCTCGATATAGTAGTTTTAAGTCAAATCGAACCAATTAAGGAAACAGACTGCCCTCACGGGATGACATCCTCTCTCCTATTCCCGAGTCCATGTGGCTTTAGCTGTGTCTAAAGTTCTGCCTGGCATCCGGCAAGTGCTGTTCGTTTCCTTAAGTGGCTGGATTAGGCTGGATGTACTGTTCATCCGCCATTCTTGAATTTCATCTTATTTTTTTGAAATACATATCATATAAGGTTGTTGTGTGTAGTGTATACTACACCACATAAAAACTACACCACACACACCAACCTGACATACACTACATCACACACACCAACCTGACATACACTACACCACACACACCACTACACCACACACACCAACCTGACATACACTACACCACACACACCACTACACCACACACACCAACCTGACATACACTACACCACACACACAACTACACCACACACACCAACCTGACATACACTACACCACACACACAACTACACCATGCTATACTGGAGTATCTGAACAAAAATAACCTCATGACCCATTATCAACATGGTTTTACGAGGGACCGTTCCTGTCAAACTAATCTAATAAGCTTCTATGAAGAAGTAAGTTCTGGACTGGACCAAGGAAATGCAGTGGATGTGGTGTATATGGACTTTTCAAAAGCTTTTGATACGGTGCCACACAAAAGGTTGATACATAAAATGAGGGCAATGGGGATAGGGGAAAATATGTGTAAGTGGGTTAAGAACTGGCTTAGTGATAGGAAACAAAGGGTGGTTATTAATGGAACACACTCAGAATGGGTCACAGTTAACAGTGGGGTACCACAGGGGTCAGTGTTGGGCCCGCTCCTATTTAATATATTTATTAATGACCTTGTAGGGGGCATACAGAGTAGAATCTCAATATTTGCAGATGACACTAAACTCTGCAGGGTAATCAATACAGAGGAGGACAATTTTATATTACAGGAGGATTTATGTAAACTAGAAGCTTGGGCTGCTAAATGGCAAATGCGCTTTAATGGGGATAAATGTAAAGTCATGCACTTGGGCAGAGGAAACAAAGGGTATAATTATGTGCTTAATTATAAAACACTGGGCAAAACTACCACTGAAAAAGACCTGGGTGTATGGGTAGATGACAAACTCACATTTAGTGGCCAGTGTCAGGCAGCTGCTGTAAAGGCAAATAAAATAATGGGATGTATTAAAAGAGGCATAGATGCTCATGAGGAGAACATAATTTTACCTCTATACAAGTCACTAGTGCGACCACACTTAGAATACTGTGTACAATTCTGGTCTCCGGTGTATAAGAAAGACATAGCTGAACTAGAGCGGGTCCAGAGAAGAGCGACAAAAGTTATTAGAGGACTAAGGGGTCTGCAATACCAAGACAGGTTATTAAACTTGGGGTTATTTAGCTTGGAAAAACGAAGGCTTAGGGGTGATCTTATAATAATGTACAAATATATGAGGGGGCAGTACAGAGACCTTTCTAATGATCTCTTTACTCTTAGGCCTGAGACTGGGACAAGGGGGCATCCTCTACGTCTGGAGGGAAGAAGGTTTAATCATAATCACAGACGTGGATTCTTTACTGTAAGAGCAGTGAGACTATGGAACTCTCTGCCACATGATGTTGTAATGAGTGAGTCACTACTAACATTTAAGAAGGGCCTGGATGCCTTTCTTGAAAACTATAATATTACCGGTTATATATACTAGATTCTTTGATAGGGCGTTGATCCAGGGAATTAGTCTGATTGCCGTATCTGGAGTCAGGAAGGAATTTTTTCCCCCAATGTGGAGATTAGTGTTGCCACATGGGGTTTTTTTTGCCTTCCTCTGGATCAACATGTTAGGCTATGGGTTGAACTAGATGGACTTAAAGTCTTCCTTCAACCTTAAAAACTATGTTACTATGTTACTATGTTACACCACACACACAACTACACCACACACACCAACCTGACATACACTACACCACACACACCAACCTGACATACACTACACCACACACCAATGTCAGGTTGGTGTGTGTGGTGTAGTTGTGTGTGTGGTGTAGTGTATGTCAGATTGGTGTGTGTGGTGTAGTGTATGTCAGGTTGGTGTGTGTGGTGTAGTTGTGTGTGTGGTGTAGTGTATGTCAGGTTGGTGTGTGTGGTGGTGGTGTGTGGTGTAGTGTATGTCAGATTGGTGTGTGTGGTGTAGTGTATGTCAGGTTGGTGTGTGTGGTGTAGTTGTGTGTGTGGTGTAGTGTATGTCAGGTTGGTGTGTGTGGTGTGTGTGGTGTAGTGTATGTCAGGTTGCTGTGTGTGGTATACATCATATTGGTGTGTGTGGTGTATACTACACCACATGAACACTACACCACACACACCAACCTGACGTACACTACACCACACACACCAGGTCCTCGCTCAAAAACATCACTCCTTCCCTTTCACAGTTTTCCCACCACATATGGGGTATCCATATACTCAGGACAAATTGCCCAACTAATTTTGGGGTCCATTTTATCCTTTTACCCTTTTGAAAATAAAAAAAAAATGAGCATTGAAGGACATTTTTGTGAAAAATAAAAGACTTTTTCAATTTCACAGCTCAATGTATAAAGCACTTTAGGGTTCAAAATGTTCACCACACATCTAGATAAATTTCTTGAGGGGTCTACTTTCCAAAACGGAGTCACTTGTGGGTGTTAACACTATTTTGGCACATAAGGGGCTCTGTAAACACGAAATGGTGTCCGCTAAGAATTGCAGCTAATTTTACATCCAAAAAGTCAAATTGCGCTCCTTCCGTTCCGATGCCTGCCGTGTGCCCAAATACTGTTTTTTGACCACATGTGTAGAACAAACGTATTCAGCAGAAATTGCACAACAAATTTCAGGATATATTTGCTCCTGTTTCCCTTGTGAAAATGTAATATATGAGGCTAAAATAACATTTTTGTTGGAAAAAGTAAAATGTCCATATCTTCCTTCCTCGTTGCTTTAGTTCCTATGAAGCACCTGAAGGGTTAATAATCTTCTTGAATGTGGTTTTGAGTAGCTTGAGGGGTGCAGTTTTTGGAATGGTGTCACTTGTGGGTGTTTTCTGTCATGTACGCACCTGTGATGTGGTTACTGAAGAAAAGAGGCTTTGTAAATTTTGCTGGAAAAATGAGAAAATGCTGATGAAGTTTGAACCCTTATAACTTCCTAACAAAACAAACTTTTGTTTCCAAAATTTTGCAGATGTAAAGAAGACAAGTTAAAATGTAGAGTTATATCCTCATAATGTGACACTGGTCAGAATTGCAAAAAATGGCCAGATCACGAAGGCCCTATCCAAGGGTAATAATATTAGTATTACACTGAAAAATGACCTGACAGAGGCCCTTTAAAGGTGCAATGCTGTGTCTCAAATGAACCTCCACAAGCAGATGTGCATCCGAGGTGGACCACAGCAGCCAAGTTTGAAGCAAAGCCCCAATGCCTCTATGTCACACCCCTGCACATCAACACAGCAAGAATTGACAAAACCCAAACCCCAGGTGAAAGGATAAAAAACTCAACTTCCATATGGTCACAGCCAAAAACCCGAGAGAAAAATGGGTGGCACGTCCTCCTAAAATCTCCTGGTCCAAATGATAGGCGTGCTAGAACCACAAAAAAAAGAGGATTCAGTATGCTTATGTCATAACTGTAGAAAAAGGACAAGGACTGCATGTCCACAAATTATACATTGATGTATTGTGTCTAAACAAAAATGTACAGAGCTGACATGATGTTCTTAGTTACAATTCTGATCAAACTTTATGAATTCATTGCCATTTTGCTCCAGGCTGCATTCTCCTCTTCTCGCCGGCATTCACTGAAGACACAACCAAGCCAGGATTATGTATTCACCAGGATTGCAGCCTGGCCAGCTCACAGGTAATCAACCTGTTAAGTGTATCAATAAAAAGTTCAACCATTGAAACACATCTTTGGCTGGGGTTCCACATAGAAGTCCGTTTTTGGAAGTGATTTTCATCACCAATCCGTTTTTTATAGGATGCTTTTTGAGCCTCCTGCACTCCTGAACGTTTTTGGACTTAGTCATTTTTTCATTAAAAACGCATGCGCGTTAACGCATGCGCAAACGCAAGTGCCAAATATGCCATGCGTTTGCACATGCGTTTCCCATAGGGCCCCATGTTAAAAAAACGCATGCGATTTTTAACTGATGCCAAAAACGTTGCATGCAACGTTTTTGGCTCAAAAACGGACAGGGCAATGTTTTGAGCTCCACAGAAAAACGGACAGGGTGTTTATTACATCCAATCCGTTTTTCTGTCAGTTTTTGGACTTAGAAAAAAAAATTAACACAGATGAAGCCAAAAATGGACTGAGGGCTCATGTGGAACCCCAGCCTTTTCCTGTCTGGAAGCACCACACACCTTTACTCCAAATATCAACTACACATTTGCTGTCCTTGGACGGAGCACCCGCTACACCGGAGGCACGCTTCACACAAGAACAGATCAAGATTTGACTGGATCCCCTAGTGCAGGGGTGGGGAATCTCAGGCCCCAGAGCTGAATGCAACTCTCGATTACTTTTTTGCAGCCCTCGGGCAGATTCCTGGGAACCGCAGAGCTCAGGCTGGCAGATGCATTTTGCTGACTGTCTGCCTTTTTACAGTTTTCTCTCCAGTGATCTCTATCCCCAACCTAGGCCCCCCCAGTGAGTTATATGCTCCCAGCCTCTCCTGTGATGTCTAGGTCTCTAGCAAGTCTGGAAAACCAGTTTAGAAGCAACATGACCAATATCACCGAAGCCAAAGAGAAGCAGCTCCAGTCACCGCAATAGGGGTGAGTTGATTGTTTAACAAATATAGCGTTCCGAAGATGGCCGCCGACTGAGCAGGATGTGCTCCAGAGAGCTCCACAAGCCCACACTGAATCTGCGGCATCCAACCCCTGAAAGCCCGTAAATCAGCTTGATTCACACTGGGGAACATACCACAGACATTATTGACTGTGGAGAACCCGGCATTTCGGAGCCTAGGACTCAAGAGGTGAACTTAGGAGAGAGCTGAACCATCCCCCCCTCCTGCACGTGGAGTCTGATTATATAATCGGCTTGCGACTGAGCAGCGGTGATTATACCCCCCACCAAGGGACCCCAACGCTGAAGACCCTGCTATGGACCCCACATTTTGAGGAGGAACCCTGGGAGAGACAAGAGTGGGGAGCCGCGCAGGGGAGCAGTGTTTCCCGCCGCCCCCGCCGGCCGCCATTGGTGAGTGACCGTGCTTGACAGCAATCTACTGCTGCCAGCCCGGACCCTCCTAAGCTGCAGGAACAGGTGGAAGCGGCGGCCGACCCTAGGGGCTGCCAGGAGAGAGCAAGAAGCCGGCAGACAAGTGCACAGACCCGACCCCCTGCAGCTGTGAGTGCAGCTCATGTTTCTTCCACCGTCGGGACCGGAGAGAGACCGGGACGGAGAACACAGGGGAGACTGGCTTGATCTGCTGCCCGAGGTGAGAGGAGGGAGACACAGTCTGGTGGAGTGACAAAGGGGGAAGGAAGGGAGACAAAAGGAAGGAAAAAGGACAGCTCTACAGCAGGACGATAGGGGCCCCTGCACCGTGATAGCTGGGGCTTTGATCTGCACCATCCCCCCCCTCCAGCAGTAGCACTCAGTGTAATCTGTCTGCTAAACAAAACATCACCACTTTGCTAAAGTCCTGAGGACAAGATACTGAAAGGAGCATTATCTCCAGAAATATCTCACATCAACTCACCTCATATCTAACACAAGGGAACACTGAGTGCTAGATTAACCCTCTCACTGCCTTGATTTTACACACGGACTTATATCATCATTTACCAGCAGGGGGCAAGGCAGGCCTATCCTATAGTTCCAGCTATATTGATCCAATAAGGACTTCTTTAGAATTTAAGGTGCCTTACAATGATACCCAATGTACATTTCTACAAATTCTAACTGAAATACCACAGCAATTTCCACCCACCCATCCTGCTCAGTGGAAAATATATAAAGAACTTTTTCTCCACCAAGTTCGCCCATCTTCTGGATCCCTATCCGAACTTTTACTAACAGATTCTTTCTGTACGCCATCAGACCACGTAATGTGAGGATCGAGTGACACTCTGGAAGGGCGGACAGAGAACAAGAACCAGATAGACTTTCAACTTTTTAATACGTCACAATGGTTAAATCTAGCACAAAATCCACAAAACCCTCCACTAAGGCGACCACTAACACCACACAAGTGGACCTTGATAAATATTTAAAAAAACAAGCCGGCCTATCCTCCTTATCCAAAGCTTCGAGACAACTCTTGGTCGAAGACAACATGCCACAGGACCACGATAGTGATTGTGAGGAAACAGATGATGATGAGGAACTCCCGATTACTAGAGCCTACCTCAAAAAGATACTGCATAAGGCTTTAGAACCCCTGGCAAAAGAGATGGCGGATATAAAACAAGACCTTGCACAGACGGGCCGCAGAGTCGAGACCTTAGAGTCGAACAACACAGAGATGGTCAAACAAGCTAACGCTACCCTATCTGGTCTCCGACACCATGAAGACCACCTTAACAAGATATACACGATGTTGGAAGACCACGAGAACAGGGACAGACGAGATAATCTGCGCTTGAAGGGAGTTCCTGAGACAATAACACAAGATGCCTTAACCCCGTCCATCATAGACACATTCCGCTCACTACTACAGCCGGACGACCCATCAGATATGGAGCTGGTGAGAGTGCACAGAGCATTACGCCCGAAGCCGCAACCAGACGAATCTCCACGAGATGTAATCTGCCGCTTTCTGGACTATAGGACAAAGGAACTGGTCATGAAGAGGGCCAGAGAGAAGACCACCGTCACATGCAATGGCTCCCCAATTCAGATATTCCAGGATCTCTCTTGGATAACACTAACTAAACGACGTCTCCTGAAGCCGTTAACCACGATATTCCACCAAAGACACTACCCATACAGATGGCTGTTCCCCTTTGGCATATCTGTCACGGCTGGGGAGAAAAGGATCCAAGGTCGAACATCAGCAGACATCAAGTGGATGTGTCAGGAACTAAGTATTGAATTAGAACATTATCCCAATCTGGAGGAAGTGGGAGCTGCATACCAGATGACACCTCTGCAGCAACCACCACCGTGGCAAACCCACCTGACGCCAAAGTCTCAAAGAACAAAACGAAAAAATTCCAAGTTGACCGAGCTCCGAGGCGAAGTCAGCCCAAACGGTTGATAAATAAGGAAGATCGAACGCATCTTCTTTTACTTCCCATGGCCCCTCACTGAGACATTGATATACTTACGGACGCCTATCTACATGGCTGGCCTGGGAAGCCAATATTCCTGTTTCCTCTTTTAATCCACCTAGAGAAATGAGCATAATTCTAATTCTTGACTATGCAATATGCTATGGTCGACAGGAATCACAATCCAAAAAATTTCAACCACTGTGACAGACGTTCACTAACTTGTTAGCCCTTATGGGCGTCTTTGGGTGGTTACACTTCCCCATGTTTACTTTCTAATAGCGTTACCAATTTCTTCTGGTTCTTGTACTAGGTTTTAATTATACATAGGCTAGCCTGCAAGAGACTATCTTGTTAACATGTTTACGGCACAAAAGCCTGTTAGTTGTATTTAATGATAAAAGGGTAAAACCTCCTCTGTCGGCCTATTCCCTCACATGCGGTTTTTGCACAGCGTCGGAATGGTCGTGATAGAGAAGAATCTGTCTATTCAGATTTCTCACACACAAAGGTGTATTTCTACAATGTATGTATACGCATTAACCTTACCTTGCTTTGTGTTTTCTAAAAAATTTTTTCTATTGTTACCTTTTACCCTCTTTGTTCTTTCCCACCCATCCACATCTCGAAACCCCGCGAGAGAGTCTCTGCTTCAACGTCAACATGAAATTGAACACCCACCATGACCAACAACCGTAAGTCATACCAAGTGGTATCGCATAACCTACACGGCTTCAATTCCCCTATTCCTAGGTCCCAAACACTACACTTCCTCAAGAAAGCAGGTTACGACATCTTATTGTTACAAGAAACACATTTTATAGAAACTAAATTACCTAATTTTGAAAAGAATTACTATAATACCTGGTACCATGCATACTCGCCCCAAAAAAGGGCCAGAGGAGTAGCTATCGCCCTAACAAAAAATGTCCCTTTCCTTCCCATAGATAAAATAGTAGACAAGGAAGGCAGATACATATTTGTAAAAGGTTTACTGGAAGGTTCCGTGATTACATTAGGGAGTTTATACGCTCCAAATAAAAAACACTCTTCCTGGATAAAGAAAGTTCAAAATAAGCTCTCACTATTTGCTGAAGGTTCAGTCTTGATTGGCGGAGACTTAAATATAACGCTAGAACCTTTACTGGATACCTCAACAGGGAAAAGCAACATCTCAAAACGAGATTTAGCCCAAATAAGATCCTCTTTCCACACAGCAAGCTTAATAGATGTATGGCGCTACCATCACCCCCAAGATAGAACCTATACATATTTCTCCCATCCCCATAATAACTACCATCGGCTAGACTATTTATTTGTGTCCAAAAACCTCCTTGCAGCAGTCACAGAAACTGAAATACTCCCGGCGTTATACTCTGACCACGCAATGGTGACTATAAAACTGGAATGGGGAAGAACTACCCAACCTAATAGAACATGGAGGTTGAATGAATCCTTATTAAACTCTAAAGAGACTAAACTTAAAATCCAAACGGCCATTAAAGACTATTTTCAGCACAATAACACTCCTGACGTAGATCCCACAATTATTTGGGAAGCACATAAGGCAACAATAAGAGGCATTATTATATCTATAGCATCGTTTCGAAACAAACAAAGGAAAGCTGACATAGAAAAATTGTATAAAGATATTATTCACTTAGAGAAACAACACCAGACAACAATAAATCACTCTAACATGATACAACTTACAGAATGTAGACAACGACTTAAAGACCTTCTCAATAAAAATGCAGCTAAACACTTTATAAATTGGAGAAATCGCCTAATGGTACACGGGGATAAGGCTTCTAAGTTAATGATATCTTTGATTAAAAAGAGACAGTCTCGAACCTTCATTCACAAGATTAAAACAGACTCAGGCCAAATAACACAAAATTATGAACAAATTATTACAGAATTTCTAACATTTTATAAAAATTTATACCAGATTCAACCACACGACCATGCAGTAAATCTAACCCAGAGACAACAAGAAATAGACTCATTCCTTTCATCCCTATCCTTGCCAAAATTAGATGAACAACAACAGAAATGGTTGACAAGACCCTTTGAACCGGGGGAACTCCAGTCCATCCTGTCTGAAGGCCAATCGGGCAAATCACCAGGGCCAGACGGCTTTTCGTTACTTTATTATAAGACGTTTTATCCAGAAATAAACACACACCTGTTGAACATGTGTAACGCAGTACTTAATGGCAGCTCTCTTCCCCCCCAGTCCTTAGAGGCACATGTTACTCTTCTACATAAAGAAGGCAAAGACCCAGCACAGTGTGGGAGTTACAGGCCCATCTCCTTGCTTAATGTTGACTTGAAAATATACGCTAGCTTAATAGCAAGACGTTTGACGGGCCTGATCCCCCACCTGATCTCGCTGGAACAGACGGGATTTGTGCGAGGACGAGAGGGAAGAGACAACGCAGGCAGAATATTACACTTAATGCAATACGCCAAAAGGCATCATAAGCGGATGGTCCTCCTGAGCACAGATGCCGAGAAGGCCTTTGACAGGGTGGACTGGACATTTCTCCGTAGTACCCTAATGACTTTCCAAATACCCTCCCCTCTAATAGAGGCCATATTTAAAATGTACACCTCCCCATCAGCTAAACTGAAAATTAACAACGTGCTTTCAGATCCTTTTTTAATAAAAAACGGTACGAGACAGGGATGCCCCTTGTCCCCCTTACTATATGTTTTAGTTATGGAACCATTGTTAAGAAGCATTCAAATGAATAAAGACATTAAAGGATTCCAACTGAATAATGTACACCACAAATCGGCAGCATTTGCAGATGATTTGCTGGTAATTCTAACTGAACCAGACAGGGGCATCCCGGCCTTTGTGCAAACCTTAGAAAAATATGGCCAACTCTCCAATTATAAAATTAACTTATCTAAGTCAGAAGCCCTAGGCCTCAACATTCCCAAACCTATCATAAACAAATATAAAACCATATACCCATTCAAATGGCCAGAAAAATACATCACATACCTAGGTATAAAGATAGGGCACACAGATAAGGACCTTCTTTCTCTTAACGTAATACCCACTTTAGAAAAAGCAAAAGAAACGGTAAAATCATGGAGAGCACCCTTTTTATCATGGGTAGGAAGAAAAAACCTAATTAAAAGTATAATTCTGCCAAAATTCCTTTACCTATTTCAAATGCTCCCAATTCGCATCCCGGAATATATATTAAACAAAATCCACAGCTTCATTTTAAATTTTATTTGGAACAATAAAAAACCACGCATCAAATACCAGACACTTGCCCTGCCAAGAGACAATGGAGGTATTGGAGCTCCAGACATACACAAATACTATACAGCAGCTATGTTGACAAGAATAGTAGACTGGATTAGGCGACCACCTCATAAATTATGGCTTTCAATTGAGGAAACTATGTCACCGATACCTCTAAGGTCTTTGGCACTACTTCCAGATCTCTATAACGATCCAAAATTAATTAGTAACACCTTCACAAAAACTACTATAGCTATGTGGAAAAGAGAATGTGGTCGGCTGCTTCCTCCAATGACCCCAATTCTGGATCTGCGGGATCTCGTTGGCCGTTTACCGGCAGGTTCTCAAGCAAACAATCCGAGGGGCTTGGAGTGGAACCCAGCTGAACCCATTCCAATTGATCACCTACTAATGGATGGAGCTTTGCTTTCCCATAAAGAAATACAACAATCTACTTCACTACCGAATATGTCTTTTCTGCAATATGGTACGTTGAAAACATTCATACACAAACACCTGAAAAATCTAGATTTCATGAGACCTCTGACACTATTTGAACAACTGTGTTCACAACTACTTGATCCCAAAAAGGTACTATCATTACTATATAAACAACTAACGTTAGATACGGCCCATATTAAAAGAGACTTTTTGGGCCTCTGGGAACGTGATCTTCAAATAGAATTTTCAAAACAACAAATAAGACAAATATACAGAGGATCCCATGGCCCTTCCCCTTGTGCAAAAATTCAGGAAAATTCATATAAAGTAGTAACAAGGTGGTACCGTACCCCCTCACAAATACATAGATGGTGCCCACAGACGTCGGAATCCTGCTGGAGGTGCAACTCCGATATAGGAACATACTTCCATATGTGGTGGCAATGCCCCCTTATCCAAGCTTATTGGTCGTTGGTGTCAACATTACTCACAGATGTTCTGCAAAGGGAAGTGGTTCTTACACCCCTCACAACCCTTCTTAATTTTTTCCTATGGCCAAAAGAACTGCACATATCTAAGCTAGCTTCTAACATCATAGCTGTATGTAGACTTCTGATATCTACCCTTTGGAAGTCTGACCTGACTCCGACGAAAACCCAAATAATGCGGGAAATCGACATGGTGTATCGTGCAGCAGAACTAGCAGCCCTCTCATTCAGTTCACAAGAGACCTTTGAGAAAGTTTGGACACCTTGGATGTGGTATCGCTCAACTACCGAATTCATGTCAACACATGGCCCTGAGTGAATTAAATACCAGGATCTCTCTCGCATACCCTCCCCCACCCCCCCCCCCATTTATCCCCACTCTACCCTTTATTCTCCCCTTTGTTGAATTATTCCCACCTTCCCATTTCTTACTCTTGATATAGAGTATTTAATCAAACTTTTACTGTTATAATAATCCCTGTTGAACGAAATAGACTGCAGTATTAGTAACACGAACATACTTCTGAATATTGATGTCATGTCTGTCGACTGTTACACTTTCTCCCTTATGTTTGGGAATGACAAATGTTGAATGTTTGATTGTATCTTTTAACTTTTCAATAAAAAGACCATTAAAAGTAAAGTTTAACAAATATAGCGGGTCATTTTCAAGTTGATAATTTTGTATGCCCCGAAGGATTGTAGAAATTTCCAAATTACTCTCGGCAGAAAAATGGTTCTCTACCCCTGCCTAGTGGATCGATATGTTGTAACTCATGGTCATCACAAGGTGAGGGGCATCCTATAATATAATCGTCTTTTATCGTGTTTGTCTGTCTTTCTGTAATGAACATCCCACGTCGCTGATTGGTAGCGTCAGCAACGCGAGAAGAGAAACAGACAGAATTAGACAATGGTGCAGGCTGGCCAGGCAGAAACCTGCCGCACACGCCGCTCGCTCCCCCCTCCACGCTCCATGCTTCAGTCCAGCTCCTGCTCCCCACCCTCCGCTCCCCCCTCCACACTCCTGCCCTCCCCACTCCACGCTGTAGCCTGAAGGACAGGGGGGAAGCAGGGAGCAAAAGGGGGTCTGGTGCCGCACATGTCTGCAAGTCCTATAGGAAATAAATTAGGCAGAACATCATCTTGCCATGATCCTGCTGCAAATGTGCTGCTTCCGGCAGATTAGGCAAATTGAATTCAAGTTTCCCTGATCTGCTGCAAGTGCTACAAAGCACCCATAATCTGATACATTGTCACCTCATTAGCTGCAGTAAGGAGCTAGCATACACTGTGTAGGCCATGCCCCCTTTCCCTTATATGGTTACATGTCCATATGCAATGTGAAGATGGATCTGACTGAGAATGAACATGTGTCTGCTTCACACACAGTGCAATTGGACTCCTTGTGGAAGGTTTATGAATTGCTTTCCAAGTTTTATTAATAAAGTATATTTGAAAATGTATTAAAATCTCTTGTTCTACATTATTATTATATAAAAATTTACACAGCACTTACACTTTAAAGAGTTTGTTCAAAAACTGCCCCACGTGTATTCTTGGGCAACTCAGCCCCATAAAATTGAAGGAACCTCTTTTTTCTTAATCTTGGTCATTGCCTTTAAGGCAGTAATGATATTTTTCTTATGATATATTTGTTTTGTTCTGGATAATTTCTTCTCTCAAACCTCTATATCAATTTCCATGCATTATGAAACCTGCTCCTCTGTTACTTTCCGAACCCATAGACTGTTTTATTCACTGTCAATTTCTAGATGAGTAATAACACAATAACTATGTGGCCAACAATTATCTCCCAATGTGAGGTGTGCATTACTGCTGGCCAAAATTGTGCTTTCATTATTCTGAACTGCTGTAAAACTAATGTTTCATAACACATTACATTCATCATTAAAATGATTCCATACAGGGAAATATGTAGAACGAAGCCACAGTCTCACTAGAGTTTTCAGTGCTTGGTTTAATTTACCATTTTATCTACTATGGGTTTTCTTTGCCTTTCCAGAAATTAAAGATCGTTAAAATAATATTTAGGAACAATAGTACAAAAAATTGGGCATAATTGTGATTTTGTTATAATTTCCAAATGCAAGTTGAACAGGAATCTGTCAGCTAAGTCTTTTGCCTGAAGCATTGATATCCTAAATCAGATACCAGCACTGTTATAGAAGTCATGTATGGTATGTTTCACTGTGACATTCAGACAAAACATAAATTAAAATCTCTTCTCCCTGCCTCACTCCCATAGATAAACAGGAGTCTTTATGTTTGCATTGGGAGTATGGTGCAGAGAAGTATCCGGAGACCAGCCTGTTACACTAATTATGCAAGATAATGGTTCCAACAGTCCGTGGTTTGTAAAGCATGAATCAGTTGACAGGTTCTCTTAACATTTTTATCATGGGGAGCCTTGAGAGAAAAGGATAAAAGGAATCTGGGCCCCTGAACTGTCCCTCAGGCTAGGGGAAACCCTCACTTTCTTTAACTCAGAGGTACCCTTGATGGTAGAGAGGTCTGAGTCTCCGACCTGTCCCTTTCTCCTGTCCAACCTTGAGCTGAATCCCCAAACCCCACCCCAGGGGGAGAATCATAGGGGAACCCACACATATAGACAGACAGTAGAGTGTCAACATAACTCCAACACAGGACCGGTATGCAAGAGGCAATGTTCTGAGCCTGAAGTCGGCATAACAGTTTTATCAGTTATCAGTTATATACCTCGGAGACTTAACATTGTAGTGCCTGTGGCCACAGTGCCTGTCTCCACATGGTAGGGAGAATGGCATCCGCGTCATACACACTCTGCCCACAGTCTTGTGTCATCAATCGGCTCCCAGGCTGTGTCTTCCTGCTCCCAGGGCTTGTGTTCTCTGCACAGGTGTCCCAGGAACATGTTAGGTGGTGCACACCACATGCCCATTAAAGAGTTCTTAAAGAGCAAGTATGCACTAAATTCAGAAATGCTTCTCAGCCTATTGCTGATATGCACTATGTATTTAAGACACTTCACCAATTAGGAGGTGCATGACAAAAGTGGTGATACCCTAGAGACATGGCTAGTCCTCAGGTCCCTGTCTTGAATCCAGTATCTGTATACCTCTGCCTTGTACCTGTGATCGTGTTCCCGCTCTCTAATGTGTGTCTTATCCTAGACTTCCCACATCAGCCTTCCCTAGCTGGCACAGTTCACATCAGCCTGCACCAGTCCATGACAGTTTGCACCAACTTACATCTACCCACTTCTTCTGAGGGTCATTTCCTGTCTGAATCGGCCACTCAGACCTCAACTACTCAGAGAATATACTTGTCCTGTTCATAAGAGCTGATCCCTGAAGTCAGCTGTCATGGCATCTAGACCAGGCTGGGGCTGCACCTGGCAACCTCCTATCAACTAAAACTATTATCACCGCCTCTGGTTGTAGCAGAAATCTCAGTGGCCCTCTCAGGCTTGCTTCTCCAGTCAGTGAAGATGTCTTGACCAAGTGAGTCCACTCCTGAATGTTCATCACCCCTCGGCTGTGCATAACATAAGCAACTTCCACTGGGGTGTCAGCTTCCATAATTTACTGTATTGGCTCACTCACGAACAACCTATCTGAGTATCTGCGATACATGGTGAGTGCTGAGCTTTCCAGAGCACCCTGATGCTCAATCGTGCATCGAGCAATGACGAGCATGCTTGCTCATCATCAGTAACTACTTTTTGTAAAGATTTCTAGCTTTCTTTACAGCTCTACTGAATTTTTTTAATTAAACAAAGTAGCTTAGTGCTCATCATTACTAAAGTGATCCATTTCTAACATATGCTCTACTTACCACTAGGATGTATGGTAACCATACAGTCCAGTTTCTTGTCATTCCCTAAAATCAAGTTATTTTATATTTATCCTTGTAGTTTAATTACCAAGACTGTGATATTCACTAACTGTGAGTGAATGTGTTTGAGTATGATTTAATTTTTCAAAAATCTATATCTACCAAAATGCTGTTTTTTGTAATTCGCCTTTGTGCAGATTCAGCAAAATATTCCCGCCATCTGCAATTTTTATAAACTGTAAAAAGCCATCACAAGTTTTAAAAAAAATCTTTATACTCATCTTTTCAGGTCATTTGTTCTACACTGTCACCCTTTCAATCTTCATCTCATATTTTGGTTGTTGCCACAAGAACAGAAATCCCTGGGGATACAAACTGAGCTGAAACTTCCTGTCCTGATGAGGCCCATGACAGTTCTGCACATGCATTCTCAAGGTCATGCCACAAGCTATGATATCATGACACCATGACCTTTCTTTCACTTGTGCAAAACTCTCCCGGACTCAGCAATCCTTGAAATCTTAGCATTTCTGAGTAGCAAACAGAGGATGCATAGAGGACCAAAATGGTGATGAGGAACAGAGGAGAGAGCCAGAGAGGTAAGCAGTAAGATGAGAATAAAGATTTATTTTTTTTACATATTGCTATTATTATTTTGGGGGTTTAAGGAGATCTGATTGACCATCTTCATTGTTGATTAGAATAGGTCATCAATATCAGATTGTTGGGCTCCACAGATGAGCAGTTAGAAGCCCTGGCCAAATAAAATAGTAGCCGTGATGAACCCAGTATAAAATCTTACATCTTTAATATCTTGTGATGAAATGGTCTCCTTTAATGTATATCATATGATGGTTTCTTATTTAGCCATACAGTATTTGTATTTTGCGTTTCCACCTTGTGATGGACCACTCATTGTTCCTACAAGTCTTGTAGATGCCTTGTAGTGTTTAACATGTGTAATTAATTATCTCACCTCTTTGTCATAGAAGGCCAGAGAACTAATCCTCCTAAAAGTCCTTTGTATTGCTATGTGTATTGCTGCTTCTATGTAAACTACTTCAGCCAACATTGTTTGTGGTCAGGATGGCATACTATATGTCACTAGCTTTAGTCCCTCTCTGCCCACATCATTTAAATGAACTTTGTCCAGGCTGCTTGAAATCCAGCCAATGGAACACAGTCTTAGTAAACCAATTATGAAGTTCCCAACATTTGAATTGAGTAGTCAGATGGAATATAAGCAGACCTTTCACTATCCAGAGAGATTTTGTCTAGTGACCTCGGTCTATGGACTTCGGCCCTGACTAGAGGTGCATGGGATTTGATACAGGCAGCTAATCTAGGATCTACGGGTCCAATTAGAAGGTCATAACCCTAGGCCTAAGCAAGGGTATCAGAACTTGATTATAATACAACAAGGACTTCAGCATTGAATGTTCAGGGTTCGGCTGGGATATCCAAAGACTGCATAAGGAAGCAACACATGATGGGACAATCTAGTCACCTGGCTACAGACTTTGCTGTGATGGCTCTGAGGCAAGAATATTCTAACCCCTGGTGAGCCAGCAGAAAGGTGAGCCTGCTGCCTGTTACATTGTGTGTTTTCCTGGTTATGTGTTATATGCTGTTAACTGTTTAGGGATCAAATAAAGCCTTAATATTGTGGTTCCCTCACCCTGTGTTGTCTGAGTAGTGTTCCACCCATGGGTAAGGAGCTTTGGCACTCAGTTGGGATGAGCCTTGGTCCATTTTGTCTTTCAAAAGACAGCTAGGCCAGCTGACGAGAGCATCCACTGACCCCCGTGTCTCCACAATTGGTGGCAGCAGTCAGATACTACTCAGCCTGGTTTATCCAGGGGAGCTTCAGGGGACTGGTGTTCGTGAACATCGTTCAAAGGCTCAACAACCAGCGAGGCATATAAGTATACCCAGCAGGCCATAGGTGAGGTATTCTGGTTTCGGACACTGCCATGTGCAACCCCAGCAGTTCAGCCATGGGACAAGGAACAGAGTGGATATACCACCGGCAAAAGAAACAGCTACTACAGGAGCTGTGTAGATTTCATCGGATCGCATTCAGGGGCACCAAGTCAGATTTGATCCAGAAATTGGTCCATTGGAGGGCCCAGATTGATGCGGAGGATGATGAGGTCCCTGCCGATATTGACCCAGAGGATTTAAATTATGTGTCACATCATGTATCCAGTCACAATCGTGAATCAACCTTGTCTCTGGCAGCCCAAGCTGAGATGTGGTTGTCAGCATTGGGGCCCAACTCCTCAAGAGAGGAGCGGGCTGCTGTGTTGGGATATGTTTTTGGAATTCCATCTGCCTGACTGTTAGCACAAACCACTCAAGAAGGGTGGTTTCGCTACACAGCAGAAGCCCCACCAGGACAAAGGTATACAGACAGGTTCCATGACTTGTCTAATCAACGGCGCTCTTATACGTGTGGACGTCTTGGACATATGAACAAAGATTGTCTGTCTGCAACGCCGGGGTCCCGTGCCTGGAGCTCATCTGCCAGCACAGCCAGTCCAGGTCAGTGACATCGAAGCCCTGGGACTACAAGAAACTGATTCTGTCAACACCCTGGTAAGCCCAGCTATTGTTTCCCCAGGCCATTTACCATGTTCCTAATTAACCATCTCCCTGGTTGAGTGTCAGTGCTCGGACATCCCTCTGGAAGGTGTGCAGCTGGACCAGGGAGAGGGCGAGTTGGAGGTTATGGACAGCGTCCCCACCCCTGTTATTTTGGAGCCTAAGCAGGGAGAGGACAAGTCGAAATTTATGGAAAGCGTCCCTATCCCTGTTGCTTTGGGAACTGACCAGGAAGAGGTTGATGTGGAGCTTATAGACAGCCTCCCCACACCTGTAATAGTGGAGACTAATCAGGAAGAGGTTGATGTGGAGCTTATAGACAGCGTTCCCACGCCTGTTATTGTGGATACTGACCAGGAAAAGGTTGATGTTGGATTTGTGAGCAGCCTTCTCACACCTGTTGTTTTCCGGGCTAACCTAGAGGAGGTTGAAGTGGGGCTAATGGACGGCCTCCCCACATCTGTTGTTTTGCGTGCTGACCCAGGACATGGCCTACCCAGCTAGCTTGTCACAGCCATAACCCACATCCAAGAAGTCAAGCAGCACCATGATGTGGATCTTGCTACCCCACCTTCTGAGGATAAACGATGTTCCCAGCCCTAAATAAGAAGCAGGAGGAATGTGATGAAATGGACTCCTTTAATGTATAACAAATGATGGTTTCTTATGTAGCCAGACAGTATTTGTATTTTGCTTTCTACCTTGTGATGGACCACTCATTGTTCCTAAAAGTCTTGTAGATGCCTTGTAGTGTTTAATGTGTGTAATTTAATTATCTCACCTATTTGTCATAGAAGGCCAGAGAACTTTAATCCTCCTAAAAGTCCTTTGCATTACTATGTGTATTGCTGATTCTATGTAAACTACTTCAGCCACCATTGTTTGTGGTCAGGATGGCATACCAAATGTCAGTAGCTTTAGTCCCTCTCTGCCACATCACTTAAATGGCTCCCAGGACACAGTACCTCGAGGTCCGCGCTGCCACTTCAGAAAGGAACAAAAGAAGCCAGTACAAGGGAATGTCTGGATTAACGATTCTTCTTTATTATCCTACGCGTTTCAGAGTTATCTCCCAACTCCTTCATCAGGGACATTCTATAAGATATAAGATATAAGTAGCTGCTGCAGGACCGTACTCTCCACAGATCCCTGTGGTATAATCAGCTCCCAGGACACAGTACCTCGAGGTCCGCGCTGCCACTTCAGAAAGGAACAAAAGAAGCCAGTACAAGGGAATGTCTGGATTAACGATTCTTCTTTATTATCCTACGCGTTTCAGAGTTATCTCCCAACTCCTTCATCAGGGACATTCCCTGATGAAGGAGTTGGGAGATAACTCTGAAACGCGTAGGATAATAAAGAAGAATCGTTAATCCAGACATTCCCTTGTACTGGCTTCTTTTGTTCCTTTCTGAAGTGGCAGCGCGGACCTCGAGGTACTGTGTCCTGGGAGCTGATTATACCACAGGGATCTGTGGAGAGTACGGTCCTGCAGCAGCTACTTATATCTGAGCGATCATTACCAGTTGTGGGTCATCACAACTGTATCAGGTGAGCAGCCTCTTTATATAAACTTTTGTCCTTCTTCAAAGAAGATATCACCCTATGTGCGCATTCTTGGATTTTTTATAGACATCACTTAAATGAACATTTCCCAGGCAGCTTGATATCCAGCCAATGAGAACACAGTCTTAGTAAACCAATCATTAAGTTCCCAATGTTTTAATTGAGTGGTCAGAAGGAATATAAGCAGACGTGTTCACTAACCAGAGAGATTTTGTCTAGTGACTTCAGTCTATGGACTTCGGCTCCGACTAAAGGTGCACAGGACTTGATACAGGCAGCTAATCAAGGATCTACGGGTCTGATTAGCAGGCCAAAACCCTAGGCCTAGGCATTTTGTTGCCAACCAAGAGCATCAGAAGGACTTCAGCATTGAATGTTCGGATTCGACTGGGATATCAAAAGACTGCATAAGGAAGCAACACAAGTTGGGACAATCCAGTCACCTGATAACAGACTTTGCTGTGATGGCTCTGAGGCACGAATATTCTAATCCCTGGTGAGCAAGCGAAAGGATGAGACTGCTGCCTGTTACATTGTGTGTTTTGCTGGTTATGTGTTATATGCTGTTAACTGTTTGGAGATCCAATAAAGCCTTAATATTGTGGTTCCCTCACCCTGTGTTGTCAAAGTAGTGATCCGCCCACGGGTAAGGTACTCTGGCGTTCAGTTGTGATGAGCCCTGGTCCATGTTGTCTTTCGAAACGCGGCTGGGCTAGCGGACGAGAGAACTCACTGACCCCCATGTCTCCACAACTCTTGTGGAGGCTTTGTTTTGTACAAAATACTAGATGATAAACTCCTCCATGAGAAATAAAGCTTCTTATGACACATACTATGATTGTTTTTTTTTTTTTTTAAATCTCTATTTCTTACTTGTAGCATATGGAGTGGCTCGGACTCTGCTTGCTTGAGTTTGATCCAATATTTGGATCGCACCAGGTTATGCATGTCAAAAAATGTGTGGAAACATTGATCTGATCAGAGTGTCATTTCGATAATTGAACCAATGGGAACCTATTAGTCTGCAAATGCTGTATAGATCCCGCAAGTGCTACTCTGAAGCTAGCCGTATCGCTGGGTCCACTGTACGGCCGGTGCTCCACTTGGAAGAGATTTGTATGTCTCTCACATCGCATTCACCGACACAGCAGAAATCTCTCCAGACACAAGCGTGCAGCTGCTAGGAAACATATTCAACTCCATGCTCCTGTCCAAATAGGTGGCGGTCATGTGGGGGATGCGATGTGAGAGACATGTGAGTCTCTCCCAAAGTGGAGCTCCTACCTACTTCTCCAATGCTGAAGCATGAGAGCACCCAGATTGGACTATCGGTATCACCATGCTGCTTGTCCAATCTTCGCTCTTCAGGTATCTTCAGAAGAAAGAAGATAGAATTAGGCCTTTTACGTTTTAGTGAAACCTGTGAATGACCTCTATGGGTTAAAATATTAAGAAAAAAAGTGGTTCGAGTACTGATGACTTTTAGCAAAATAGAAGAGATTTGGGAAGAAGCTAATTACTGATTGGATGCTATGGATTATAAGACCTTGTGTCATTTGCACAATGTTACTAATTAAGTATTCCGGTGTGTGGATGAGATAAATGGATATTTTACTACAGCCATCTGAGCCTACTTTAAATGTTAATCACTTTATTTATCACCTCCACCTAATTTGCTAGCATTTTGGAAAGTGCACGGCCATTTGAATAGTCAGTATTTTGGTAAGACTTTGTGATGTTATTGCTGCTCGTTCACGGCTCAGCCTCTGCCCGGTGTCATGTAGAGGGAACGCTGTGTGGACAAACACATTTAGCACAGTCCTAATCTGCACTTCATCAATTTGCCCTTTCGCGTCCTATGATCGATTTTCACATTTTCTTTCTTCTCGCTAATTATGACTTTTTTTAAAGGATGAACAAATTATTATTATTAGGGTAGGAAAAGGTTAAGTTCATGGCCATTTTCTTCCTTTTTTTTTTTTATCCGGGTCTTTGTCTTATGCACATGCAAATTATATCTCTGTATAAATCACCGGAAAGTACATTAAAAGTACCTTGGCCATTGATGGCTGTGATCACCGCTAATGAATTGCAAGTATGAATTGTGACTTATCTCCTTGATGTGGTCAAGTGTTCAATTACAAATTGCTCGGAAAGGACATTTGGATAATAAATCACTTAACGAAAAAAAATGATTCAGACTACATAATACCATCACGGAGATATAACTAATATTCTGGGTTTACATGGAATGGAAGTTCATTTTCTCGAAAATTTCTTTCCCACCGTTTAATTATCTTATGCAAATCTGGGTTTTAAGAGAGGGCAGTGGAAAAATCAAAGGAATATTGGAATGCAAAAATATTACTTTTGGTACTTGGTTTCTAAGGAAATGTTATAGTAAAGCAGAAACTACTGGTAGGAATCAGTAGGAATTAGTCACATGTGACAGTAAAGGTCTAATTTATGTCTTGGAAAGCCCTTGTGGTTAATGTTTGGTAAAAAAACAAAGGACACAAATGAAAGAACGGATCCACAAGCATATTAAATTTAGCACAGTTGTCAATCAGAAAATACAGCCAAGTTTCATACATATTGTCTTTTGTGTGTCATTCATGTGTCCATATTTTACATCCGTGTGACATTCATGTGACACTCATTTTCATAGAGCAATGTTCTCTTATATACTTGATTAGATTTAAGCGAACCTTTGCAAGTTCCGGATGCAGTAACCACAATTGCCTTCAGACTCATTTCTGTGTCCAAATCTGTTCTTTAAACAGCAAGCGGTAACCGGATTTCTCCAGTATGTAATCCGGAGCAATCCGGTTACCGTATGCTTTGTTCATCCATGCTGCCTCCCTAGAGACATGCTGTCCACTCTGGTGGGCATGTGAGGGGTTAATGTGGGCAATTATAGTATTGCCGGCTATTGTCGGCATTTACTATTTTATGAATGAACCTTGCGGCTCAGCGCTGTGTAGTAGATACAGTACGTAATGTACGTACTGTATGAGCCCCTAGCTTTGGTCCTGAAATCATTAACATAAGGTCTATGGCCATTGCATCACCATAGACCTAATGTTAATGCTTTCAGGACCAAAGCTAGGGGCTCATACAGTACGTACATTACGTACTGTATCTACTACACAGCGCTGAGCTGCTGGCTTCATTCCTAAAATAGTAAATGCCAACAATAATATAAATGACAAGATTAACCCATCACATGCCCACCTGAGTGGACAGCATGTCTCTAGGGAGGGTGGACACCCCCTAGAGACATGTTGCCCACATCTATTATTAACATTTAACCCTTTGTTCATCCCTGCCCAAGCAGGGATGAACAAAGAATACGGCTGTCGCAGCCATTCACATGTGCCTTGCAGCAGCCACATGGGCTCTCATAGGAGCCCATTATAGCAATCCTGTTGCGGTTTGCAAACTGCTGCAAAAACTGCAGCCTACATGATTTTTACCACAGGCTGCAATTCCCCAAGCGGTAACCGGATTGCATGTAGTGCAATCCTGTTACTATAATGGGCTCCTATGGAATGCGGTTTCTGATCTGGTATGAGCACTTTTACTGCTCAAAACCGGATCAGGATCCGCAATGCTCTGTCTCAAGTGTGACCCTAGTCTAAGACAGCTTTATGTTTTGTGTCAATACAAATACAGCGATACCACATTTACCGTATATATTTTTAATATCCTTATGTTTTGCCGCCTTTACACCATAAATGCTATTTAAATTAACAAAAATGTTGTTTATGTATTGTCCTTATTCTGACAACTATAGGTTTTTTACTTTTTCACTAATGGAGCTGTGTGGCGCTTTATTTTTTTGCAGGACAAGATGACGTTTTTAAGGGATGCCATTTTTTGCTTTCATTTGATTTTTTTATCGTGTTTAATTTGAATTGGACTTTTACCAGCTGTATGATAAAAAAATCTAATTTTGCTACTTTTTTATTATATTTTTACTATGTTTACTATAAGGGTTAAATGGTGCTTTATAGTTTAGGTTGCTCTGGAGACAGCAATACTAAATATATGTAATTTTTTATTTTTGGTTTTACTTAAATGTATGCATTTTGTGGTGTAAACTTTTGCTAAAAACATTTTTCATTCTTTGTTTTGTTTTTACCTTTTCCTATTTTACAGGGATATATTAAACTTTTTTTCTTTTTTTACTTACCGTATATACTCGCGTATAAGCCGAGTTTTTCAGCCCAAAAATTGGGCTGAAAAGTACCCCCCCCGGCTTATACGCGAGTCAATACGGCAGCCCCAGCAGCCCCAGTAATCCAGGGTCCCCCCAGCCTTGCTCCGGTAACCTGTAAAGTAAACTATACTTATCACTGTCCCGCTGCCGTCCGCGCCCGCCGCTGCCGACATCCCGATCCTCCATCTTCATGCGTCTTCTTCCGGTTTCCTCTGTTTGTCGCAGGCAATGACGTCATTGCCGGCGCCGAACACAGGAAGCCGAAAGAAGACGCATGAAGATGGAGGATCGTCGATGTCGGCAGCGGCGGGCGCAGACGGCAGCGGGATAGTGATAAGTATAGTTTACTTTACAGGTTACCGGAGCAAGGCTGGGGGGGCCCTGGATTACTGGGGCTGCTGTATACTAAACGCTGGGGCTGCTATATACTACCACTGGGCTGCTGGGGCTGCTATATACTACCACTGGGGCTGCTGGGGCTGCTATATACTACCACTGGGGCTGCTGGCTGCTCTATACTACCACTGGGCTGCTGTATACTTCCACTGGGGAGGCCTGTATACCACTGGGGGGCCTGTATACCACACTGCTGGGGGCTGTATACTTGTGCTGGGTCCACCCTCGGCTTATACACGAGTCAATATGTTTTTTCCAGATTTTTGGGGCAAAAGTAGGGGGTCGGCTTATACACTGGTCGGCTTATACACGAGTATATACGGTAGTCTAACCATGGGACTTTAACCATCATTAGTCTTATCACTGTTTTAATCCTTTGCATTACATCTGTCAGTGATACATGACACTTTTTGACCAAACTAAATATGAGGTTAGAAACGTTTGAATAGATCCAGAATAGGGCAAGATCTTTGACACCAAGGGACTATAGGATCTGAATTAGGAAGTAGTGGTCAACTGGGTCGAAGGCGGAGGACAGTTCGAGAACGAGGAGTATAGAGAAGTCATTACTAATTCTGGTCAGGGCAGTTTTGGTGGAATGGTGGAGCTGGAAGTTAGATTGTAGGTTTTCAAAGCGAGAGTTAGATGAGAGGTGGAAGGAAGGTTGAGCATGGACATGCTGAAAAGGAGTTTGGAAGCAAATAGGAGTAGCAATATGGGCCGATAGCTGGGCATAGCAGTCAGGTTAAGGTTTGGATTTTTGAGGATAGACGTGACCTTTTTAAAGTAGAGGGGTAGGTTACCAAAGTTAACGATAGGTTGTAAAGATAGATTGGGGCTGGGATAAGTTTGGTGGTGAGGTTAGGAAGGAGGTGGGATGGGATAGAGCCAAATGCACACATGTTGAGGTATGATTTGGAGAGAAGATATGTAAGCTCTTCTGCGATGATGGTAGAGAGGGAGGTTATGAGGGAATGGCAGTGGTCTGGTATACAAAAGGGTTTGTGGTGGAAATATAAAGTCTTGCCTTGTTTGGTCTATCTTATTTTTTAAGTGTGTGGCAAAGTCCTCAGCAGAGATGAAGGAGGTTGGAGGGGGCAGTGGTGGTCGGAAAAGAGAGGTAAAAGTACTAAACAGCTGTTTGGGGTTATAAGGTAATGAAATGTAATGTAATGTAAGTCTGTTTAGCAGAGGTGAGGGCTAATTTGAATGCGAGTCTTCCTTGTTTGAATGCAGTGAAGTTGTCTTGCAAGTTTGTTTTCTTCCAACTCCGCTCAGCCATGGACAATTGCCGAAGCTTTTTGGTGTGATTATTGTGCCAGGGTTGGGTATTGATTAGCTGTACTTTACCATCCACAAGAGATCTGACCATGTCGATAGGTGATATGATGGTAACATTGTAGAAAGTGGTGGGGCTGTTTGTGTTGTGGAGTTAAGATATGGAGGACAGAGGTAGAAAGGTTAGAGAGTGTGTGAAAGTCTAGATGTGTGAGGTTTCTGTGAGGGTGAGCTAGTTGCTGGACATGGGTGGCAGGTGAGGAAGTCAAGGAAGAGAAAGTGAATAAATGGTAATGAGATAAAGGGGAGGAGAGGTTGTTAGATAAATTAGAGAAAAAAAGGAAGGTGAAGATAAGGTATAATGTGTATCCAATTGTTTGTGTGGCTGGGGAAGGACCACTGAGTAGATTAAAAAGATGAAGTAAGCAACATGAGTTTGAAAGCTGCAGATCGATGGGTGTCAGTGGGGATATTGAAGTCACCCGTGATAATGGTGAGAATGTCAGCAAAGAGAAAATGAAGACACAGTAAAGGCCAGTATAGGACGGTCATTTGAAGATTGGAGGGAGAGTAGATATGGATAGAGTCCACTTTGAAAGAAGGGAGGACAAGTTCTTGTAGAGGTGTGATTGGGATGAAAGAGCTGTTGGTAGAAAGGGGAAAATCAACTCCTCCACCATGTCTGGTGCCAGAGTGTGGAGTGTGAGTAGAATGAAGGCCACCGTACCACAGCACATCTGTGGAAGGAAAAGTTAAAATAGGTAAAGAGATCATGGATCACATGGATCTTGTTTGGAGCAGACAGAGCAGGCATTCCAGAGTGTTCCAGAGAAAGGGGAGCAAGGAGGTGGTAATCAAGGGCATGGGTTTTGCATATGAGAGATTACCATAGTTTATATTAGTTTGAGAGCAATAAGAGGAAGAATAAGTGGGAACTATCAGAAGGGGGCACGATGGGTAAATATATCACTAGCAGTGAAAAGAAGCATAGAAGGAAAACAAGCGGAAGGAGGGTGGCTGGCTTGTTTTGTGTTTTAGGAGAGATCTGATGTTAAGGATCAGTTGAGCAGATGAGGTGTGGTGAGGTGGGGGGTAAGAGGGAGGAGGAAATAGTTATTTTGTTAGATGATGCTGGGGTTGGAGGATAGCAAAGGCGAGTAAGGATTAGTGGGTCAAAACTGCAAGGGCATATGTAAGCATGGTGAAAGAGCAAGTGAGAAAAAAGAAAGTCAAGTACATTAAGTAAATATTTGTAGCTCTTAACTTCTGGTTAATGTCTGGATTATTATAACCATGGGTAATTTTTTATTTAAATGAGGGTGTTGTAGGATAAAAGAAGCATTACAAGGTGTTTAAGTCTCCTCATACTGGCATGCCAGACTTGACATATCACTTTTCACAAGGAGATATCAGATCTTCTACTTTGCACTGCTTTATGGCAATAACCTGTCTGTAAATTGAGATTCTGGTTTGACTTTTATCCTTAGTCATATGGCAAGGCTTCCTAAAGCATCGTATATGACTTTTAGGATTGCTACTTCCAACAGGTGGCACCAGAGTTTAAGTCCTATTCCTTTCTGAAGAGACTAGTTGCATATTTTGGCACTCAAAACACCCTTAAATTGGAACTCCAGGGAGATAAAAATAATATTGTACTGTTCCTGGCCTCCTACAGAATGAAGCAGAGCTGCCCTCTGCAGTTCTAGGGTCTATAGATCTCTCATGAATCAACAAAATCATATCTGCTCCTTAGCTCTCACCCCTCCCTCAGGGGACAGAAAATTTCAGTCAAGCATAGTGCTAAAGTTTCAGGGAGCAGGAAGCTACCAAGTTGATATGGGGGAGGTGAGACCATGATAGTGCTGAATAAATCAATGCAGTGCTTTGCCTTTGCTCTTCGCCTGATACATGACAACACACATTATGCAACATCATATCATTGAATCAAAAGATCAATGTGTGTATTTATATCTACTTCGTGACATGATTGCTATTTGAAGGAAGAACACCCCTGTTCAAACATTACTTTAATTGGTATATCAGAGCCGTGATTGTAGGGTGATGATGGGGCCAGCAGGCACGCCCCTGCCACCATCCTTGTTCAAACAGATGTAAGATGATCTGGAGAACCCGACACACCTCCTGTCACTGCTTTAGCATTAGACTGAATTTCTCTGTCCCTCGAGATACGGGTGAGAGGTCAGGAGCAGATATGATTTCATTGATTTATAAATGATGTATAGATCCTAGAACTGTAGTGCCCAGCTTTCCTTCATTATGTACAGTGGTAAAAAAAGTATGTACTCAGCCACCAATTGTGCAAATTCTCCCACTTAAAAAAATGAGTTCGGCCTGTAATTGACATCATAGGTGACCTCAACTATGACAGACAAAATAAGAAAACAAATCTTGAAAATCACATTGTCTGATTTGACCAAACAGAGTCTGTGGAGCCTCATTTAGGAGTCTCAACACAGGACTAGACAGATCTTCCTCCAGGGAAGGACCTAGCTCTTTGAGGAGACCACCATAACCACCATTTTAAGTGGCCCTTTGAGTCAATATCCAGATCTTTACAAGCTTAAAGATATGACATGTGAATACTAAGGCCAGGTATCCATCCACAAACAGCTGTTTCGGGGTGTTGCCCCTCATCAGTATGGAGTAGGATTCTGGATAGGTAGCTGCAATGCCAAGTAGTGGTTATGGTGGTCTCCTCAAAGAGCCACCCTATGGCTAGGCCCTTCCCTGGAGGAAGATCTGGCTAGTCCTGTATTGAGACTCCTAAACGAGGTTCCACAGATTCTATTTGCTTGTTCAAAATTCCCAGGGGGCAATGCGCCTAGGAATTCACTGTGTTGAGCGCTTTAGTTGGCTGCCCGCAGTGTTTTCTTGAACTGGTCTCCCTGAGATCAGTGAATACTTTGTTTTGTTGGTCTACTAGGCATTGCTCCCACCTAGCCAGAATCCTACTGCACACTGATGAGGGGCAACACCCCGAAACAGCTGTCTGTGGATGGATACCTGGCCTTGGTATTCCCTTGTCATATCTTTAAGCTTGTAAAGAGCTGGATATTGACTCAAAGGACCACTTAATATGGTGGTTATGGTGGACTCCTCAAAGAGCCACCCCATGGCTAGGTCCTTCCCTGGAGGAAGATTTGGCTAGTCCTGTGTTGAGACTCCTAAACGAGGCTCCACAGACTCTATTTGCATGTTGTCTGATTTGGAAAGAATGTTTTTTTCAAATTTTAGTGGAAAATAAGCATTTGCTTAATAACAAAAGTTCATCTCAATACTTTGAGGTTTGCACTCAAAATCTCATGATACATGACCCCATTCATTCTTTCATGTACACAGATCAGTCGTCCTGGTCCCTTGGAAGAGAAACAGACCCAAAGTATGATGTTGCCACCCCCATGCTTTACATAATGGTGTTCTTTGGATGCAACACAGCATTCTTTCTCCTCCAAACATGTCGAGTTGTGTTTCTGCCAGTTTCATCTGACCAAATGCCCTCTAGCATACTTGAGATGGGCTCGGACATGTAATATCTTAAGCAGGGGCACACGTCTAGCACTGCATTATCTGAGTCCCTGGCGGTGTTTTGTGTTACTGATGGTAGCCTGTGTTAAGTTGGTTCCAGCTGTCTGCAGGTCATTCACTAGGTCCACCATGTGGCTCTGGGATTTTTGCTCACTGTTCTTGAGAACATTTTGACTCATGGGGTGAGATCTTGCATGGAGCCCCAGATCAAGGGAGATTATCAGTGGTCTTGTATGTCTTCCATTTTTAATTATTGCTTCCACAGTTGATTTCTTCACATCAAGCTGCTTGCCTATTGCAGATTCAGTCTCCCCAGCCTGGTGCAGGGCTACAATTTTGTTTCTGGTGTCCTTCAATAGCTCCTTGGTCTTCACCATAGTGGCGTTTGGAGTGTGACTGTTTGAGGTTGCGGACAGGTGTCTTTTATACTGATAACAAGTTCAAACAGGTGCTAGTGCTACCGGTAATGAGTGGAGGACAGAGGAGTAGTTACAGGTCTATGACAACCAGAAATATTACTTATTTTTAGGTGACCAAATACTGATTTTTGAAATTTGAAAAAACATTCTTTCATTTTCAGGATTTGCTTTCTGATTTTGTCTCTCTAAGTTGAGGTCACCTATGATGTCAATCACAGGCCTCTTTTTATGTGGGAGAACCTGCACAATTGTTGGCTGAGTAAATACTTTCTTTCCCCATTTTACGAGGGCTGGGATACTACTAAAAATGTTATCTTTCCAGAGTTCCCCTTTAAGCTTGCTGTTCAGGACAAAAGTACCATGCATTTACACATGTTCCACAGAAATCATGGATCTTTAATATATCCGTTAGGATTTTGACTCCTTCAGACGTTTAAAACCTTCACCTCTTTGAAATAAAATCTCTTAGGAGGTTTGTCATGGATCTACAGTCATGGGTCATCTTAGAGATATTTTTTTAAAGACATTTTATTTAATGACATACAAACATTATGAGAAAGACTAGAAAAATGACCAATATTTCAGTAAAGCTGAAAATCTAAAAAAAAAAATTATCGATGTGCAGCTAGGGAATCGGGGATTCGGGAGCGATTATAGAATATAAAAAAGTTTGATTTTAACAATTGTAACAACATGGTTAAATGAATGAATTTATACCTAATAACATCTGTATCACCCAAGGCTCAGAGCACATTATACTGTTACAGGGATGACTGTGAAGGTAACTGCGTCCTTTACATTTTGGAAGAGAATGGATACATTTATTTCCTGTGTACATGATTCATTTTATATGGTTACAGGGTTTTCTAGTAAAATGTCCATTAAAATACAAGTTACCTGAAATATATCAATAACACAAAAATAATATCTCAAATAGATGTGGATGGATACAAGAAACTGAAATTCCTGTATAAAGGACAGTTTTATAGTTGTCACATGCTTGTGCACTACATGATGGGAATATTGTAGTATATACAGTGCTTTGTAAAAGTATTCGGCCCCCTTGAACTTTTCAACCTTTTGCCACATTTCAGGCTTCAAACAAAGATATAAATTCTAATTTTTTTGTGAAGAATCAACAAGTGGGACACAATCGTGAAGTGGAACGAGAATAAGGCTAGGGTCACAGTTGCATTTTTCACAAGCGTTTTTGGAGACCTGCGTTTTCAAAAACGCATGTAAAAACGCACCCATAGGCCCCCATGTTAAAAAACGCATGCCCTATTAGCAAAAACGCATGTGTGACAGTACCATGCGTTTTTTAATATCGGTAGATTCATGTAAGAGGTCTTAACCCTCATAGATAGTGGTATATTCATTGTAAAGCAGAGAGACCTTACTCCTAACTGGAGTGACACACTCAATTCCAGATTGATTGATCCCCTGACCTATGGAGTGACCTCCTATGCTCCCTATACATTAAATTCTGAGCCCCGCTGGGTCCTGATTTATTTATTTATTTTTGACTGTCTATGCTGATGTATAAATTGCTGCAATTGACTTATTTGATCTGACATTTGTCATATATAATGGTGCCCTTGTCTGGTTTCATTACCAATTTTAAATGGTTTTAACTTCCTTTTGTCTGTACACTGTTCCAATAGAATTTTGTATATATTTTGTAGTATCACGGGTGTGCTCCCATACTTTCTAATATGTCATGTCTGTTTCGGCTTTTAAACAATGCTGACAGCCACTGACAGCCTCCCTGTCGCCTGACAGCGGGATCCTCCGCTCCCCCCCCACCGCCTCCCCTCCCTAAACTAACTTAGGATCAGGGGGGGAAGCGGAGGATCCTGCTGTCAGCAGTGACTGTCACTATTGTGGGGGGCGGCGGCGGTTCACTCACCGTCCTCCGCGGCCGCCGTCTTCTGTGTATTTGTTGCTTTGCGACAGCAGCCGCACAGAACGGCAGCGGCCGCAAAGCATGGCCGCTGTCATGGCATTAAGTAAAAACCGGATTCTCCAGTCCGGGGCAATCCGGGACCATGGAGCCCCATGTTATGGGGCGCCAGATTGCACTGGACCGGTACAATCAGGGAGAATCCGGTTTTCAGTGATAGTGGCTGTGCTTTGCGGCCGAAGCCGTGCTGTGCGACTGCGGTCGCAAACACACATGGAGGAAGACGGCGTGCCACGCAGAAGATGGTGAGTGAACACCAGCGCCCCTACTTCCCCCCTTTCCCCGAACAATAGTGACAGCCTCTGCTGACAGCAAGCTTTTTACCTCTGGCTTTTAAACAATGAAATGTGGAATTGCAGGTTTTTCCTCTGCTGCCAGACCTTATAGGGTCCAGCAGCAGAGGAATTACTCGCAATTACTCGCTTCCCCATTGACTTACATTGTTCTCGCTAGACTAGTAACTAGTTCCAAGTATTAGGACCTACTCGTTACGAGTCTAGCGAGTACGGGTGTTTTAGTACTCGCTCATCCCTAATCTTTATGTTTGAAGCCTGAAATGAGGCAAAAGGTTGAAAAGTTTAAGGGGGGCAAAATACTTTCACAAGGCACTGTATGTTCCTGTACATAGTAGCTTGTATTAGACTAGGGTCACACTTGCAGATTTTACATGCGTTTTTGAGACTTGCGTTTTGTGAAAAAGCATGCAAAAAAGCATCCATAGGCCCCCATGCAAAAAACACTTGCCCCAATAGCAAAAACGCATGTCTGAATGTTCCATGCGTTTTTGAGATGCATTTTTTTAACATGGGGCCCTATGGGAAACGCATGCGTTTTTATTTGGCTCTAAATGGCACATGTGTTTTTGCATGCGTTTTTTAAGGGTGCCCCATACCTATCATCAAAAACGCAGGCAAAAACGCAGGGTGCCAAAAATCACCTTAAAAAATGTATGCCAAGTGTGACCCTAGCCTTACACAGTGGTTTTTAAATTCTTGTTCATAGGAGCAGTATTATAGTAGTTATATTCTTCTACATTTTGGTTGTATTATAGTGGTTATATTCACGGAGATAGTCTGCAGTACTTTTATAGTTATATTATTGTAAAAAGGAGGCCGTTTTATAGTAATTATAGTCTTAAACATAGGGGCAATATTATAGTAAATAAAAAAACAAAAAGCCAGCGCTGCCTGTGGTTAGCACGCTTAGCAAAAAAAGCCTGTGCACATATTAATTTCTAACTGCACTTTAAAACTGAGACATTTGGCAAATAATTGATCAATTCTTTGAGCTACGGTATCACAACACTCTCAGATGGGGCAGTCCTATTCTACATTTTTTATATGCGCTGTGGCATTACGGCCTCCTAAATGCATTAAAGGCAAGACCACATTAAATGCACCACGTACCTCAAGCATTTCTGAACCACTTCCATGGCGCCAAAAGAGGGTGCAGATGAAGGCCGACCAGGTCCAGACGTGACATATGGACATTGTCAGATCTGACCCCCACACTGCCAGAACAGCAACCATGGATTAGGGTGGAACAGGCCCAGACACATGTGCATAAATCAAGCAGAGCCTCTGAGCAGGGTGTTGCTGCTTCTGCTTCCTCTCACAACCGCATACAAGACTTCTCCTGTGCATCCACTATACTCTGGAACTCTCTCCCCAAAACTTCAGACACTCGTCTACCCTAGGAACCTTGAAAATAAACCTGAAGACTCACCTCTTCTGACAAGCTTACAATCTACAGTAAGACCCGATCCACCGCATCATCGCACAATAGGCACTACCTTCTCCTACTGTATCCCCACCCATCCCTCGTAGACTGTGAGCCCTCATGGATAGGTTCCTCTCCCCTCCTGTACCTGTGTGACTTGATTGTCCATACATACTGTACTTGTCCTTGTCTGCTCTATCTATATGTAAAGTGCCATGGAATTTAATGACGCTATAAACATATGTAATAATAATATTAATAATAATAATATTCAGTATCAGGCAGAATTTTAGTGGTTATATTCTTAATCATTGGCAGCTGTATACAGGTAGATATATTCTCTTATATAGGGGGCAGGATTGAACTATATTATTATAGTAGAAAGCAGTGTTATGGTAGTTTTATTAGTATCAATAACGAGATGGCATTATAATGATTAATGCACTTGTGCTATACCTCATCATTTTTGTGTACAGATTCTTGTAGTCTTCTTTTGGCTCTTGTGAAGTAATTGAAGTCTAGAGAAGTCTTTCGATGTTACTCATCATGCACAGTATATGATTGGTACTATATGTGTTTGTTCTTTAATACTATAGAAAGATGTTTTTAAATATTAAAAAAAAATAGAAGAGGTACAAATTTTAGTTCAAATATTCTGCTTATAGCAATGTTGTGGATTTTTTAAGGAGGCTTTACACCACGGATTTCTGCTGTCAGGTTATGTCCGGTGTTTTTCTGGATCTACCAGACAGAACCTGACAGCACAGGATTAGCACAAAGTGTTGGCAAATATGCCCTCTGATCCTGCTTTTTGCAGGATTTGTTTTTTGTGCTGCTGTCCACAGTGCTGATCTGTCAGCCTGTGTGTGCAGTGCTGCTGTCCATCGTCCTGAACTCCCAGCCTTGTCTCTGAAATGTTGCCCCGCTCATTCAGCACCATGGACAGAAGCATTTCAGAGACACGGCTGGGAGTTCAGGACGTTGGACAGCAGCACTGCACACACAGGCTTACAGATCAGAGCCTGCGCTGTGATTTTCATTGAGTCCAGGAAATTATGTGATTTTTTAACGGATACGGCGCCCATAGACTTCTATGTTATGGGCGCAGGATCGCCTCGCATTTGGGAGAATCTCATTTTCTCCAATTTTTGCACCTGAGCAAAAAAATGATTCCGACTCTGATTTTGTGTCCGGTGAAAAGCCGGAAAAAATCAGATCAGGGACAAAAACAACAAAACCGGATGGCCAAATAGTACTAATCCGGCACCATAGGGACACATGGGCACAAAACCTGATCATGTTCTTTCCGGTTCAAACCAGACAGAACCTGAAAGCTAAAAACCGTGGAAAGCCTAACTTTTAGATAGTCCTAAAAGTGCACAGTATGCAAATCACTTCAACTACGGCCTTGTACACATCTATGATGCCTCTGCGCTTGCCTGCCCTGCCTGGCCAGACGCACCCGAAAACGCGAATTGTGACGTTTCAAGGTGCGTCAGGAAAAGCACATGCGCAGTGATGTCAGCTTATTCTCACTCGCGTTTCCGGGACTTCATCTCCTGCGCTCAGCTGCGCTCGGCCATAGAAGGTAATAGGGGCACCGAGCGCAGGCGAGCGCAAGAGCAGTGCATCCATGCGCCTAGTGCTTGCCTGAACCTGCCTCTAAATGCACCTGCACTTGTATTTGCGCTAGACAGGGCAGGCAGGGCAGGCAATCGCAGAGGCAGCATAGATGTGAAAAGGGCCTACCTCAAATGTTGGCCAGGGTTCATTTGTGATTTTGCACTAAAGTGAATAAATCAATTTTAGAATTTATCCAAAATATCGAACACCATGTATTGATTTATGAACTTTTAAATGCTTATTCAGTTAATAACCAGTGTAACATATTTCTATGTGAACTGATAAAACTTCTAATATAAATAATACTTTTAATTAATCTTCTCAGGCACTTTCCCATTTTCTCTCATGGCTCGGCAGCCGGTAGCATTACTGTCACTCTATGTAGAAAGCCTCTACTCTGCTCAACAATTAAGTACAAAATCTAGATGAAGGCTGCTTTCAAACTACCGGTTTTTGTGAATCCAGGGGAATGCAAGAGTAAACCCTGCATCCCCGAGAATCCAGCCACAATTGCAAAATCTGTTGCAACTGGATGCACCTGCATAGGTATTATCACCGTCGCACGGATCAGTGATAATAGCGGTGTGTGAGCATCCCATTGAATCAGGTTGTGTACCTTTTTTAGCTGGATCAAGTAGAAAATGTCACATCCTCTAGTGGGTGTGACATGCAAAAAGTGGGTTCTGGGCATGCTCTGTTACAAAACCCGGATCCGGAGGGATCTGGATTCAGCTGGATCCGTGTTCCATAGATCCCCATTGTAAATTAACCCACAATGCTGCGGATTTGGGTGTTCTTGATTTCGAAACAGACACCAAAATCGCTACAAACGGCATATTTTGTCTCAGTTAAAAAACGGTGGCCACCCCGCATCGGGGGGAATCATAAACAACTGGTTCCTGTGACCCCATTGAAAGGTAATGGGACTGAAAATGGATACAGGTGCATCCAGTTTCAGGATTGACACAGCTACCTAAAACTGACAATGTGAAACCAGCCTAAAACAAAGAATAATTGTCAGGGAATATGGGGATTGGAACAGCAATTTGTATTTCTCTGGCAGATTACAGGGGGGAGGGAGATGCAGCTGCAGTTTTTTTTCCATTCGGGCCTTTTCACATCTGCGTTTGGCTGCGTTTGCGTTTCCATTGTGTTTTTACCGCAAAACGCAATGGAAACACATCCAAAAATGCTGCCATTGATTTCACTGCAAAACACATTGTAAACACAGTGCAAAATGCATGTCATTTTTCAGAAAACGCAAAATGCACGCGTTTTTGCAAACGCAGCCCAACACGTTGCGTGCAATATTTTGGGCTGTGTTTTGCGTTTTCTGAAAATGACATGCGTTTTGCATTGAAATCAATGAGTGCGCTTTTAGATGCGTCACCATTGCGTTTTGCGGTAAAAACACAATGAAAAAGCAAACGCAGGGCAAATGCAGATATCGACTGGGCCATACAACTATAACATCACACAGTGTAGAGCACACCAACTCTTCCAGCTTTGACAGATAAGGTGACGATCAATATTTCAATCATCAAACACGGCCGAGCTATAAAATGAGGATATTTTAACCAACAATTGCGACAATTCGCATAAAAACATGGACTGGGTAAACTTTTGTTTTATATTGTGCTTGATCCTGTAGTTTGTGATTACGTGATGCGTTTTTCATCGTGGGACGTCTAAATCAATCAGGTTTAGTTAACATCATTAATTGTGTAGACATCTCGTAAACCTCAGTTTATGCAGTGCAGTCTGCAGCAAGTGAAAGTATCGATTACAAGACAAGCATAATGTTTATTGACAGCAATGAAACTCGCTGTCAATTTCTGTTGGTCTTGACTAGCTGAAGGGTGTTGAACTAAAGGGGTTTTCTCACAATTAAAAATGATGGCTCACTAAAAAAATGTCCATTAATGCACTATTAGGAGGATCCCAAGTTCAAAGACCTCTAATGATGCCTAGAATGAAGCTCTGAGCTGCAGATGTGTCCACCTTCACCTTTTCTTACATTTTGTCAAGGACTCCAGTTTCTCACTAGAAAACTCAATACATTATGTATCAAGACATGCTAGCAAAGCTCTTGATAGGCTACAATGCACACAACAAACGTTAAGTGGCTACAAATGGACAGCAGAAATATTTCTCATGGTAGAACTTGGGAACAGTTCACATTCTGATGCAATTGTGTGTAGCCATTGTTGAATGGAGATGAACGAAATTTTCTCAAACGTATTCGTCAATTTTAAATTCAGCATGAACATTGACGATTCGGTTCGAGATCGGAAACTCTAGCAATTTACAAAAAAATTGTCCAACACGGATTTGTTTGTTAACTGATTGGATAAAAAAGCATTACTACATTTTAGTGATGCTTTTCTTCAACCGTTTGACTGTGTTGGATAGTGGGCAGGACATGTTAGATGAGGAGAGGGTGTGGAGAGGTCAGAGCAGCGTCAAGTGCCATTTTTTTCCTACTGCTTTCTGTGTGGGCATTCCGGGCTGATAGCCATTCAGGGTGCATAAAACATCCACAATGTTAAGACACAAGGGTTTGCGTCATTATATGGCTTCTTTCATAGGCTGCTAAAGTCATATGTCACTCGGGATATAAGAACCAGCCATTTGCCGTCCGTTTTAAGAGTGCTACTACTCAGAGACAGTGCTGCTGCTGCTCTGTGCTGCTCCATCCACTTGATCACTTTTCAGATAGAATATGAGGGTGAGAGGGTCCATCGGGACATAGGCATTTTTTGCTGAGAACAAGTGTGATTACCAAATCTGTGTTCATTACTAAAGCTGTGTTTTTTGCATACAACAAGTGATTGTCAAAGCTTTGTGTTTCCCATAAAAAAGCTGTGTTTGTCGTCAAAGCAGTGATTGACAAATCCTTCAGTTTCCCCTAAAAAGGCTGTTGTTTGGCCTCAAAGCAGTGATTGTCAAATTTTCAGTTTCCCTAAAAGGCTGTGTTTGGCCTCAAAGCATTGATTGCCAAATCCTTCAGTTCTCCCCTAAAAAGTCTGTGTTTGGCCTCAAAACACTGTTTGTCATTGCCTTAATTTTACCCTAAGAAGGCAAAAGGCTTTTCATCACCTAATGGCAGGAATTGCGAAATCCTTCACTGTCTTCTAAAAGGCATTTTTTTTGCCTCAAAGCAGTGATGGCCAAATGCTTCAGTTTCCACTAAAATATTTTTGGGCCTAAAAGCAGTGATTGCCAAATCATTAAATTTCAAATAAAAAGGCATTTTTGGTCTTAAAGCAGTGATTGCCAAATCCTTCAGTTTCCTCTAAAAATGCTTTGTTTGACCTCAAAGCAGTGATTGCTAAATCCTTCAAATTCTCTTAAAAAGGCTGTTTGGCCTCAAAACAGTGATTACCGTATCCTTCACCTTCCCCTAAAAAGGCTGATGGCCTAAAAACATTGATTGTCAAATAATTCAGTTTCCCCTAAAAAGGCAAAAGGCTTTTCATGACATAAAATCAGGAATTGTCAAATCTTTCGTTGTCTTTTAAAAGGCATTTTTTGCCTCAAAGCAGTGATTGCCAAATGCTTGAGTTTCTCCTAAAAGCAGTGATTGCCAAATTATTCATTTTCTCATAAAAAGGCATTTTTTTTTGTCTCAAAGCAATGATTGCCAAATACTTCAGATTCCCCTAAAAAGGCTGTTTGGCTCCATAGCAGTGATTGCTAAATCCTTCATATTCTCTTAAAAAGGCTGTGTTTAGCCTCAAAACAGTGATTACCATATGCTTTGCTTTCCCCTAAAAAGGTTGCGTTTGGCTTCAAAGCAGTAAGTGTCTAGTTCTTTAGTATCCTATAAAAAGGTTTTTTTGGGCCTAGAAGCAGTGATTGCCAAATCCTTCATTTTCCCCAGAAAGGCTTTTCTGGGCCTAAAATCAGTGATTTCCAAATCCTTCATTTTCTACTATAAAGGCATTTTTTGGTCTTAAGCAGTGATTACCAAATCCTTGGGTTTTCCCTAGAAAGGCTTTTTGGGACCTAAAAGCAGGTATTGCCATATACTTCACTTTCTACTAAAAAGGCATTTTTTTGCCTCAAAGCAACGTTTGCCCAATCTTTTTGTTTCCCCTAAAAGGCTTTTATTAGGCCTCAAATAAGTTCTTTCCAGATCAGTGTGCATTAAACACGAGTGGGAAATTCCGAGGTTGTGGTGGAAAGGAAAAAAAGGTTGTGGGAAAGGGGAGTAGGCTTGGTGTACAAGGGGTAGGTACTACCGCTAGTGTTACTGAAAGCTGTACTTACCAAACATTTGCATTGATTTTGCCTCCCATTGATTTTAATGGAGTTTGGAAGTTATGCATACAGTTCCGAGAACATATACCAATTCGCCGAACCAAACCAAACCCCAATTTCAAAAGGTTCGCTCATTTCTAGTCTGGCATACACATGATAATAAAAAGCTGCTTTTTACACAATTAGCAAAACCTATGAGATTCCAGAAATCTCCATCACAGACACACACCTGCTTTTTTTTCTTGACTGAAATGGAAAACAGCGTGGTTGTTGCTGCATTTTTAAAAGAAGCAGCATGTCAATTCTTTCATTCTACACCATTTAAAGTAATGGACAAAGAAAAAACACAGCAAAAAAACTATCTGCAGAAATTTCTGCACCAAATCTACACAATGCATTTTTGATGCATTTGTGGTGGAAAAACGATGCAATCATTGACATTCCAAAGATTTATTTGTGCACAAAATCTGCAAAGGACGCAAAGCAGCATGTGCACAAAACTTCAGGATTGTCATTGAGTTTGCTGGCAGTTTTGTGTCAGTATCACTTTGTCTACAAGAAAATGACTCCAATCCATGATCCAAAACTTAAATTTCTCTTTTCTTTTTGCAAACACCCAGAAGGGGGGGGGGGAGGAGACATCTGACAGATGGAGCAGCTCAAGCCCACATTTTCAGCAGTCGTAACGCATGCCAGTTGTACACTAGGTTTTCTTGGCAATTTTCAGCAGCTAATGTTTTAAAATGCAATATTTCAAACTTTTTGTCATATTTTACCCAATAAAGAAATGTTAGTGTTGGAAAAATAATTAAAACATTAATACTTTACATTTTTGCAATTGTTGAAAACTAATTTTTTTGATGGCACCTTCCTTTTAATTTAATACTAGTGCATCTCAATGAATTAGAATATCATCAAAAAATTAATTTATTTCAGTCACTCAATACATAAAGTGAAACAAAATATTATATAGAGTCATTACACACAGAGTGATCTATTTCATGTGTTTATTTATGTTAATGTTGATGATTATGGCTTACAGCCAATAAAAACCCAAAGGTCATTATCTCAGAAAACTAAAGTAGGGAGGATGAAGGATCTGAGAGATAAAATATGACCTAAATAGGTATCAGAGGCTTCACCTTGTGTGGTTGTGAGAGTCACAACCACTATAAAAGCAGATCACGGCTGCTGCAGTCCCCAGCGTGGTGTGACTATAATGATGATTTCTTAGTCAACGCATTTTAGGTCTCCCTAAAACTCCCTGAAACATGGCAATATGCTAACGATTTGTCCTGAGGAAGGGGTCAGGGAGTCCTGAAACGTGTTGACTAATAAATCAATATTATATTCACCCTTTGATGACTCATGGAATACAGCAGCATGGTGTTTAACTCTTCATCCAACCTTCTCTATATGCACCATGCTGGAACTGCAGCAGCCGTGATCTGCTTTTATAGTGGTTGTGACTCTCACAACCACACAAGGTGAAGCCTACTTTAATTTTGTGAGATAATGACCTTTGGGTTTTCATTGGCTATACGCCATAATCATCAACATTTACAGAAATAATCACTTGAAATAGATCACTCTGTGTGTAATGACTCTATATAATATACTAGCTGTACTACCCGGCTACGCAAGGGTTAATAAATAACTGATGTTTACTATAACAAAATAGAATTTGAATATGTCCTATTAATGACCTGTAAGAAAATAGAAGCTGAGCTGTGATTGGTTGCTATAGGCAGCCTAATAAATCTCCAGCCAACAGTAAACCCTCTCCCTGGCCGGGCAGTATATGTTACCTCACACATACACATAATAGACAGCTCATGTGACTGACATCTGCCTTAATTCCCTATATGGCACATGTGCTGCACATTGGCTGTTTTTAATCAGATGGTTATGTTTGGAAATTAAAGATAGCACACGTATGAGGCGAGTTGTGTGAGGTGATTTGTGCACATCTGTGTCTGTGTGGTGTGTGTGTACCTGAGGTGTGTGTATTTGTGTGTCCCTGTGGGGTGAGTGCATGTGTCCCTATAGGGTGTGTATGTGTGTGTGTCTCTGTGGGGGGGGGGTCTGTGTGGTGTGTGTCTCTTTTTTGTGTGTCTCTTTGTGGTGTGTGTGTCCCTGTGGGGTGAGTGCATGTGTCCCTATAGGGTGTGTATGTGTGTGTGTTTCCCTGTGGGGGGGTCTGTGTGGTGTGTGTGTGTCTCTGTGGTGTGTGTTTGTGTGTCCCTGTGGAGTGAGTGCATGTGTCCCTATAGGGTGGCTATGTGTGTGTCTCCCTGAGGGGGGGTCTGTGTGGTGTGTGTGTGTCTGTGTTGTGTGTGTCTCTTTGTGGTGTGTGTTTCTGTGGGGTGAGTGCATGTGTCGCTTTAGGGGGTGTGTGTGTCCCCTTGGGGGGGGTGTCTCTGTGTTGTGTGTGTCTCTTTGTGGTGTGTGTGTTTGTTCGGGTGCGTGGTGAGTATCCAATGTTGGGGCTGCACCTTAGCGACTATACACTTGCTTTTACTCTTTGTGTGCGTATGGTGTGTATACATGTCCCCATGCATGGTGAATATCTCATGTTGGGACCCCTCCTTAGTAAAGATTCAAAGTGCATAGCTCACCATGGCCTTCCTAGGTTGTTTGTGCTGGAATCCAAGCTGGTATCCAGATTAGCCGTGAAGTAAATAGAAAAATTCCGCACAGACCGGGTATTCTGATTTAAAACTCCAATTCTTTATTCATCCATACGAATGGTTAGGCTCATGAGCCTGACAACGTCCCGGGGATGGGGAGGACAGCTACGATTGGGGCAAGCGAGTGTAATGTGATAAGCTGTCCATTTGTTGATTAATATCTGAATAAATAACCCCTACCCCGCCACAAAAACTGCTCCTCTTATTTATGGTGCCGCTGATTAGGCTCATGGGCCTGACGGCGTCCCGGGGATGGGGAGGGCAGCTACGATTGGGGCAAGCGAGTGTAATGTAATAAGCTGTCCATTTGTTGATTAATATCTGAATAAATAACTCCTACCCCGCCACAAAACGTTATTATAAAAACTTTATAAAAACTTTATCATATCTTTTGTATTTTAGGTAGATTTACTCAGACATCACCTATAAGAATAATGACTGATGGGAATAATGAATAAGGGGTGTGAAAATACCCATGCAGAACATTGTGAGACTTAAAAACCATAGCTATCTCTCATATTTACATTCATATACAGTCATGTTCAATCATATTTATGGATATATGAATATTACTGTATAATTATGTTCCATCTTATATGTACTAGCAAACTAATATATGATCTGTTAAATACTGGTCTGGTCGACTATTGTTTGTAATTACTCTGACTGAGTAGAGTAAGACATATGTATATTTATTTATGGATCTAAAGGAAGGTTCTGTAAAAACGAACCTGATAGAATATAGTACTCAGTCAGTAGTAAGAGATATAAGGCCAGCCTGTAAATGTTATTGGTTATATTAGATTTGGTTTTTTCCTGCAAAAATATTTTTGGAACTTTGACCTGCTCTCTGAAAAAGTTAACTCTTTGATTCTGGAATAATTGTTAAATGATTGCACATGGGTGATGGTAGGGGGTGTGTACATGTAAAGTTTCCTATATATGTGTTGTGCAGACACTGCTGTGTATGCCTATGATTAAGGTGCTCTAACCGAAACGCGTAAGGCGTGGGAGGGGGGCTTGTGTACCCCAGAACTTGTGTTTTATTCGTATGGATGAATAAAGAATTGGAGTTTTAAATCAGAATACCCGGTCTGTGCGGTATTTTTCTATTTACTTCACCCCTCCTTAGTGACTATATGCTGGTATATGCTGTTAGTCTTTGGTGCTGTCATTAAGCCCCTCTCATTCACAACTGTCAACTGGTAACTGTCACTTTTTCCCCATTATGTACTGTAGATAGGGGCAAAATTGTTTGGTGAACTGGAACGCGCAGGGTTAAAATTTCGCCTCACAACATAGCCTATGACGCTCTCGGGGTCCAGACGTGTGACTGTGCAAAAGTTTGTGGGTGTAGTTGCGACGGTGTAGATGCCAATCCCGGATATACACACATACACACACACACACACACACATTCAGCTTTATATATTAGACTAGTAAAAAGGCCCGATGCAATTGCATCGGGAGCACGGTGAAATGAATTGTGTGTGTACAGGCGGGTGAGTGGGTAGCAGAGCACAGAGGCGGCTCTGTGGGTAGCAGAGCACAGAGGCGGCTCAGTGGGTAGCAGAGCACAGAGGCGGCTCAGTGGGTAGCAGATCACAGAGGTGGCTCAGTGGGTAGCAGAGCAGTTAGCAGAGCACAGAGGCGGCTCAGTGGGTAGCAGAGCACAGAGGCGCCTCAGTGGGTAGCAGAGCAGTTAGCAGAGCACAGAGGCAGCTCAGTGGGTAGCAGAGCAGTTAGCAGAGCACAGAGGCGGCTCAGTGGGTAGCAGAGCAGTTAGCAGAGCACAGAGGCGGCTCAGTGGGTAGCAGAGCAGTTAGCATAGCACAGAGGCGGCTCAGTGGGTAGCAGAGCAGTTAGCAGAGCACAGAGGCGGCTCAGTGGGTAGCAGAGCACAGAGGTGGCTCAGTGGGTAGCAGAGCACGGAGGCGGCTCAGTGGGTAGCAGAGCACGGAGGCGGCTCAGTGGGTAGCAGAGCACAGAGGCGGCTCAGTGGGTAGCAGAGCAGTTAGCAGAGCACAGAGACGGCTCAGTGGGTAGCAGAGCACAGAGGTGGCTCAGTGGGTAGCAGAGCACGGAGGCGGCTCAGTGGGTAGCAGAGCACGGAGGCGGCTCAGTGGGTAGCAGAGCACAGAGGCGGCTCAGTGGGTAGCAGAGCACAGAGGCGGCTCAGTGGGTAGCAGAGCACAGAGGCGGCTCAGTGGGTAGCAGAGCACAGAGGCGGCTCAGTGGGTAGCAGAGCACAGAGGCGGCTCAGGGGGTAGCAGAGCACAGAGGCGGCTCAGTGGGTAGCAGAGCACAGAGGCGGCTCAGTGGGTAGCAGAGCAAAGAGGCGGCTCAGTGGGTAGCAGAGCACAGAGGTGGCTCAGTGGGTAGCAGAGCACAGAGGCGGCTCAGTGGGTAGCAGAGCACAGAGGCGTCTCAGTGGGTAGCAGAGCACAGAGGCGGCTCAGTGGGTAGCAGAGCACAGAGGCGGCTCAGTGGGTAGCAGAGCACAGAGGCGGCTCAGTGGGTAGCAGAGGATAGAGGGGGCAATGTGGGTAGCAGAGTGATGCTTACCTATGAGGGGGGATTAGTATAGGCTCCTGGGCGGTGCGGGTGTAGGGCGGTGTGGCGAGCATGTGCAGCATAAGACAGAGGCTCCTGTGATGGTCGTGGGCATTTCGGAGCCCCGGCGCCCCTCATACCCAGAGGCAGGTGTGGTCTGTGGGGCAGATCGTTTTGTTGAGGACAGAGGAATCATGGGAGACGCTGGTAGTTTGCGGCGGCGGCGGCTTGAAACACCGCGAGAGTGAGGGGAGATCTCGATGATCGCAGTGTTTGGTGCAGAGATGGAGGGGCTCCGGGTATAGGGGCGGGACGGGCGGTGAGATGCAGTGCGCGGCTGTGGTCGGGCTGGGGTCGCACTGTGTGGTGGGTAGTGGGCGGTAATTGTGGCGGGCGGTGTGTGGAGTGGGCAGGGCGTGGGGTGTCCGGCGGCCACATGTTTGCGCAGCTAGTGTCGGCGGCTCGCGATGGCGCATGCGCGCCATCGCTCGCCGCGCGATATCGGCACAGTGGCCGGAAGTGCAAAACTGGAGATTATGTATAGAGATGTGTTTCATTTTTTGTATTTAATTAATTTAGTGAAATAAATAAAATTATGATGATACTCTAATTCACTGAGATGCTCCTGTAGCTTTAGGCTATGTGCCGACACTACTTTTTGGGTGGAGACGTTTTCTGCATTAAAAATGCAGCTAAACTGCTCCCTGTGGCAGAAAAATGTACCAAAAAAAGCATGCTTTTTTGATCCATTATTGGTGCATTTTTATACATTTTTATGCAGATTTTTTTTATCTATTGTCAATGTCAGGGAGTGCTGAAAAACAAACCAAACAATTGACAACTCATTCTTTTGTCCTGACCACTAACTGCACCAAACCTGCAAGGATAAAAAAAAGCATCATTGGCACAGCACTTCAGAATTCTTATTGACTTTGCTGGAAGGATACACATTTGACAAAAGGTGGCAAAATACACAGCAAAAATGCATCAAAATGCACAATCTGGAGGCACTGCGTGTTAGACATATTGCCTGCAGACCTGTGGGAAGCTGCGGGTGAATGCATGGAGACCGCAGCAGCCCTGTGCCCATGATGTATGGTGGGTGCAGGGCGGCATCCTCCTGTGTGCACCTGATGGAGATCGCTTCTGACTCCGCAACATGAAATGAACATGCTGCGCAGATGCAGAAGTCCGGAAACCTGCAACTGGAGTACCAGAGAAAGCCCATGGAAACACAAGGAGAACATACAATCTCCTTGCAGATTATCTCCTTGGTTGGATTTAAAACTGGGACCCCAGTGCTGTAGAATTACAGTTCAAACTAGTGATGGGCGAACCCACACTGTGAAGACTGGGGTCCATACTGGACACCTATCCTGAGAAGTCTGTATTATTGTTCAGGTTTTGATTTGGTGAGAGGGGCTGTAAAAGGAATACACTGCATCCAAAATGCTGCAATTCCTAACTGTGAGCACACACCCTAAAAATATTCACCAATGGCACATAGCCTTATATAATGCAATTCTGCACAGGGGTCCTCTTCATTGTGTTCACTGACATATATGATTCCATTACATCAAACTTTATGGTTTTACATTAAACTGTATTTTTTGTCGTGTACGTTCATTTTTAAGTGTTTTATGTTTACTTTAGAATAACATCCTACTATATAATCGTCTAATTGTGTCTGTCTGTAATGGAAATCCCGTGTCGCTGATTGGTCACGTCCGGCCAGCTGTGACCAATCAGTGACAGGCGCAGTCCAGCCGCTAATTGGCTCAGGATTTGAACCATGCACGCAACCGCTACCGTCGCTAGGTACTGATTTCCCGACGGTAGCTGCGGGTCATCTCCTGCTGCACAGACTTCAGCGGCGACGCAGCCGGGAGATGACCGGCCTTAGCTGGTCATCTCCCGGCTGCTCGCAGCGGAAGTACCCCGACCAGCGCTAGCGATCTCGCTCAGTGTGACACGCAGCAGCGACTAGGTCCCCGCTGTGAGACCGCTGATCCTGTCACGGTGGTCAGCGGCGATGCAGCTGGGAAATGACTGGCTGACGCCAGTCATCTCCCGGCTGCTCGCAGCAGAAGTACCCTGACCGGCGCTAGCGATCTCGCTCAGTGTGACAATCTCACCAGCGACCATGTACTGACGCTCCAGCGATCCCTACCAGGTTGAATCGTTTGTCGGGATCGCTGGAGCGTCACCAAGTGTGATGGTACCTTACTGATCGCTGGTGAGGTGTCACATGTGCAGATGTATTGATCGAAGCCGGGTCGCTGATTGGGGAAAATCCTATGTATTCATTGGATTATTTTTAAATCTTTATAAATGAACTACATATATATTCTAGAATATCCGATGCGTTTGAATCGGGCCACCATCTAGTTGTTTTATAATAATTTTGAGTTAATTCACAGTAGAATCATCTTTCATACAGAACTCTCATCTCTTAACAAGTGATTATGTTCCAAATATTACAGTTGATCAACAGAGAGCAACTTTGATTAGTCTACTGTCAAGGGGCCATTTAAAAAAATAGGGATGGTCCAAAATGAGTGACACTTTTAAGTACGGGGTGAGTTATTCATTTAATTAGTTACCCAATTATTTTGATAATTAATTCCCTAAGCAAATTTAATCTTCATTTTCAAAGAAATATGTGACAAAAGTTTGTTTGATCTGACACCTGTGCAAGTAATAGGCGGCACGAAAACCAACAGCGAAAAAGTCATCAAATTCCTAAAGACCATTCAGAATTGATACATTTTGACATTTAATTAAGCTCGTCTAATTAGCGGCTAAATGTTAAAATATTTTCATTTGCACAGATCCCATTCTTTAAATAACCTTGAGTATTTTATTTTCCGAAATAATATAAAGTGAGTTTTGTTCTTAAAATTTAAATAGCTTTCCCAAGCGTTCCCCGTCCGTAAATCATCGACTAATCTATTATCATAGCCAAAAAGTTCAGCATAGCAGGCCCCAAGTGCATCATGTTATTTCAACTTCCTAACAAATGACCACATTCATATTAGCTGACAGATTGCAGACCTTTATGTTAATGTACAATGGGTTTTGGAAAGTGCACTTCTGGGAGGCGTAAGAAAAGTTTTAGCTACATGCTAGCCTATTAAACTACTTCCAGGATCTTGCTTGTTAAAGAAACAAATTTCTTTTTCAAATTAAATGTTTCCAAAATATGATTTACAATTATTTTCATATGACGTTAAGGATTTTTATCGATCCACTTATTGGTCTTCTTGATGGCTCAATAATTAGCATTGGTGCCTTGTGGCACTAGGGTCTTGGGCTTTGAATGTGACCCAGGTGACAAATAGATGTAGCCTGAAAGTTTTCATCACATTCATATAGATTGCTTTGCATAAAAAAAAATTGGGATCGATTGAGAGACTGCCTGGAATATTACCTCAAGTGTAAAAATTAAGCAATAGGATCCTTACCAAGGGATAAGATCCAATGTGTGTATTATAGGTAATGGAGTTTAGAATTAGTGAATGTTTAAGTTTTACATATATCTGACACAGGAGATTATGGATGTTAGACTTGCTAAGGCCCCTTTCACATCAGCGTTTTTTTCAAATCGCGGCAGATGCGGTGAAAAAACCTCATCTGCCGCGATTATCGCATAACGGCTGCACTTGCGGCACGGTTGTGGCGCGGTTGCGGCAAGCCCCATACAATGTATAGGCAGGCTTGCGGCAGGTGCGGCAAGTGCGGTTTTGGCTTTTGCGGCAGGTAAGGCCGCAAGTGCAGCCGGTATGCGGTAATCGCGGCAGATGCGGTTTTTTCACCGCATCTGCCGCGATTTGAAAAAAAAACGCTGATGTGAAAGGGGCCTTAGGCTGCTTTCACATCAGCGGTAATCACTGATTGAGGCAGTTGTGGTGAAAAAAACCCGCAACTGCTGCTATTACCGCATAATGGCCGCACTTGCGGTTCACCTGGTTTCGGCACTTGTGGCTGACCGCGATTTTTTCACGGCCGCATCTGTCGCAAGTGCTGCAACCGCAACTGTACCGCACTTGCCGCACCTGCTACAAGCCCAATAGACATTGCATGGGGCTTGCCGCAGGTGAACCGCAAGTGCGGCCGTTATGCGGTAATCGCAGCAGTTGCGGCTTTTTCAAGGCAACTGCCACGATCAGCGACTACCGCTGATGTGAAAGCAGCCTTAGTAAGGCTAATTTGCTAAACCATGAATCTGGATGAACAGCTCAGGTTGGTTTCCCACTTACATTTTTTTGTCCAGAGTTGTGATCTATTTAAAACCTGAAGCCACCTGATCAGGCCTGTCTTTATTGACATAAAATAGTGACACAGGTATATGGGGTGGCATCAGGTTTATGCTTAATCCGATCAAATCATTTCTTTTTTACCTACTTCCTTGAGTCACGAGGTAGTAAAGGGAGTCAGGTAGCAGGATAGTACGTTGGGCAAAAGGCGAACAGGGGAACAAGTCTTACCCTTAGATCGGGGTTCTCTGGCTCTCCCTGTTTCTGGAATTACCTCTGAAGATGAGGATATCCAGGTCGCCACCCCTGCCCTTTTCTCCTTTACAGCCCTAGGATAAATACCCCTCACCTCCACCTATGGATCCAGATGCACAGCAACTTCCACAAAATAAGGAAAAACTCAAGGTAGGAACAGCAGGAAGGCATCAGCTCTTACAGCACACAGTCTTGGCAGAGACTAAAACTCCATCAACAGAACCTAAGGAAAGGAAGTGGAACTATTTAAAGGCTGAGGGAGCTGACAATTGTGTAATCTGACACTCTTGCCCCCCCCTCACCTACATAGCTACCCAGACTTCAAACATTAACTGTGGATGTGACAAAGGAAATTTACTCCCATTTAACTACAGCAGAACATGTCTCATGGACTGCAGTTAACACGTGACACCTGTATGGATGAAGTGTAAAATTTGCAGCTCTTTTAAAAGCCTTGTGCCTCCAGATGCATCCCATTGTGGCCACAAATTGTAGGTGTGAAATGCGGGCCAGATCCGGAAAGGGATGGATCCGACCAAGCAGATCCTTTGTTCCACACTGAGCATGCCCAGAGTTTATTTTCTCCTCCTCCCAACACATTTACAGGGTTCTGGATAGAGAGTCTCTCTCTCTCGCTCTCTCCCTGAGAGACGGATCAGACATAATACAACTGAGGTGGCATATGGTTGCAGAAACAAAGCCTAATGGGGAGAGAAATGTTTTGTGCCTGATCAAACCTGAATGGATATGTGAAACCAGCCTTAAACCTGAGGCATTGCTGCAGTGACATACATGCAGAACTCAATTAGCCAATTGACATCCAACGTTGCATTGAACAGCAGAATTGCATATGCTGGATGACAGGTCGACCAGCATCGAATAGAGTTGACTGTAGTTAGGCTCCTTGGCATAGTAGTACTGTATACACAAACACATTTCTACTTTCTATTTCTTCCTCGAAAGATTCCATGTTGACTTTTGGCTCTATGTCAACATGGTATCTGTGCTGTCAAGATTAATGCATAATTCCAGCCTTCTACAAAGGCTATCAATGAACAGTCAATTGTCCTCCTAAGTGATCAGTATTATTTCATCATCACAGCATTTCACATATAATAAAACAATATGGAGAAAACTTTAATTATTTAAGCTACACACTGGAGCTAGCTTCTATCTATGACCGAATTGCAGCTGGAAGCCTAGGTGACACCCCGTGTATTCACTCTATGATGTAGAATATATTGGAATTATGGATGGATGGCTTAGCACTAACTCTTTAAACATGGCTTAGTGAAAAAATCACGCATGAAGAGGTATACGGTTGAACCCTTCTGCAATATGTTTATTAAACACAAATTTGTGTTTAATGAACATCCCGCAGAAGGGTCAACTGTATACCTCTTCATGTGTGATTTTTTCACTAAGCCATGTTTAAAGAGTTAGTGCTAAGCCATCCATCCATAATTCCAATATGGAGAAAAGGCCAGTGTCTTGGAAAACCATATGACATGCAAACCTCTCCTGAAGAGCAGAGCCATAATTAGGCTTCCCTTTTTCTGAGGTAAAGGTTGATACATTTTGTGTAAGGATCCTAGCCATGGCAAGGTGGTTCATAAGCACCCTCTCTGGCCTGAAGGACCTGGACCACATGTCCCAGTAGCCTTCCAATAACTTCTCCAAGCTGTTGTGAATTATATGTGCATTGCAGAAAAGCTCTTGGAATGGTGATCATTTAAAGGGTTTCATAGAGAGAAAATGTAAAATTCAAAAGACATCTCTTTGGTCTCGAGAGAACATATTCACCCCCACACTGAATTTATGGGATTAGGTATAGCTAGGGTGACATAAACTATTTAAAAAAGGGGTAATGTGCAATAGCAGTTGAGTTTCATTTAGTACACAAAAGAACAAACTGGACTAACGAATATTACACAAACAAAGGGGCTTTCACTAGAAGTGTCAAATATGGAACCTCAGGTCCAGGACTCTTAGCTTCAAGGGATAGTAAATGGTCTTTAATCAGGCAGAATATCTCTATTTACTGTACAGAGAGGAATGTAGGAGGCACAATATAGTTAGTATGCTAGGTACTTTACCAATTATCCCATAGTCCAATCACAGCACATCAATTGTAATATGTCATTCTAGGCTGTCCGGGAAGCTTTAGCCTAGGGTCAAGGATATAAAAAGCTGGGTTGCTCAAAAGAAAGTTGTTTACATGTGGGAGTCGGCCTATGGTTGCTGTGTTCCATAATTAATTTCTCCTTCCCCTAATGCAAACAAGGGATATGTTTATACTGGAACATAAGAGTATTACAGTTATTACTTCCTTTTTATTTTAGAACTTATCTGCATGTTTTTGTCTTTTTATCTTCAGTGTGTTTTTGAATCCCATATACCGTATGTAAATAGTCAAAGATTTAATGATAGGCTTGTATCATGTATTGATATTGTATTATTGACTATTAACTATCTGTATTGCTAATAATGTAAAACTGTCTGAGAAGCAGAACTCCATATTATCTGTACAAAATGCTATTAGTATGATTACAAGACATGTAAAGGAAAGACGAGGCAGTAGATATTTCATAACTTATCTACAATCTGTGAGAAAAGAGGAAGCTAGCTGACCACAGACTAGCCAGAGGGTTGACAGACAGGATTGTGGTAATATGGGGATTTTTACAGTATATTCTTAAGGTAATAATTATGTATCAAGCAATTTATAAATTATTATATTAGATATGATGTCTAAACCTCCCATTCAATCATGAGTGACCTTGTGGAGAGGAAACGCTGCTCCATTAAGAGTCCATAAAAACTCAAGTAACAAGGAAATAAACAAGAATTCTGCTTTGATCACATTTGACTCTGAGTGGTGAATTCCGGTGCTCATGTAAGATTTAATTACTGATTGGTTTGGAAAAATGACAGGTAAGAGGGGCATGTTAGTGCCCACCTAAATTTACAGCATAATCAAGTGTTTATATCTTTTTATCGAAAAGATGTTATTTCTTATATAAGAGCTTAAAGAAAAGGAGGGGAGCACACATAGGGTTCTATCTTTAAATTGAATAGGTATGCCCCGATTTGGTCTGACTCACCATGTTAGGTTGTGCAAGTCACAACCAACTGGATGGGCAATTGAATAATGGCTGTTGTAGATACCTCGCTCGAACAATGATGAAGTGGAATGGAAGGCCAGGCTTTTTTTATCTGCGCAGATCAAAGGAACGTCAATCCGTTTTCACACAAAAACCTCTTTATCATGCAGACGCATTTCGTAGCAACACCTGCTACTTCCTTAGGGCTGCTTTCAGATGATGGGCGAATCCATTGTAGCTCAGCATTACCAATGGAGAATATATAGGGCAGGTGCAGCTCGGGTGGAGGACAGACAAACAGTCGGGCCAGTGACATAGTAGACACTGCAGTTGATTCTACATTACCAACAGGCTGCAGAAGGCCAGGCTGAGAGAGAGTCTACCTGTGCTGAGAGAGATGCTGCAGAATGCTGGACTAAGAGAGTGCCTGAAGAACACCAGGCTGGGCAAGATTTTGGGCTTAAGATGACTCAAGTACAAAAAGGTAACAATTTTCCGATACCAAAATCTAGGACATAAACCCAAGGAGAACACACTGCTGGCAATACCAATTATCCCACACAGTGTTTAACTCCTGGATTAAAAGGCAAAACCTTGGAAGATTTTGCTGACCTTCCATCTGAGCAAGATGTTGATTATGATGCAATGAAAGTGGCTTTGGTCAAGCAGTAAAATCTCACTCTAGAAGTGTATTGGAATCTACAAAGTGGATTAACTAACAGCTGTTCGTATGTCTTGAGCATCTTGAAGACTATGTTCCGTTAATAGATCTAAGGACTTTCTGTAACTAGGTTTGAGTAACTAGATGATCTAATGGTCAAGCATCAATTCCTCCACATCTGTCCCATGAGTGCATGACAATTTGTGTGACAAGACGACTTACATTGTGCATTTTAATCCTCGCATATTCATCCAAATAGTGAGTCTAATGCTAGTCAATTAGTGATAGGCTTCGCCCATACACATCTGGTTATAAAATGAGTCTTTCCGAGACAAAGCGGGAGGGTGGGCTTGTTTATGATTTCAATAGCTAAAACACCTTGCTGTGCCCCCGAGTGAGACCTTAACATTGAAGAGGCTCTGCCTGGGGTGCAGGCTCGGATTGTTTACTGAAGGGAGCTGTCATTTTGTGTCAGATCGATAATGATCGGCACATCACCCACGAGCACCAGCCATACTCTCCGAGTAACAAGTATCACAAATATCGTACTATCCGTGTGAGTAGCAAATAGTAACGAATACACTCGCTCATCCCTACTAGTCTCAGTCTCTCTCTCTCTCGCTCTCTCTCTCTCTCTGACATTCCCACATGACATTCCCACATGACATTCCCACATGACATTTCCACATGACATTCCATTACAGGACATTCACATACGTTTTCCCCAGAACATCAAGGCGTCACCCACCGACCCTTGCAGACCTCAGTCTGGTTCTAAAGACAGCTATCACCGTTTATCACCCTGACAGGGATCATTCCCCATCCTATTGCACATGAGTCATCACACATGGCATTTTTACATAAGCCATCACATAGTAACAGGAACACTGTCACTCAGTACACACAAGACCTCCATGGATCCACCGGAATCTAGGACACTACATCTGGATCAACGGGACCATATCATGACTCACTCAGTCAGTCCCAAAGTCGTCTGTGACCGCCTGGCCCTGGAGACGTACTCAGTCTCTCACACCGCACATCTGACCGCCTGGCCCTTGAGCCATTCTCGGTCCTCATCACACCGCACATCTGACCGCCTGGCCCTTGAGCCGTACCTGACCGCCTGGCCCTTGAGCCGTACTCGCTCTCTCACACCGCACATCTGACCACCTGGCCCTTGACCCGTCCTCGGTCCTGGACACTGACTGGCATGCACACATCAGGTGCACTAGCATGGAGCTGGCAGGCTCCCATCACTTCCCCACTGGGGACGGATCACTTCCAGCACCTCCTCCCATGGCACTGGTCTGGACTTCTGAATCCCATCGTCCTCTCCTCACTCAGACACCTGGCAGGTTCCTATCCAGCCTGCTCACTCACAGCTGCAACCCAGTGAGTCAATCAGCACATCTTCACTCACACACAGACCTGAGATGTGATTAACCCCCTGTGCATCATTCAGGTTTAGCCCAGCAAAGCACTCATCCCCACAGGTTCAGCCGCTCATTAGGCTCATGAATGTATTGAATCTTCAGCACTCACACTCAGCTGTTTTACTCAGCTCATGAAAACCCTTCAGCTGTTAACCCCCTGTACATCGGACAGGTTTCACACAGCACACACAATCAGGAAAACCGGCCCATGCATGTGAACAGAGACCTGCATTGATAACCCGTGTGATGCACCCGGCCAGGGGCCACATCACCACACCTCACTTTCTCCTCACTGCCCCCACGCCCACAACGACGGAAACAGCGCCGAAACTTACGGAAGTGCGTTAGGGAAATTATATATTACATACTGATAATCTATTATATAATTGCCGTAGCGACTTCCCTCGCACACGCCGCTACCTCCGTGGCTTTGTTCGCGGGCGCGCATCGCCCACGTGACTCACTCGCAATGCCCGCGAAGGGGGCGTTGCGAGTCGTTGCAGCAGCCCGAGCAATGCCCTATACACAGATTCTAGAATCCCGATGCAATCGCATCGGGCTCACAGCTAGTTGTTAAATAATAGATATAAATAGTAACTAAAACATGTAACAATGTAAACAAAATTATTATAGTGAAACAAAATTTATTTCCACCATCTTAACAAAAAATAAGCAAAAAACCAAAATAATTTTTGATTTCAGAGAATTTTATAAAATTTGATTTGGGCAGATTTTCTCAGTTCATGTTGGTGAATGACAGAAATTGAATTGCATCAAATACATTCGGTGTGATTCAAAACTGCCAGGAAAGGATTAAAAAAAAAAAAATTTCTAAGGGTGGAAATACAGTATGCGAGATGCATGCGAAATACTCTCATGAGTCTCGCATGACTCACTTGGAACGGCTCTCTGGGAGCATGGAGCTTCATAGAAATACAAGCAGCTGACGCGCTCCCATTAAGGGAGGCAGGGGTTGTTCCGGATGAGTCGTGTGAGACTCATGTGAGTATCTTGCATCTGTCTCGCATCGTGTGTTTTCACCCTTATGCTGCTTTCATTCTGGCAAATTTGCAAATCCGTGTCCATCCGTTTTGAAACAGATGGCCACGGATCCGTTATGGCCTCCCATGTTATTCTATGGGCACGAATTGATCCTAAAGTTGCCATCTGTATGTCTTCATTTTGTCATAGATCCGTTGGCATCCACATTTTTCATGTACCCAGAAACAAATACTTTTCAGTTTCTAGGCTTCTTTTAAAATCGTGGACACCAACGGACAGACACAGATCCATTGGTGTCCATATGAAATTATAATGGAGCTCAATGGAGTGCGGATCTCTACAGATCCATGAAAACAACGAATCCATGAAACAGTTCTGTTTTTCTGTACTGCTCAGAAGCAAGGTACAGCTTCTCCCACCCCTATCTGTGGTGACTGATGATGCATCCCTTAAAAAAGCATTCCGTGGACATCCGTTGGCATCCTTTTGCACAATCTGTGCCTGTCCATGTGGTTCCATGAAATTCAAGGATCTATATGGATTTTAAAATAGCCAGTGTAAAAGCAGCCTAAAGGCTCCGTTACACCTAACGATTTCCCGGCGATCCGACCAATGATGTGGATCGCTGGGGCATCGTTATCTGATCACTGGTGAGCTGTCAAACAGACAGACTCACCAGCAATCAGCACCAGTGAGAACGCTGGTAACCAGGGTACACATCGGGTAACTAAGCACAGCGCTGTCCTTAGCGACCCAATGTTTACCCTGGTTACCAGCCTCCCAGCATGTACTGTACTTGTTCACGATAAATTTATGGTCCAGGTCATTTACCAATAACCAACGATCAACTAACTTATCGTTGGTCATTGGGAAATGTCACACACCATGATGTCGTTACAAAATCGCTGCAACGTCACCAGACCGGTGGCATTGCAATGATGTCGTTAACGATATCGGGCCTTGAGGCTATGTTCACACTCTGCATTTTTGATCCATTTTTTCTTGTGCTTTTTTTTCTCTTTTTCAGCTGGAAATCTGTATCATATTTTTCAAAACACGCATCAGAAACGTATCATCCATTTTTCATCCATTTTTAGCCCATAGACAATGGTTTCAATGGGAAAAGCGGATCAGAAAAGCGCAGCCATCATTGACAGCTTACTCTTTTTCAGGATCACTTTTCAAGGGAAAAATGCACCAGGTCATGAAAGCAGAGACTGAATAGCAAAAGTGCAACCATTGACTTAGTGATGTATTCAGTGCATTTTCACTGCAAAACAGATCCAAAAAAGTGGATCAATAATGCACAGTGTGAATAAGGCTTTACACTGACCTTCCCATTGCCCTCCTCAACCTGTCCCTATAGGCTGTAAACACACTGTCCGAGTGACATGCAAGTTACTCGCAGGAGTCTTGGATCATTCACCCGGCATGACCCCTGCCTCTTTGGACGGAATACTGTCAGTGGTATATTTTTCTATGTAGCTCCACTGCTCCCATCCAAAGAGGGGGTGGCCATCCCGGGTGAATGATCCAAGACTCATGCGAGTAACTCGCATGTCACTCGGACAGAGTGTTTCCAGCCTTAGGTCTGCTCCCCACCCTGTCCACCGATCAGCCCCCTTTGGTCTTGTCCCTCCTTAGAGTTTACCGGTTGGGCATTGCTGATAATTAGGTCTCGCGTAAATTGACGTTAATGACGTTCATCTCCCTCATCCATACATAGAAAACTGGATTTGTTTCGAATCGATTCCCTTATCTGTAATACCAAACTCGAAAAAAAAAATGCTAAACAAAAGTAATGAAGCTTCAACATTTTCCAATTTATTACAGACTGTCACTCAAAGTGTAAAAGTGTTTTCAAAAGTGCATGCTTGTCTCCATCCTCGGCAAATTATTCCTGTTGCATAAGCTTTTATGTTTATGAGATCTTTATTCAGTCCCAAAGGTATTTTTAAAGGAGGAAGCCATTGTATTAATTTCTTCATTTTCTTTTACCATATGATTTTGTCATTCATAATAACAGTTAATTGAGCAATGAGGCACAACAGGATACTGATTTGTTGTGCCCTAAATGTATCCCTCAGGTGTATTGTCAGAGTACAGGATGCTGCTCTTGCATCTTAAATCACTTGAGAGACGCAATTATTGCAAAAACACCGCCAGCCCTGGAGTGTCTTATTATGATTAGAAAATGTGTCAAGTAACAATTTGTTGCTGAAAGTAAGTTCTCAATTTCCATATTGTTTATCGCATTTATGGAAGACATTAAAGTAAACAGCTTTTAATGTCCTATTCACAGAAGTCCCCTTTCTCATAAAGGTACTTAAGCTCCGGTTCCAAACTTTTTTTTTTTTTTTTCTTTTAATTTTTTAATTGCAATACAGACCTCAGCAAATTAAACACTTTGAACATAAGTTTTATATCGGGCTCATAATTTTATTTACAGTGCCCAAGAGGGACGTAAAAAATTATAGCATAAAAAGTTACATTTTGCCAACCTATGGAAAATTTCCAACAAACTTGTTAGAAGCCTCATATACCCATATGGTTCCTCTCGCTATAAAATCATATTGTGAGTCGCTAATTATCCTCTACCTATAGGAGATCGTCTCTGAGTAATGCAGTCACCGAGAGTGGAAAAGCTTTTGGATGCATTATCTCAGAGTCCGTTGTTGTATTTTGTCTTCTCTGAACCCATGCCAAATGAAATAAAAAAAAAAAAAGAAAAATATGTTTGTAGATATTAAAAGTGTTTGAAACCTTTTCTTGAATATCTAAAATTAACAACAGAGTAACTTTTGCAAGTAGCCTTAAAATTAGAGATGAGCCACCACCCTAGTGTATGAATTCGATTCGTCGAATTGGGGATGTGTTCGACAAATGTTCGTCGAATGTTCCTTGACCACTGTTGAACTCCGTCGAGCACCATTGAAAACGACTGAATGAGCTGTGCGGGGCACGTTCACTTCCGGCAGCGTCATCGGGTCACATGACCAGTCACCGCTGTACCTGCGGTCATGTGACCCGATGACGTTGCCGGGTTGTGACATCACGGCAGGTCCTACAGGCAAGAGATGCTAGTGGCACCGGTGGATCGCCGCACAGGTGAGCATAGAGATTTTTTCATTTTTAACCCTTTCTTTTACTTAATTTCACTTCCGCAATGTATGTATATACATTGCGGAAGTGGAAGTGCCCCACACAGCTCATTCATTAGGCTGAAAATGCCGCAGATGTGTTTTTTTGTCCGGATCTACCGCATTTTTGAACTGGTATCGAACATAACCACAAACTGCCGAATTTGAAGCTAATTGTTCGCATTCGTCGAATGACTCAAACACCACCCAAAACAGCTCGAATTTGAGATTGGCGAACATTTCGAATCGAACATCGCTCATCTCTACCTAAAATCTCCTACTCTTGTAAGCATAAGGCTGGAAACACACAGGCGTGTAAAAAAATGGTCTGATTGACGTATCCGAGAGTCAGACGAGTGTCATCCGATTTGTGGTTGGTCTGGCTTCCGTGTGCTATCCGTCTACAATCCGTTTTTTTTTCTCAGCAGCTATTTACTGTATCATTATTTACAGGGATATTTTGTTACAGTTGTCTGAGCTACAGAATGATAATGTATCAGTGAAAAATCGCATTAAACTTGGATGGTCTGTGTGCGGTCCGTGATTTTTGTTGGACCCATAGACTTGCATTGGCGAGTCTCGGCCATGAATCGAATACTGTCACAGCATTTTGCGACTGACTTGTCGTCCATGAAGTAGATGAAAAAATGTGCTTTCGGATATTGAATAACATTGGTCCGACTGCAATGCGATTTTCACTCGCATTGCAGTCGTCCATGTTTCACGCCAGTGTGTCCGTACCCTAAGGCTGGAAACATTGTCCGAGTGACATGCGAGTCACTCGCACGAGTCTCGAATCGTTCACCCGGGATGGCCTCCCCTGTCTGGATGGGAGCAGTGGAGCTACATAGAAAAACATACCACTGACTGTATCCTGTCCAAAGAGGCAGGGGTCATGCCGGGTGAATGATCCGAGACATGTGCGAGTAACTCGCATGTCACTCGGACAGTGTTTCTAGCCTAAAGCTCTTAAGTCTCATTTTATAACATACTATTTTTTATCTTTTTTTATGTTTTTAAAAATTTCATGAACTTTGAAAGCAATAGTTTCCATACCTTTTTAGTCTTTTGGTTAACCAGCTTTAAGAATAGTCATCAAAACATTTTTCTACCATTTTGCTGCCACGTTGTGTCTGTAGTTAATTAAAGGTAGGGGCCCCAGAATTCCTTTTGACCTATTGAAAAAGTTGAATGCTATTAAAGATTTGTAATAATTGGGGGCCCCCTTGGAGCTTTCATATTGGGACCCATGAGCTTCAAGTTATGCCTGTGCTTAAAGGAATTGTCCGGCCTTGGAGTAAAAGTCTGCAGTCACTTTATGTGACTGTAAACTTGTGAATGCTCACAGTGCACAGCGCTCTCACTGTCAGGACTCTCATTGACTATGGGCAAGGCATCATGAAATCTGAAGAATAACAAGGGATTTTGTGTTGCAATATAATGCCCAGTGAAAGAAAGCTTGGTGTGCGTCCTAAGTAGGGATGAGTGAATCTGAAATGTAAAGGTATAGGTCCATACCGTCCATACGAGGACCATACACACCTAGTGTTTTGTGCTTGAGCTCGAAAATGGACTTCTAACAAATGTCTCTGGTTGAGTTTGGATTTCGTATGCTGAATAAAGTTTGTTGAAAGGCTGACGCACAGCCAAGAACAAGCTTTTCAGCTGTTGGCCGGCTCCATCACGTCATCAGGTATATATAGGAACTGGTGACCTGATGCTCAGCTCATACTGTCCTCTGGAAATTGACAAAAGCAATGGTCCACCCCCCGTGTATTGTATACTTGAACCCTTTAATGCAGGGATCTCAAACTCCAGGCCTCACAGGCAGCAAACAGTTCAGGTTTTCAGAATTTCCTTAGTATTGAACAGGTGATAATTTCAATCCCATGCAATCCTAAAAAGATACTTAAAACATGCCATGTTTGCGTCCCTTGTGGCCTGGAGTTTGACATCCCTGCTTTATTGCTTTCATCTGAAACTAAAGGATTTTTTTTTAGCCTTCAGCTGTCTGCTATACATTAGCTTGTTATCAAAAATAGAGGGGACTCCATTTATTTAAATTATTAAATTATTTTTTAAAGGCATGAAGTTTCCCCAATTTGTTATAACCAGCTATATAACCATGCAGAAAGCTGGGGGCTGGTATTATCAGACTGGGAAAGCCCATGGTTATTTGCCCTTTCCTTGCTTAATTATACTAGTCTGCAGCTTTCTAGAAGTGGAGCACTACATTAGATGCACCAATTCTGGTGCTTCACCCGACTCTTCAATTACCCTGGTGCAGGGCAATTTGGCTAAAATTTTGGAGCTTAATAACAGTTGGGAAATGACAGCTAGCCTCAAGCCCAGGAGTTAATTAATGTAATGAAGAGGGGTCTATCAGTCACCTACATTACTAATCCGATAAGTGTACAGTTAAAAAACAGGCAGACACTGAAAAATAGTTTATTTGAATAATGACTCCACACATTCCCTCATTCAGCAATCTATTAATTTTAAAAAATCATTGAAGTTCCGATGTGAATTCAATGGTGTGATGTCCCACAACATCCATCAAATCTTTCTGAGGATGAGGCTCTATAGGTCACTTGTGGTCAGCACAGCATAGCTTCATACAATGTTCTGTAATACACTACAATATGCTATATAGTGTAGAGCTGTGTATATATTATACAGTGTTAAGCTATGCCTTTATATATAACCAGCTGTGAGCCCGATTCTAAAGAATCGGGAGTCTAGAATCTGTATATAATTTTTTTAAGAGTTTAAAATAATAGACTTAAACACCAGATATATGACTAAGTAGCCGATGTAAGCAGAACTGTGAGGGTAGCAATATAGTGGAGGTGTAAAAAGAGTTAATGTGCGACTAACAGGACTATAACAGAGTAGGAACTTATAATGATATCAAAAATGTTATTGAAGGAGTTAATGTCCCACAGGCACTCCCACAACAGACTCAGCGCTGTAAATTATATCCAAAATGGTGTTCAAGGGGTTAATATACCAGTGGCAGTAGTTATAAACACTACCAAATATGCAGTTAATGCTGAACTGGTATATAATGGGTTAATTTCGCAGTGTCATTACAACTATACACTGTGTAATAGAAATAACAACAATAATGGAATATAAGGGGTTAATGTTCCTACTGGCAGTAGTAATAGAGACTACAAAGTATGGAGTTAAGGCAGAAATGGTATATAAGGGGTTAACTTTGCAGTGGCAGTACAACTACACACTGTGTTATAGAAATTACAGATAAAACGGAATGTAAGGGGTTAATGTTGCTACTGTCATGAGTACAATGAGAAAAGCGCCTCACTGGCCATTGAGATACATGGAGGACTTTGAGTTTGACTTTGAGTAAATTTGAAACTCAAAGTCCTCCATGTATCTGAATGGGAAGTGAGGCGCTTTGCTCATTGGTCGGCGCCAGCACACAGCGACCAATGAGCATAGCGCCTCACTTACAGCGGTAAATTTGAAACTCAAAGTCCTCCATGTATCTGAATGGGAAGTGAGGCGCTTTGCTCATTGGTCGGCGCCAGCACACAGCGACCAATGAGCATAGCGCCTCACTTACAGCGGTAAATTTGAAACTCAAAGTCCTCCATGTATCTGAATGGGAAGTGAGACGCTATGCTCATTGGTCGGCGCCAGCACACAGCGACCAATGAGCATAGCGCCTCACTTACAGCGGTAAATTTGAAACTCAAAGTCCTCCATGTATCTGAATGGGAAGTGAGACGCTATGCTCATTGGTCGGCGCCAGCACACAGCGACCAATGAGCATAGCGCCTCACTTACAGTGGTAAATTTGAAACTCAAAGTCCTCCATGTATCTAAATGAGAAGTGAGGCGCTATGCTCATCGGTTGGCTCCAGCACACAGCGACCAATGAGCTTCGTGCCTCACTTACAGCGATAAATTTGAAACTCAAAGTCCTCCATTATATCTCAATGGGAAGTGATGCGCTATTCTCATTGGTCGCTGTGTGCTGGCGCCGACCAATGAGCATAGCGCCTCACTGGCCATTGAGATACATGGAGGACTTTGAGTTTCAAATTTACCGCTGTAAGTGAGGCGCGAAGCTCATTGGACGATGTGTGCTGGCACCGACCAATGAGCATAGCACCTCACTTCCCATTCAGATACATAGCGGTCTTTAGAGCTGTGCATGGCCAGGCACTTGGTTCTGTTTTCGGCCACGGTGCTCGGCTCTTGTCGGTCGGAGCTACGAAGTCTGTAGCTCCGGCTCGCTGTATTCTCATTGCCTGGCGCTTGTAGCCACTGCCGGAGCTGGCGTTCTGGCGGCGTGTACGTGGGCAATGGCTCGCTGCAACGGCTCGCAATGCCCGCTGCGCGGGCAATGCTTTACAGGTCGCGTGGGCGCCGCGCGGCCACTGCCACAATGGCGGAAACAGCGCTGAAACTTACAGAAGTGCGTTAGGGGAATTATATATTAGATTTATGGTGAGATGTACACACTATGCACTCTGTACACAGCTCCAGACTTTACTGCACTCCACGTCATAGAAATGGCAACACCAAGATTGAAAACTTGTGTAGTTTTGAAAATCACAGCATAGTCATTACTGATCTGCAAATGATGAAAATATGGAAACAGGCTTTTCAAAACATTTTGATTTAATAAGTTTAGAGTCCGAAGCATATGCAGAAATCCCTGGCACTTAAGCTTCATCTGCTATCAGTAGTGTTATTACTGATCATAGGAGGAAGGTTCTGCCATGCTGAATTCACTTTGGCAACTAATCAAGATCAAGAAGCACTGCACTGCCCACAGCTCCTACGTCATGCCGCACGCACGCGTGCGGTTGCCGGGATGCGTCACCATAGTGACTGCGCGTGTGCCGCAGCAGAAAGACGCCAGAGCAAGGAGGGGGAACAACCCCTCCGACTTGGGACATATCTATCCACGGGAACAAGCGGCACTAGAAAGGTGCACATATCAACTAACCCCAATACACATGCACATTGGTCCTCATGCAAAAGTAGATCAATCCAGTTTTAAAGAAAGTAAATATCCAATTGGCACAAGTCCACTTAAATCTTCACATTCCAACATATCAATCTGAGAGCACAGGAGTCTATAGGAACCACAGTTCTTGCAGAGGAGCCAGGAAAATTGAGCAGGTGCAGAGATTCATCTTTCCCCATGAGACCAAAAAACGAGACCTGTTAATTCCATCTCTTCACCCCCTGATGAAGTGACCCAACAGCTGCAGCGGGGTTATGAAATACGTTGGGGTCCATTGGCCTGGTGCCCTCTCCCTCCGTGTGCCCTGGTATGATGGCTAGTGACAGCCTTGGAAAATATCAGTAATACATATGATTGTATTCATGGAGATGTTGTAACCTTTGATTGCTCATGTCTATTTGTATAGAAGCACATGCACTTTACTACGTAATGGGTCAAGTTGGCAATTTTATGTGATGGTACTAACCATGCAGCCTGTATACTGCATAAATGACCTTTTAGTTCTTCACTGCTGTGCAATGTATGCTCTGTAACTGATGTTGTGAGCTAGGTTTATCAATCTAATATCCCCAGTATTTCTGGAATTGTAAACTCTGCCTTGTTGTTTTTGTCTGTCAGCACTGGTGCACTTTATATCTCCTTCCAATAATCCTTATCCTTGTTTTTGGAAATAATAAACTCTGTTAGGCTAGGGTCACAGTTGCAGTTTTGTTTTCAAAACCGGATCTGGATTTCACCATTAAAAATGGTTAAAACCGGATCCGGATCCGCAGCCATGGCTGCAATAGAAACACCACATTGCACTTAATGTAATTCGGTTACCACATCCGGTTTTGCAGCCTGCGGTAAAAATCATGCAGGCTGCATTTTTCGGAGCAGTTGAAAAACCCGCTCCTTTTTTTTTAGAATGGCCGCCTATGGCAACCAGATCCGGTACCACAAGGTACATGAATGTACCTTGCGGTACCGGATCTGGTTTTTGGTGCCACAATTTTTTGTCAGTGCAGATCTGGATCCATTACTGGTTCCAGATCTGCAATGTGATGTCAAATGTGATGGCACACGGTAATACCGGATCCAGTAATGGATGCGGTTACCGGATTGTGCCTTCCAAATGTGACCCCAGCCTTATACTGTTCTCCGGGCATTTGCCAAACCCAAAGAAGTCCATCAGATTGCATATATAAAAGTGTGATTTGTTACTTCACAAAAGACATTTTCACTGCCACTGCCACTGCCTTTCACCACTATGATTGGCCTTGTGTTTGGTGCTTTAATGCTTGCATGTAGCTGCTTAGACCTGAGAATTTATAATATAAAGTTTGAAGTGCAGTTTTTTTTTGCTGAAGGTAATACTCATACTCGTAAAATTCATGATCGCTTTCTAAAGTCAAAGTGAGTCATTGGTACTAATTAATGGATTAGTAAAATGTAAATCGGTATTAAAGTATTGTGCATAAACTATAGAGCTAGTGTAGTGGACTCCAAAAATTTTTTTAATAATCCCAGAAATATAATTAAGAATTAGTGATGAGCGAGTAGTAAGATATTCGGGTTCTGATAGCTTTAATTGAATACTTTGAACTGTTTCAGTATCTGGACCTGAGTAAGGTCCCCGTTGACTTGTATTGGATTCACTACTCCTTACTTATTCAAAGTATTCGGTTAGGGCTATCTGAACCCGAGGATCCTACTACTCGCGCATCACTAGGAACAATATTTTCGCCATATGTACGAACTGCTTCCTATGCTAAACTATCCACCTTCAAGTGCCGATCTACCCTGCATGGTACTGCCATTCTGGTCTTTGCAGATGGGGCAGCAAAGTTTTTAGGGAGAGATTAAGCAATGTTTCCAGATGCCCAGATAAGATTACAGCTGGTGACATTGAGAAATCAACACGTTTCCAATTGGTTAATCCAGATTGGCTGTCAGCGGGTCAGTTGGAAGCCAGTTACGGTTTGGCAGCCCAGTATGGCCTATGTGTTTCACTGTCTTTTTAAGGCAGCAGAATGAGAAAACGGAGAATCAGTCAATGGCTTGCTCTCATGTCCAATGAGAAAAGTTGCCATTTTTTTAGCTCCTCTAGCTGATTTATATCTGCAGACCACATCAATGAATGGGTAGGGAAATAACGAGCCTGTATGAGCAAAAAGGTAAAACATTTTTAATGAAATTGAACTTCAAAAATTTTTTTTTTCACCTCAAAACATGCATTTATGTAAAAATAAAAATGATATCCAGAGATGGACATCCCTTTTAATATAATACCATCCAGGGCACTTTGAATTACTACTTTGTACTCTGGCCTGGCTCTACTCCTGACAATGCTTATATTTAACTCTTCCATTCACCTAGAAAGAGGAGGCGAGGGGGCAATCGAGTTGTTTGCCCCATGAGACCTTCTTCACATGTTCATGTTACCATTACATGTGATAACCATTCTTTTCATGGATGCTACATATAACCCCTATAATCCACTATATGTTCTTCATGTTTTTAAACAGACCGTGTATCTATGCAAAACATAAGGAGACTTGTCCCAGTTTAGTGGCAGCACAGATTGTTAATACAAATCTATGGGTCTGTGAAAGACATGTACAGCACGCAGATGGCACTCATGTGACGTCCGTGTACTGTGCATGTTTAACATTGCAAAGTATAGGAGAAGCTTTGCCGTTTCTTTATTTTGTTAGCCATCTGCAAAAAACACTGAAGACACAATGGCACAATTGTGGTAAAACCGGGCACACAGACCGTAGACTTGTAAGCAGGTTGACAAGTGTTTATAACTTTGAGCTCATATTAATAATGCTGTCAAATATTCTGTGCAGCTCGGCCGCTCATTGCACTCATGAAATGTGCACATTTAGTGTCAGTGTTGCAGCGGATATCTCCTATTTCTCATTAGTATGTTTTTTTCTGCTTGCACCTGCACTTAGAGGTTAGATGCCAGTCATCCATATTATTAATTATGTATTCTTTTTGACTGAGCTCTCTCTTAACCCTCCCCCTTCCCCGCCCGAAAGCTATCTGAGGTCTCCATCTTGTTGGAGTCCGGCACATGCTTTTTCTTTTTCAATTAAATATAAAGGCATATAAACTCATTCACATTGCACAACTCTGGTAGTCATAGTGTTAGGACCCGGTGAGATTGAAGCACCTTGGCGTTGGTCACCGGGCACTTCGCAGTGGCCACTGCTGAAGCTAAGTCTTCCTATTTGCATTATATTCTAGGGCAGTGATTGCTAAAATACATTTTATCATTATACTTGTATTAGTTGTGCAGATCGGCCGCTCATTGCACTTATGAAATGTGCACAGTTAGTGTCAGTGTTGCAGCGGATATCTCCTATTTTTCATAAGTATGTTTTTTTTTGCTTGCACCTGCACTTTGAGGTTAGATGCCAGTCATCCATGTTATTAAATATTCTGGAATGACTTTTAATACTGTAAAATGCTTGCAATGACTTAGTCCAGCTAGTAGGTGTGACGAAATGGACTCCTTCAATGTAGAACATATGATGATTTCTTATGTAACCCAGACAGTATGGGAGTTTGTTGCAACTTGGAATATGCCATTCATGGGTTAAGTTCTTAAAATCTGGCCAGACTGTATTTTGTATACCCATTGTTGACGTATATAATGTAATTATATTGCCTCTTTGTATTGTGATTTAATTCCTACCTTGTTAGGGGACACTCATTGTTTATACCAGTCTTGAAGATGTTTGGAAATGTTAACCGTGTGTATGCAATCAGCTCAACTTTTTGTCTTAGGAAGGTCAGAGGGACAGAGGCTCAGAAAACCTAATTATGCTTATTGTCCATTGTATGTTACCTTATGGATCCCTGACTCTATGTACATGGCCGCAGCTACTATTGTTTAAGTGTCATTGATTGCAGACTCAATGTCTCATACTAACATTCCATTGTATCACTGCTAGGTGCTATATCAATCAGCATTTGGCTCTCCATGTCTGGACTGCAATAAGACCAAAAATGGTTATATGAGGCTTGAGGTCTAGCCAATGAAAAGACAGTGTTATTGCACCAATTGGGACATCCCCAATATCCTGCAATGAGGGTTGAGGGTATATAAGGAGGACTTTTCACTTTGACCAGCAGATTGAAGATTGGATACAGGCAGCTAATCTAGGATCTTCGGGTCCGGTTAGCAAGCCATAACCCCAGGCCTAGGCATTTCGGTGCCAACCAAGGGGACCAGAACATGGACTATAGAACCACAAGGACTTCAGCATCAGATTATCGGATTCGGCTGTGATAAAGACTGCATAAGGATAAGGAAGCAACCCAGGTTGGGATGATACAGTCACCTGGCTACAGACTTTGCTGTGCTACATTCTAAACCCTGGTGAGCCAGCGGAAGAGTGAGATTCTGTTGCCTGTTACATTGTTGTGTTTTGCTGGTTAAGCGTTATATGCTGTTAACTGTTTGGGGATCCAATAAAGCCTTAATATTGTGCTTCCCTCACCCTGTGTTGTCTGAGTAGTGTTCCGCCCACGGTTAAGGAGCTCAGGCGTTCAGTTGGGGATGAGCCCTGGTCCACGTTGTCTTTGTAAAGGCGGCTGGGCCTGCGGACGAGAGCACCCACTGACCCCCGGGTCTCCACAGTAGGGGTCTTCAAAAGTTAAGTAAAGAGAAAGACCTAGGAAACTGGGATAAGGAGCTGACATCGGCTGGAGAAGAAGCAGAATCCATTGCTAGTGGTCACATGTGGAGCTGAGATTGTGCCTTGCCTGAGGAGAAAGAGAGAGAGAGAACATGTCTGGTTTCTGAGATGGTTTTGGAGCCTTCTTTAAGGGACTCAAACTGGACGGTTTGATCAAGGGGAAAACCGTGTGTTGTGAGTAACCAAGGTTGTGACCCGTCACCAATGGTACAGTTAGCTAGGGAAAGGTAGTCAGTGCTATGGAATTGCAGAGAACTTTCCTGTGTGTATTCCTGCTTATGAACTGACCAAGTTTGGTCTAGAGACTGTGAAAAGTCCTGTACACTGGGACTTTGAGCACGTGCATGATACAGTGGAGTCCTGTAGTGAATTACATCATGGAACTGAGAACGATTCCAATTCCTGTTACACCAGGCTTTGGTAGAAAGTATTGTGAGAGAAAAAAGCCATATTATCCCGTGGCCGGAGATTAAGCTTAAACGAAAGTTGGTCCGCTATTGACTCGCCCCCGGGCAGGGTACTCGGATCTCGGGCTTGGGTGCAGTCTGGGATGTCACTGGTGGCTGCCCGAGGCCGTGGCCCTGGCAGTCAGTGAAAAAGGGGTTATTTACAGGGATTATATACAGTTTTTGTCTTCGTGACTCCACCTGCTGTGTCTGGTGAGAGGTCACCAGCGCCGCTACAATCCTCCGGAGGTCGGTGGGATTGCGGCCGTGATGGTATAGTCCCTGCAGGCAAGAAAGGGACCTCCGGGGCAGAGTGGTGAGGGATGGACAGGATGCGGCAGGGCTGAGATGGTTTGGGAGGATAGGAAGAATCTATTGAGGGGCACGGTGAGGGATCAGAAAGAATGCAAACATGCAGCAGAAGTCTCTTCACCTTATACTGATGGTATTCAGGCAAGTGGTCCCAAGCACTGACGGGTATCTGGGCTGCACAGTGGGCTCCCACAGCAAGTGGGTATCAGGCCTCCTTCTCTTTGTGCTCTCTGAAAAACAGTCTATTAAATCCTGACTGGCCTCCACTCTCTTCTCTGGTCTGATTCTCCTTCCCTCCTGTGCAGTCTGTGGGACAACCTTCTCTGTTTCTGCAGTGACCACTGCACCTGGCTCCCTTGCTTTGACTCTCTCAGGAGACCGGGTAGCTGTAGCTTCCTCGGTGCCCAGGGGTTTCCTGTGGGACTTGTAGTTCTCCACTGGTGCGGATCCCCAATATCCGGCTTCTCTTTCCTCTCTGGAATGAACTCACAGCTGGAGCTACCTGTTCCTTGCTTCTGATTCTACTTCTAGCCTCCTTGCCTTCAGTCCCACTTAAGTTGGTGGGGTGCTGAAGGGCTCCTCTGGGTCGCTGGCCTGTGCCTACTCGTGGCACCAACACCAGAACCTTCCTGCAGCTCTTCTAGCGTCTGCCACACTCTATCTAACTCCGCCCCCAGCAGCAGTATTTATAGGGGATCCTGCCTAAGTTCAGCAGGTTGAGCTCCCCCTCCTGTGTCAGGGTGGAAGGTGTTGTTTGTAGTAGTACCTGCTGTGGAAACCCAGCTGTGCAGCAGAGAGATATGTGGTTACCTGCGTTGGCAGGGCGCCACACTATCTGTGGTGTCATACCAGATTCAAGAGATGTACTTTTGCTCCTGCAGGAGGGGAAGCTGTATACAGTGTAAATAACTTGTGGGTTAGAAATCTATAAGTGGTTATAATAGGGGAATACAAGGGTACCCAGATACATTGTAAATAGCGTTAGAGAGAGTTGTAAGATTATATGCCCAAGGGGAACATATATGTGGCGCCCAACAGGTAGGGACACCACGGAGGGGTACTGCACCCATGAAAGAGTGTGTAGTATTCCTGTAGCTGAGGAATTGGGATGCTGCATAAAGAACCCTCATGACACACATCCACAGACACCCTAGGTAGGGGATCATGGGTGGACCTGCTGTAGGGAGGACCCAGTCCCATGGTAGGAGTGACAGGGTTGAAAAGTGTGTGGGTGGGAGGAGCATGAGACAGTTAGTGAGTGAGAAGAAGAGCTCCACTGGGGAGTGAGGAGTAGGCAAGGGTGGAGGAGCTGTCAGGACTGAAAGGGACTCTAGGGGCACCAGGTTTTGCAGTGCGCCCAAATCCAGATATGGTATGCCTACCGGCCAGTAGGGATTTGGTCCCAGAACAGAGGACTGGCTCTGAGAGCGGCACGGGTGTTCACCCCCAAGCCGCCGACCCGGCGCACCCAGGAAAAGGCACCATATACGATCCCAAGGGCATGGAAAGGAGTCCCTCAGATAGCAAGGATCCGAGGGAGCTGGCTTCAGGCTTTGCGCATGAAGGTGCTGAGGGAGACAGGAAAGAGTGCAGGAAGGGACCGGACAGGAACAGCAGGCATTCCACTGATGGACCCAAGTGCTGCATCCTAATTTCTAGCGACTACCCATGCCTGGCAGACCCGAAAAGACTGGTTGAAGAACTGCCAGTAAACCCATTTTATTCACCTGTGCCTGAGGAGCCGCCGACTGCAGCAAAAGAAGTAAAAGTGACAAGGCCTGGTGTAGCTGCACCCTTGTGTAAATGAAAGACTGATCCATAACTCCCATCATCCACTACTGCCCCAGGGATCCTGCTCCCCCTATAGGGAGCGAAAGCAGCTTACTGTTTCACCATCACCCCGGAGGTCTACTCTGCAGCGCCGGTAACATTACCAGAGCCGTAGGTGGCGTCACGAGTCACTATTTTTATTATTTTTATTGACTATTCCCCTTTTTCAGTGGCCACCAGGGTCACGGAACCGGGCAACAGGCCCCATGACATCCCTAGTAAATCAACGCCCTGAACTGGGTACCCCACGGCCCTCAGACGGGTCACGTGCTATGGCTGCAGTAGAATCCTGGGTAAGCCCTTTTCAGAATAAGGGTGGGGTGTGATATAGCCAGGGGTAGTTGTGTCCTTCCTTGCAAAACTGGCACTTGGGTTCCTCCGGCAGCATAATTTTGTAAATTGTGTTCATAGCTGTTGTGGCCCATAGTTTGTAGAGAGTGCGACCCTGTTATTTGTTTGACAATTTTTCAGAAAAAGACATAGCTTGACACTATACTGATGTCGAAGTCATTCATAGCAGCGCCGTATCTCTCACACAAACGACTGGCCTCCTGGTCGTTGCAGATTGTTGCAAAATGTTTAATGACATTGGTACCATTTTTTCATGTGTGTGTTTTATATGGCCATGTGAAGGAAGCCTTAGTGGGATGCCAACAAAGCACTTTGACTTGGCCAAGGTATTTAGATACAGGGTGAGTGCCGTGAGCCTTTGGCTCCATGTGAAGAATAACCTAGCTAAATCTTTGCTTTAACTACTACTTTGATGCTTGAATTTGTATGACTCCTCTCTGTTCTTTTCTCGTGTCTGCCGTCCTGGACTCTGACTCTGCAACAACTTGCTAGGCCTCTGGAATTGATTCTGTCTTAATTAATGACTATATTTTTTGATCCTGGTTTATTTGGTTATTATCTCAGTTTTCTTCAATGTGTCAATGATCATATAGTGGAACTAAAGATCTAAATCTCTTAATCGGAATTTAAGGGAAAAAAATAGAGAACTTTACAAACAGAGTGCCCAACATCCAGTCGGACCACAAATTCTTTGGTATTATTATCTTCATTTAATTTGTCTTCAATTAAAAAACACAAAAAGAATTGTCCTGAAGCCAAATTGGATCTAATTCCACACCAAACCTAAAAAAGGGGGTGGACAAAAGTATTGTCACTGTTAGAAAAATCATGTGATGCTTCTCTAATTTGTGTAATTAACAGCACCTGTAACTTACCTGTGGCACCGAACAGGTGTTGGCAATAACTAAATCACACTTGCAGCCAGTTTACATGGATTAAAGTTGACTTAACCTCTGTCCTGTGTCCTTGTGTGTACTACATTGAGCATGGAGTCTGAGGACTTGAGAAACCAAATTGTGAGGAATCATGAGCAATCTCAAGGCTACAAGTCCATCTCCAAAGACCTGAATGTTCCTGTGTCTACCGTGTGCAGTGTCATCAAGAAGTTTAAAGCCCATGGCACTGTGGCTAACCTCCCTAGATGTGGACGGAAAAGAAAAATTGATGAGAGATTTCAACGCAAGATTGTGCGGATGGTGGTTAAAGAATCTTGACTAACATCCAAACAAGTTCAAGCTGCCCTGCAGTCCGAGGGTACAACAGTGTCAACCTGTACTATCTGTCGGCATCTGAATGAAAAGGGACTGTATGGTAGGAGACCGAGGAACACCCCACTTCTTACCCCGAGACATAAAAAAGCCAGGCTGGAGTTTGACAAAACTTACCTGAGAAAGCCTAAAATGTTTTGGAAGAATGTTCTCTGGTCAGATGAGACAATAGTAGAGCTTTTTGGGCAAAGGCATCAGCATAGAATTTACAGGAGAAAAAAAGAGGCATTCAAAGAAAAGAACACGGTCCCTACAGTCAAACATGGTGGAGGTTCCCTGATGTTTTGGAGTTGCTTTGCTGCCTCTGGCAATGGACTGCTTGACCGTGTGCATATATAAAGGGAAAAAGAAAAAACCGGCTTCATGATAGCGCTGTCCTCAAAGATAATAAATCCACGTGCCCATGGACTCCGAGCAACTCTTTATTCCACTGTAAACTCTACGCGTTTCGTGTACACACTGTACACTTCCTCAGGAGTTGAAGAGTTGCTTGGAGTCCATGGGCACGTGGATTAATTATCTTTGAGGACAGCGCTATCATGAAGCCGGTTTTTTCTTTTTCCCTTTATATATGAGCTGCTATATCAGTGGATTGCTCCAGTTCTGTGGATGCTGTGGATTTTACTCGGAGGTGCATATGGTTGTTGTGTCTTACACAACCAAACCAGGTGAGTGGATCCATATAGAAAATTGCCTACATACAATTGAGATAAGATCTATGACCGTGTGCATGGCATTATGAAGTCTGAAGGCTACCAACAAATTTTGCAGCATAATGTAGGGCTCAGTGTGAGAAAGCTGCGTCTCCCTCAGAGGTCATGGGTCTTCCAGCAGGACAATGACCCAAAAACACATTCAAAAAGCACTAGAAAATGGTTTGAGAGAAAGCACTGGAGACTTCTAAGGCGGCCAGCAATGAGTCCAGACCTGAATCTCATAGAACACCTGTGGAGAGATCTAAAAATGGCAGTTTGGAGAAGGCACCCTTCAAATATCAGGGACCTGGAGCAGTTTGCCAAAGAAGAATGGTCCAAAATTCCAGCAGAGCATTGTAAGAAACTCATTGATGGTTACCGGAAGCGGTTGATCGCAGATATTTTGGCTAAAGGTTGTGCAACCAAGCATTAGGCTGAGGGTGCCAATACTTTTGTCTGGCCCATTCTTGGAGTTTTGTGTGAAATGATCAATGTTTTGCTTTTTGCTTCATTCTCTTTTGTGTTTTTTCATTGATGACAAATTAAATGAAGATAATAATACCAAAGAATTTGTGATTGCAATCATTTTCAGGAAGAAACTGAGTATTATCTGGCAGAATTGCAGGGGTGTCAATACTTTTGGCCACAACTGTAGCATTTGGAACCTGCCAGTGACTGCACCTTAAACCCAACTGCTGGAAAGAAAAAACCTTTAATCTTACTGGCAGTGTTCTGGTTTCAGTGTTATGGGCAGTGCCTGCCCTGATTCAGTCAATGCTCTGTGCATGGAGAGTGGCAGCTGTAACTGCTCCCAGATTGACATACAGCGTCCTCTAATGCCGATCAGCTTTCAGTCAGTGTAGTTACAGCCACTCTACATACCCATAGAGGGATGACTAACCCACGATGGTGCCACCCCATGACTGAAACCGGAACACTGCTGGGAGAATTAAAGTTTATTTTCACCCGGCAGCAGGGTTTAACTCCTTCACGACCCATGACGTAGGAGGACGTCATGGGACGGTAAAGGGTGTTTGATATGAGCTCCAGCGCGGAGCTCACATCAAAGCCCCGACATCTCAGCTGATCTAATCAGCTGAGATATCAGGGTAACAGCACTGATCGGATCCAGGATCCGATCGGCGCTGTTAACCCCTTGGATCCCGCTGTCAATCACTGACAGCGGGTTCCAAGGCGGCCGCGGCGGGGAACGCGCTGTTCCCCGCCTGCTCTGGAGATCCCGCGATAGTATCACAGGATCTCCGGCACTCACGTGACCGCCCGGGATCCTGGCTAGACTTCAGATGCTGTCACTGAGCAGTTCCATGTTCTGGTTGGCAGGTGCTGTCAACCACAACAGGTCTGCGATTCTGGGAGATACAGATGAGCTGCAGCTCATCTGTGTCTCCCAGAAGTGATTGGACTGTGCAGCAAGGTGCCTCTTAAAGAGGCAGTGTAAAAATAAGAATGAATAAAAAAATAAGTTTTTAAAAACCTGTGAAAAAAAAAAATATATAAAAGTTCAAATCACCCCTCTTTTCCCCCATTCACAATAAAAGTATATATATATAAAAAAAAATACACGTTTGGTATCGCCGCGTTCAGAATTGCCCGATCTATCATCATATTAAATCTGTTAATGAGAGCCGTGAACTCCGTAATGGAAAAAATGGTCTAAACGCCATAATTCCGTTTTTTTGGTCGCCGCAACATTGCTATAAAATGCAATAACGGGCGATCAAAACTGCGGATCCCCCCAAAAATGGTATCAATTGAAACATCCACTCAAGGCACAAAAAATAAGCCATCACACAGCCCGAGATCCCGAAAAATGAGGGCGCTACGGGTCACAGTACGTGGCACAAAAAGTCTGTTTTTTTTTCTTTTCAAACTTCAGAATTTTTCTTCACCACCTAGGTTACAGTAAAGGTGTACATGTTGGGTGTCTACGAACTCGCATCGACCCGAGGCATCACCCCGTCATGTTGGTTTTACCATATAGTGAACATGGCAACTAACATACCTGAAAAACAAACTTGTTATTGCGCTTTTTTTGCAATTTCCTAACATTTAGAATTTTTTTGCAATTTTCCTGTAAACAATTAGGTAAAATAAATCATTGCATTTGAAAGTACAACTCGTCCAGCAAAAAACAAGCTGTCATATGTCTATATTGACGAAAACATAAAAAAGTTATGGCTCTTGGAAGCAGGGGAGCAAAAAACGAAAATGAAAAACGAAAAATTCCCGGGTCATGAAGAGGTTAATGTTCAGTCGTCGGACAGGTTCCAAATAATATTAACCTGCAGATTAACCCCAATATCTGCTAGCTACTAGTGTTTTGCATGTGACCTACTAACCTGCAGAAATAATTTGCAAGTTCAAAGTGTTACATTGCTGCTTGGTCACCATACTGAAAGCATGGCCATTGGCGAAAAATACCTTTTATTTCTCCCAATAGCTGCCGGCTTTCAGTCATAGAGACGTTTCTAAGGTGGCTGCTGTCATCGCTCATGACAGATGTGCTGCAGAGCCAGCTATCAATCATATGGCTAGTGCTTACACCTACTGCTCACAATGCTGTTAGCAGTGACTGGAGACGCTTCAGGCTCACCTCTGTGACTGAAAGCAAGAGAAAATAAAGTTACGTTTTTCCCGGTAACCAAGCTTTCAGTAAGGGGGCTGGACACCATTGTACGCTATTAACCTGCAGATTAAACCTTTATCTCCAGGTTAATAGAGTTTGGGGACATATTAGTTTTTCTTTAAAGAGAACCAACAACAAGGATTTTAAGGTGTAAAGTAAAAGCAGCGCCATACAGGTGCTAGGTGATGAATTGAGATGTCCCTTTGTTCTTCTGACTAGATGTTTGCTTGTAGAGATAACTTTTGTCAAAGTTAAGGAAATATGTGCAGCGATGATGAATGTGTGCAGCAGAGCGGGAATGTGAGGATCAGGTTCTCCTTATAGTTTATTCCTCTTGCTTCCTCCTGATGTGCCCCTCTCCTTCTTTTTCTTTCTTTTCTTTCTTTCTTTCTTTTTCTTTCTTTCTTTCTTTCTTTCTTTCTTTCTTTCTTTCTTTCTTTCTTTCTTTCTTTCTTTCTTTCTTTCTTTCTTTCCTTTCTTTTCTTTCTTTCCTTCCTTTCTCTCCTTCCATTTCCACTGCTGGCAACACATGTGCACTGCTATAGAAATGGTGTCGTCATTGAAATGGCATCAGAATCAGCACATGCGTGTAGTGCAATCTCTAGTGCCATTTTACCGTGGATACGACTAGGAGTGGCATCGGCGCATGCACATATTGAATTATTTTAATCTGTGCAGTTGCCCCTGCAGCTCATAGTCATCTCCACAGTGTTCTCAGTAAAATTGCACTGGAGATTGCACTACACGCATGCGCAGACTTTGGCGCCATTTTAATGACGTCACCATTTCTATTGCAGTGCGCATGCGTTGCCAACAGTGGCAATGGAAAGAAAAGAAAGAAAGAAAGAAAGAAAGAGAGAGAGAGAAAGAAAGGAAGGAAGGAAGGAAGGAAGGAAGGAAGGAAGGAAGGCAGGAAGAAGGAGGGCACATCAGGAGGAATCAAGAGGAGTAGAACCTATAAGGAGTAACCTATAAGGAGGATCCGACTCTCATAGCCCCGCCCTGTTGCACACATCAATCACCACTGCACACATTTCCTCAACTTTGACAAAAGTTACTTCTGCAAGCAAATATCTAATCAGGAGAATGAGGGTATGATTCAATTCACCATCCTATCACCAGTATGACGCTGCTTTTAATTTATAACTTAAAATCCTGGTGGTTGGTTCCCTTTAAGTAAAGGACACGTTCATCATTACTGTGCAGACCGGTTACAAAGAGTCTCGAGTAGACGCACCGGGTTAAGGCGCACTCGGGGCTGTAACACCTCGGACTTGTGACTGGTTACACAGCATCAATGAATAGGTGAGAACAATGTCTGAAAGATAAAGTTATAAGAGCGGAGTGAAAGAGAATATTCACCAGTTGGGATTTCATCTAATTAAGGTGAGCGAGCAGCTGCGCCTGTTTGGAATAACAATTATGCCAGCGCGTCACTTTTTTCTGCTTAGTTGAAATTTATATAGTTTGGAAATGTTGGTTGTAAGAAAATTAGAGCTCATTTAGAACATGGAGAAAGGACACAGCTCCTCCATTATTAGTTTTGCATCTGAATTTTCCTGGGGCGCTCTGCTCACCCTCATTGGTAATGGGTTTTCTTGAGACATAATTGGATGAATTTAATTTTTTCTTCCGTTCATTACCTGTCCAAAAGCTCCTCTCCTTGTTTTCCTTTGTGCTTTATTAGGACAGTAACCCCTATTTAAATGCACTTACACGCTGGATGCTTCATCAGCTCTTTCTAATTCAATAGATTTGACCACATCAGATAGCCAGAGCTCCTCTAATTATACCTACGTAATTGGCCACTTTTATGCTCCTACATGTTCAGCATATATTACACTCTTTGGCTTTTCTGAGCAGACTTAGCTCACCCTGATAGATTCTGATCGGTTCAATATGCGTTATACCAGAATGCTAATTGGAACATTATAACAAGAGGTTTCTCAGGTGCTTATTGGCAAAAATAAAGTCTATGAATGAAAAATCTGATTATTGTCTTTAGACTGAACAACCCGGTCCACCTCAATTCTTTCAGTGTGGTACATTTAACTAGCAGTGATTCTTATATTGTATTGTGCTAAAGTTCTTAAAGGGGTTTTCCTATGATCAAAGTTAATTGCAAAGTTCATTTTAATCAATAAATCTTGGTATAATAATAATTTCCACAATTGGATTTGATTAAAAATGGTGTTCCTTTGCTGAGATAATCTTATATATGTGCCCCTACTGTGCACTGTGTAATGGTTGTGTCTGACCATACAGAGACATGGTCTTATCATGCCATATCTCCTATGATTAGATAATCTTATATATGTGTCCCTGCTATATACTGTGTAATGGATGTGTCTGACCATACAGGGACATGGTCTGATCATATCACATCTCCTGTACTGAGATAATCTCATATATGTGTCCCTGCTGTGTATTGTGTAATGGATGTGTCTGACCGTACAGGAACATGGTCTGATCATACCACATCTCCAGTGCTGAGATAATCTTATATATGTGTCCCTGCTATGTACTGTGTAATGGACGTGTCTGACCGTACAGGGACATGTGACGCATCCCGGGGCCAGGGTACTCGGATCCCGGGCGTACCTTTAAGGGACTGTCACTGGTGGCTGGTGCCCGGCCCCGTGGCCCTGGTGGTCACGAAAAAGGGGTTTAGTAAAGTTAAAATAATAATAGTTTTTTAACGTGACGCTACCTACTGTATCTGGTGATGGCACCAATGCTGCCACCAGACCTCCGGGGACAGTGGGTGGGCAGCCGGATGATGTTGCTCCCTGCAGGCAGAGCTAAGTCTCCAGGGCAGTGAGGTAAAGAAATGGTTTTGCACCGGGAGAGGCGCAGTCTTCTCCTTAAGACTGGAACACAGGTGACCAACTTAGTAGAAATGAGACACAGGAGACCTTCTTACTCTGCATGGGTATTTACTGGCAACTTGTTAAGGCAGTTCTCATCAGTACACAGTCACGTGTAGCTGGCCGGGTAGTCACCAAAGGATGCCAAGTCTCTCTGAGGCCCTCTTTGATGTTCCTTCTGGTAACAATTTCTGTCCTTTTCACTCACTGTGCTCTCCTTACTATCTGTGCATGGCCCTGCTTGGAGCCCTCTTCCTACCAGGCCCATTGGGTTTGTAGAGGTTACCCTTCTCTCTAAGGGGCTCAACCCGGGTTGGAGCTCCTGGTGGGGAGGTGAGTGTAGGACCAGGTCTGAAGAGGACTTCACCACTGGCTTTCCTGCTCTGTGCTGCGCTCCTCGCTCCCTGATGCCCCCTCCCTGTTCCCTGGATCTGCTCCCCCTGCCCAGTCCTAACTTAGTTTTGGGCGGTGTTTGAGTCAATCGACGAATACGAACAATTATCTTCAAATTCGGCAGTTCAAGGTTATGTTCGATAACAGTTCATTCACCAAAAGGACCCTATAAAGTGGTCTGGGGGCAGAGGAAAAGGCTGAACTGGGGACATGATTGTTTAAAAGCCGGCAGTAAAAAGCCACCGACTTTTAAACAATCATTCAGCCTGATCCACTGCTCCCTACAGCCTCCCATCTCGATCCTCCACTCCCCCACGCTGCCTCCCATCCCAATCCTAAGTTAGGAACGGGCGGGGAGCAAAGCACCAGGGAGCGGGGAGCGAAAGACCAGGGCAAGGAAGCTGGCGGTGAGAAGAGGACTTCACCGACGGCTTTCCTGCTCTGTGCTGCACTCCCGCTCCCTGCTGTCCCCTCCCCGCTCCCTAGATCTGCTCCCCCCACCCGGTCCTAACTTAGTTTTGGGTGGTGTTCGAGTCACTCGACAAATGCAAACAATTAGCTTCAAATTCGGCAGTTCAAGGTTTTGTTCGATAGCAGTTCATTCACCAAAAGGACCCTATAAAGTGGTCTGGGGGCAGAGGAAAAGGCTGAAATGGGGGCATGATTGTTTAAAAGCCGCTGCCTCCCATCCCAATCCTAAGTTAGGACCGGGCGGGGAGCAAAGCACCAGGGAGCGTGGAACGAAGGACCAAGGCAAGGAAGCCGGAGGTGAGAAGAGGACTTCACCGACGGCTTTCCTGCTCTGTGCTGCACTCCCTGCTCCCTGATGTCCCCTCCCCGCTCCCTGAATCTGCTCCCCCCGCCCAGTCCTAACTTAGGATCAGGGAGGTGGCAGGAGGTGCGATGAGGGGGCATCAGGGAGCGGGGAGCGCAGAACAGAGCAGGAAAGCCGGCGGTGAAGTCTCCTCACCGGCTTTCCCGCTGGTTATTTAAAATGATCAGCTGATGCAGATCAGCTGTTCATTTGAAGTAGCTGCGGTGATGTCAGGGAAAGGAGAGGAATATTTTAATAAAAATGGAGTCTCTAAGTGTATTTTTGGTTTTATTTCCAATAAAATATTTTTTTTTCTGTGTTGTGTTTTTTTTTTTTTTAATTCACTAGAAATTCATGGCGGTCATGTCTAATATTGGCGTGACCCCATGAATTTTGGGCTTAGGGTCAGCTGATAACACAAAACTGGTCCTAACCCCTTTATTACCCAGTGAGCCTTGGCACCAGGGCCCTGGATGAGCTGGGTTCAGTGCCAGAAGATGGCGCTTCTGTGAACGCGCCATTTTCTGGGGTGGCTGCGGGCTGCAATTCGTGGGCATCCCTGCGCTGCGGATTCCAGCCTCCAGCTGTCTAGTTGTTTTTTTTTTTTTGTAAATTCTATAGAAATTTAAAAAAATGTTTTAAAAAAAAGGGCTTCCTTCTATTTCTGTTTCCAGGCAGGTACAAATAGGCACCTGGGGGTTGGAGGCAGCCCGTTCCTGCCTGCTGTACCTGGCTGGACACAAAAACACGGCGAAGCCCACGTCAAATTGTTTGGGAAAAAGTCATCAAAAAATACATTTAGGGACTACATCTTTATTAACCCCTCGAGTCCGGAGCGCAGCGGCATTGTAAGGGGGGTTAACTCAGGTCACCCGAGGACAGCTCAGGTGGCATGACCTGAGCTATCCTCGGGTGACCTGAGTTAACCCCCATTCCAATGCCGCAGTGCTCTGGCCTCGAGGGGTTAGTGCAGTTACTAATTGTATTTTTTTAATGAATTTTTCCCAAAAAATTTGATGTGGGCTTCGTCGTATTTTTTTTGTCCAGCCAGGCACTGCAGGCAGGAATGGGCTGCCTCCAACCCCCAGGTGCCTATTTGTACCTGCCTGGAAATAGAAATAGAAGGAAACCCTTTTTTTTTTGTTATTTCATGAATTTCATGAAATAATAATAAAAAAAAAAAACATGGGGCTCCGCTCGGGATGGGTGAATCTACTCGCTAGGACTCGTTACTCGGCGAGTAGTAAGGGACTCTGCAAGTTTCCCAGCGTTTACTCGCACGAGTCCAATGCAAATCAATGGCAAACGCTGACAAAACTAGGATTGCCATTGTCTTGCATTAGACTCGGCTACTGTGCCAGTGATAGCAGGGAAACTCGCAAAGAGCCCGAGTCCAGCTGTCTTCTCTGTGCAGGCTGCCGCAGCTCCAGGGTCCTAGAGCCCGCCTGCTCACAGAGATGATGTAGCAGTGCTGAGATTGTTCTCAGTCTGCTCATTCCCTGTGCATAGACATCTATATCTATGCACAGGGGATGTAGCAGAGAGGACATCGCGTTTTGGACTGCGTCGGACAGAAGAGGATTTTTTTAATTAAAGATGGAGTCCCTAATGGCTTTTTTTTTTATTTCAAATAAAAAATTTTCTCTGTGTTGTGTTTTTTTAACCCTTTATTGGAGATTCTTAGTGGCTGGGTCAAACGTGGCCTGACATTAAGAATCTCGGGCTTAATACCAGCTTGTATAACAAAGCTGGTATTAACCCCTTTATTACCCAGCGTGCCACCGCCACCAGGGCCGCTGGAAGAGCGGGGTTCAGCGCCAGAGGATGGCGCTTCAATGAACGCGCCATCTTCTGGGGCGGCTGCGGGCTGCAATTTGCAGCGGGGGGTGCCCAGAAAGCTTGGGCCTCCCTGCGCTGCGGATTCCAGCCCCCAGCTGCTTAGCTGTACCTGGCTAGACATAGAAATTGCGCGGAGCCCCACGCATTTTTTTTTTATTATTTCATGAAATTCATGAAATAATTAAAAAAAAGGGCTCCCCTATATTCTTGTGTCCGGCCAGGTACAAATAGGCACCTGGTGGTTGGGGGCAGCCCGTCGCTGCCTGCTGGATCCGGCTGGTTCCAGAAATACGGCGAAGCCCACGTGAAATTTTTTTCTGACAAATCCATAAAACAATGTAAATATAAGGGACTGGATCTTTATTAACCCCTGGACCATGGGCGAGGGGTTAATAAAGATGCAGTCCCTTTTTTAGGATTGTTTTATTGATGTTTCAGAAAAAAAATTACATGGGCTTCGCCGTATTTCTGGAACCAGCCGGATCCAGCAGGCAGCGATGGGCTGCCCCCAACCCCCAGGTGCCTATTTGTACCTGGCCAGACACAAGAATATAGGGGAGCCCTTTGTTTTTATTTTTTCATGAATTTCATGAAATAATAAAAAAAAAATGCGTGGGGCTCCACGCAATTTCTATGTCTAGCCAGGTACAGCTAAGCAGCTGGGGGCTGGAATCCGCAGCGCAGGGATGCCCAAGCTTTCTGGGCACCCCCCGCTGCAAATTGCAGCCCGCAGCCGCCCCAGAAGATGGCACGTTCATTGAAGCGCCATCCTCTGGCGCTGAACCCCGCTCTTCCAGCGGCCCTGGTGGCGGTGGCACGCTGGGTAATAAAGAGGTTAGGGCCAGCTTTGTATTATCAGCTGGCCCTAAGCCCGAAATTTATGGCGGTCACGCCAATATTAGACATGACCGCCATGAATTTCTATTAAATTGTTTTAAAAAAAACACAACACAGAGAAAAAATTTTATTAGAAATAAAAAAAAAGCCATTAGGGACTCCATCTTTGATTAAAAAAATCCTCTTCCGTCCGACGCAGTCCAAAACGCGATGTCCTCTCTGCTCATCCCTGTGCATAGATATAGATGTCTATGCACAGGGAATGAGCAGACTGAGAACAATCTCAGCTCTGCTACATCAGGCAGCAGGCGGGCTCTAGGACCCTGGAGCTGCAGCAGCCAGCACACAGAGCAGACAGGACTCTTATCTGTGCGAGTTTCCCAGCGATTACTTGCACAGTAAACGAGTCCAATGCAAATCAATGGCAAAACTAGGATTGCTTCAGACTGAAGCTTCCGAGACACATCTGTGATTTGTAAATCGCACACTACTCGCTATTACTCGCTTCCCCATTCATTAACATTGGACTCACTAGACTCGCAACGAGTAGCGAGTCCTGGGCTCGGACTCGCTAGAGTCAAGCGATTCCGAGTAATTTAGGATTCGCCCATCACTAGGCTCCGCGCTATTTCCATGTCCAGCCAGGTACAACTAGGCAGCTGGGGGCTGGAATCCGCAGCGCAGGGAGGCCCAAGCTTTCTGGGCACCCCCCGCTGCAAATTGCAGCCCGCAGCCACCCCAGAAATTGGCATGTTCTGAGGAGCACCATCCTCTGGCGCTAAACCCAGCTCATCCAGGGCCCTGGTGCCATGGCTCACTTGGTAATAAAGGGGTTAGGGCCAGCTTTGTGTTATCAGCTGGCGCTAAGCCCAAAAATCATTGGGTCACGCCAATATTAGACATGACCGTCATGAATTTCTAGTGAATCTTCTGGACAAAGTATCTCAAAGTCTGCGCTGCTGCCAAAGGATACAGAAACACCAAAGACACGGGACGTCTGGGTTCGGTCATAACTGTTTTTTTCAGAGCCACATACCGAGCTCCTTCCTCAGGGAACATCAACATTAATGATCCCTGAGGAAGGAGCTTGGTATGTGGCTCTGAAACGCGTCAGAAATAAACCAGTTATCACCATACCTAGACATCCCGTGTCTTGGTGTTTCTGTATCCTTTGGCAACAGTGCGGACTTTGAGGTACTTTGTTCAGAAGATTGATTGATTACCACAGTAACCTGTGGAAGTACGGTCCTAGCAGCAGCTGCATTTTTTGAGCGATCAAGCTGGTTGTGTGTGACACAACCTTATCAGGTGAACAATTCTGATTTCACACCATGATATTTGTCTAAAGAGATAAGACCCTATTGCGCATTCTCAACCCTCTAGATATGAATTTCTAGTGATTTTTTGTTTAAAAAAACACAACACAGAGAAAAAATATTTTATTGGAAATAAAACAAAAAAATGCACTTAGAGACTCCATCTTTATTAAAAAATTCCTCTTCCATCCGACATAGTCCAATCAGGTTTTCTTCTTTAGCTCAGCTACATCTCTGGTTGAGAACCTCTACGAGAGATGTAGCTGATCTGTGCAGCCGTGGGAAAGTTCATGTGAGTTCATGCTGCATGAACTCACATAAACCTTTCCCTGACATGACCGTGTCTACTTCAAATGAACAGCTGATCTGCATCAGCTGATCATTTTAAATAACCGGCGGGAAAGCCAGCAGTGACACTTCACCGCTGGCTTTCCTGTTATGTTCTGCACTCCCCGCTCCCTGATGCCCCCTCACGGCTCCCATCGCCACCTCCCCTCCTGATCCTTAGTTAGGACCGGGCGGGGGGAGCAGATCCAGGGAGAGGGGAGGGGCATCAGGGAGCAAGGAGCGCAGCACAGAGCAGGAAAACCATCAGTGAAGTCCTCTTCTCACCGCCATCTTCCTCGCCCTGGTCCTTCGCTCCCGCCTGCTCCCTGGTGCTTTGCTCCCTGCCCGTTCCTAACTTAGGATAGGGATGGGAGGCGGCAGAGGGAGCAGAGGATCGAGATAGGAGGCTGCGGGGGGCAGTGGATCAGGCTGAATGATTGTTTAAAAGCCGGCGGCTTTTTACCACCGGCTTTTAAACAATCATGCTCATTTCAGCCTTTTCCTCTGCCCCCAGACCACTTTATAGGGTCCTTTTGGTGAACGAACTGTTATCGAACATAACCTCGAACTGCCGAATTTGAAGCTACCGTATATACTCGTGTATAAGCCGACCCGTGTATAAGCCGACCCCCCTACTTTTGCCCCCAAAACCTGGGAAAACCTATTGACTCGTGTATAAGCCGAGGGTGGACCCCAGCACAGGTATACAGCCCCCAGCAGTGTGGTATACAGGCCCCCTCAGTGGTATACAGCAGCCTCCCCAGTGGTAGTATACAGCAGCCTCCCCAGTGGTAGTATACAGTAGCCTCCCCAGTGGTATATACAGCAGCCCCAGAGGGGTATACAGCAGCCCCAGAGCTGTATACAGCAGCCCCAGAGCTGTATACAGCAGCCCCAGAGGGGTATACAGCAGCCCCAGAGGGGTATATAGCAGCCCCAGAGGGGTATATAGCAGCCCCAGAGGGGTATATAGCAGCCCCAGAGCTGTATACAGCAGCCCCAGAGGGGTATACAGCAGCCCTAGAGCTGTATACAGCAGCCCCAGAGGTGTATACAGCAGCCCCAGAGGGGTATATAGCAGCCCCAGAGGGGTATACAGCAGCCCCAGAGCTGTATACAGCAGCCCCAGAGCTGTATACAGCAGCCCCAGAGGGTATACAGCAGCCCCAGAGGGGTATATAGCAGCCCCAGAGGGGTATACAGCAGCCCCAGAGCTGTATACAGCAGCCCCAGAGGGGTATACAGCAGCCCCAGCCCCAGAGGGGTATACAGTAGCCCCAGAGGGGTATATAGCAGCCCCAGAGGGGTATATAGCAGCCCCAGAGGGGTATATAGCAGCCCCAGAGGGGTATATAGCAGCCCCAGAGGGGTATACAGCAGCCCCAGAGCTGTATACAGCAGCCCCAGAGGGGTATATAGCAGCCCCAGAGGGGTATACAGCAGCCCCAGAGCTGTATACAGCAGCCCCAGAGGGGTATACAGCAGCCCCAGCCCCAGAGGGGTATACAGTAGCCCCAGAGGGGTATATAGCAGCCCCAGAGGGGTATACAGCAGCCCCAGAGGGGTATACAGCAGCCCCAGAGGGGTATACAGCAGCCCCAGAGGGGTATATAGCAGCCCCAGAGGGGTATATAGCAGCCCCAGAGGGGTATACAGCAGCCCCAGCCCCAGAGGGGTATATAGCAGCCCCAGAGGGGTATATAGCAGCCCCAGAGGGGTATATAGCAGCCCCAGAGGGGTATACAGCAGCCCCAGAGCTGTATACAGCAGCCCCAGAGCTGTATACAGCAGCCCCAGCCCCAGAGGGGTATATAGCAGCCCCAGCCCCAGAGGGGTATATAGCAGCCCCAGAGGGGTGTACAGCAGCCCCAGAGGGGTATTTAGCAGCCCCAGAGGGGTATACAGCAGCCCGGGCTGTATACATCAGCCCCCGCTGTATACAGCGGTACCCGGCTGTATACAGCCCTCCCCCCTGGTATACCGGGCCCCCCTGTGGCCACCTGTAAAGGAAGCGATGATTATACTTATCGGGTCGCCGACGCCGACGCCGCCGCTCTGTCACCGTCCGTCACCGCGCTCCTTCCCGTCTTCATGCTTCCTTCATCGGCGCACAGAAAATGACGTCATTTCCTGTGCGACGGTGAAGGAAGCATGAAGACCAGGAGGAGCGCGGTGACGGACGGTGACAGAGTGGCGGCGTCGGCGTCGGCGACCCGATAAGTATAATCATCGCTTCCTTTACAGGTGGCCACAGGGGGGGCCCGGTATACCACGGGGGGCTGTATATTTTTTTTTTTTTTTTTTTTATTACCGTATATACTCGTGTATAAGCCGAGGGGGGACTTTTCAGCACATTTTTTGTGCTGAAAAACTCGGCTTATACACGAGTATATACGGTAATTGTTTGCATACGTCGAATGACTCGAACACCGCCCAAAACAGGTCGAATTTGAGATTGGCGAACATTTCAAATCGAACATCGCTCATCTCTATACATAATCATAAAATTCAACTAAATGTTAATAACTCCATTTATGCAAGTAAGTCAAAAGTGACAATCTTTCAAGAGGTATAAAAGCCTAAGACGTTATTTCATAAAAAATTGCACATTTTACTAGGTGGTTAAAGTCAAATGGGTAGATAATCATAAGAAAACAACAAAAAATAATTTCACCAGAGATTTGCCAAATCTGATGTAATTTCATTGCATTCATATAAAAGCCTTCATCTTTGTGACTTCACTGCTGTGGCTCTGCAGTCCTACTTAGCTGCTTCTCTGTGTGTCAGGTGATGTGTCCATTTATTGAGCTTTTAACTAGTCCCATGACCCATCACCTGGTGCTGTTGAAAGAGTTAATTCCCTATGCTGACTGTGAGCTGTTTGGTCGCTGTGCAGTTAAGCTGAAAACTTTTCAGAAGCTTTCACCTTGTAGATAGTCATCTTGTGGGGAGCTACTGTTTGTATTCTGGTCCTTAGGAGGAGGTGAGGGGGTGTTATTCCAGGGCTAATCAGGAGCACGGCAAGAGTGGTGGCCCTGACATCCTCACCTTTATGGGTAATTCAAAAGGGTCAGACGAAGTACCCTGATTGTCTTTGCCTTTCACAGCCATCATGCTACAATTACCCTCATCCGTTATAACTACTCCGTGACTAAGATAAATACATTTACTTTGAATTATTTTTGTATATTTTTCTTTCTTTTACAAATACATAATTATAAAATTCAACTAAATCTTCATAACTCCATTAATGCAAATTAGTCAAACGTGACAATCTTTCTAGAGGGATAAAATCCTAAGACGTTATTTCATAATAAATTGCGCATTTTACTAGATGGTAGAAGTCAAATGAGTAGATAAAAAAACAACAACAACAAATAATTTCACCAGAGATTTGACAGATCTGGTGTAATCTCGTTGCATTCACATAAAAGCCCTCATCTTCGTCACTTCGCTGATGTAAAACTGTATCATTTATCTTTGTTGATTTGTTCGCATTAATTTTGTTGTGGGACTTAATTAAATTTGGTAAATATAAACTCATTCTGAAACATATTTTACTGTATGCCATTTCCCATTAACATCTTTCTCTGAAATTTAATGGGAAAACAATCATGGTTACTACTGAGACCATCCATATTATAGTCTGCCTAAAAGTCGCTTCATTTTATAATCATTTTACTGTGAAATACATCAGGCCAATAAAGTGAAAATTATTCATGATCAATTGCGTTCTTTCTATCAAATGACATGCCAGATACTTAACTGAGTAATGAGGCCTACCAAGCCGCGCCAATGCTATAGGCTTCCTTGCGTGCACTTCTGATTTAGAAATTTCTGACATTACAATTCTAATATTTTCTTAATAGGTTATTAATACATTTTTCATACCAAGTAAAAAAATGAATTAAAATATAACTTGCTTTTTTATTTACCTGTGGTGCAGTAAAAAGACCATTTACTAGAAGTATGCTGCTAAAATAGTTTATCGCTCTTGGATAATTATAGGGAATCTGCCAGGAGGTTTTTGCTATGTAACCTGATGACATCAGGCTGTAAGCATTAAAAAAATGTCACGGGTTATAGTAACGGACAAGTAGCAGTATGGCAGTGAAGGGCAAAAGGTAAAAAGGGGTACTAGTCTGACCATTAGACTATCCTTTTCCCAGAAATACCTCTAAAGGTGAGGATGTCTGGACCTCAACCCCTGCCCTGCTCCTGACCAGCCCTAAGCTATATGCAAGACAAAAGAAAATAAAGCGCCCATGAGTTGAACCTGGTGGTCTAGTGGGTGTTCCATATAGGGAACGTAATGCTCACTCACCTCAGGGGGTTGTGCTCCCTTGCACAACTCCAGTGTCAGCGCGGAGGTAAGGAGATAGAGGAAAAGAGGAACCTCTGCCGTGTTCCAGCGTTTCCTGGTTCCCAGTCACAAGATCCAGTCACATGATCAGTAAGGGGCGTGTAGGTGATCGCTTCGCCGCAGGTCCTCGAACTTGGTATGATGTTACATGTTCAGAGCTGCTGCTGCCGCTCTCCCACAGGGGGGGAGGTTTATAGTAACAGAAGAATTTAATAGAGGTCTCTTACGCACTTAGAACAAGAGGGGCAGAGATTAGATGTGCAATAAATCTTTATTTAGATACTCTGAACACCATAACGCGTTTCGACAGTTACAGTGCCGTCTTCCTCAGGTGATACAGAGACCCAAAAGGATATGACATATTTAAAGGAGAATGAACCAATAAGGGGAAGACATCAACTGATTAATTAACATATGCACCCTTGCCGTGCCAGATATCAAAAGCCAAGTGGTGTACATATAAAGAAGTATATAAGATATACAAGTCCATCTTCATCGAACAGTCACTACATAGACGACCTCTTTTTTATTTGGTCAGGGTCCAAAATCGAAGCTCAGAACTTCGTGGAGCACCTTAATAAGAACTCATACAGCCTCTCATTTGCTGCTTCAATGTCCAAAACTTCCCCCTAGTATTTGGACTTGTTGGAATGTTTGGATGACCAGGGGAAGTTGTCCACTTCAACCCACTTCAAACACATTGATGTTAATAGCTATCTTCGGTTTGATAGTGGACACCTCCCCAAATGGATCACCAACTTGCCATATGGCTAACACTGGAGGATACAAAAAAACTGTACAGACAATTCTTGTTTTATTACAGAAGCTAAAATTCTGAATAAGAGATTCAGACAGAAAGGCTATCCTAAAACGCTGTTATGTGATGCCTTTTATAAAGTCAAGTCACTTTCACAAGAAACTTGTATTAAGAAATCACATGAGAAAAACACCGATGGACAATCTATACCGGAGGTGAATATTGGGAATACTTCCACAAAAAACTGATGATTGAATGAAATGGAGTTTGGTGACCATATACAATAAGTCCCATCTCTCTATTCATAAATTGCTCAACCAATATTCTGAGGGAGGATCCCATCTTTTCTGGACATATTTCCAATAGGCTAAAAATTGTGTTCAAACGAAACCATAAATTGGGGAATATGGTTGCCCCTAGCAAAACAACATTCAAGACTCAACCAGCTAATTTACCAAAGACCCTGAACGCAGGCTGTTTTGCGTGCAGAACTCCAAAATGTATGTGCTGCCATACAATTGTTAATGGGACAAGAAAATTTACATCTCACATGACAAGTGAAAAATTTGTGATTAACCACCATGTCGATTGTCAATACAGATGCTTAGTTTATTTAGGCTGCTTTCACATCATCATTTTGCTGATGTTTGCTGCCGATCCGGCAGATGGTGCTGCATTTGCCAGATCGGCCGCCTGATGGCCTACTTGCGGGGCCTTGCTGGACGCATCACACACATTTTGCAGGCAAAATGTGTGGATGAAGCTGCAATCCGGTAACCGGATTGCTCCGGATGTGTAGTCCTGAGCAATGCGTTTACCGTACAGGTTGCTCATCCCTCCTGCCGCGGGGATGCGTAAACTGTTAACACTGTCATAAAAGATTAAATATTAATAGTAATTGTGGGCAACATGTCTCTAGGGAGTACCCACCCCCCCTAGAGACATGCTGCCCACTCAGGATGGCATGTCATGGGTTAATAACCCCTGTACAGTATAGCCAGCTATTGTTGGCTCTGTACAATTTTCTCAATGAAGCCGCAGCTCCCCTGTCTGCTGCGCACATACTATACGTAATGTACGTATAGTGTGTGCTACAGTCCAGGGTCCTGTAGGCTTTTACAGTAAATCTATGGCGGTGCTTTCCCATAGATCTAATGTAAAAGCCTACAGGACCTCGGACAGCAGCACATACTATACGTACATTACGTATAGTATGTGCGCAGCTGTCAGGGGAGCCGCGGCTTCATTGAGAAAATTGTACAGAGCTGACAATAGCCGGCTATACTGTACAGGGGTTATTAACCCATGACATGCCGTCCTGAGTGGGCAGCATGTCTCTAGGGGGGTGGGCACCCCCTAGAGACATGTTGCCCACAATTATGATTAATATTTAATCTTTTATGACATTGTTAACAGTTTGTTCATCCCTGCGATGAGCAAACTGTATGGTAACCGCATTGCTCAGGATTACACATCCTGAGCAATGCAGTTACTGCATTGCGGATGCTAGAACCGCTCCGAAAACTGCAGCCTGCATGATTTTTCATGCAGGCTGCAGATCCGGAACCGGTAACCGGATTGCTTGTAAACCAATCCGGTTACCATAATGGGCTCCTATGACGAGTGTTTCCTGCTCCGGTTTTGAGCTTTTGAAAGCTCAAAACTGGATCAGGATGTAAAAAAAAAAAAAAAAACACAAGTGTGACCCTAGTCTGAATCTTCAAAATAGAGTCAAACTATAATGATCTCTTCAACATCAATCCAAATAAAATGCCTCCAAAATCTAAACGCAATCCTAATCAGGTAAAGACAACCAAAAGCCCAAACTAACTTCTTCAGTTCAAATTACCAGTGACCAAAAACCTGAAGGTAATCCAGAAACAACTGCAATCCATCAGAAGATCTAAGAACTTCCACAGAAGACCTGATGGCATACGAACACTCACAACTCATTACCAAATGCAAAGAAAGAGAAACCCTGAACAAACCTCATCTAAATTATAGTCTTCCAGAAGATACTGACTCTAAAAACTAAACTAAATTCAAAAGCCCAGCTCGATGACGATCAAGAAAAGACAATTCTGAAGATGACCCTTTATTGAACTTCAGTGTGGGTCAACCTATGCACAGAGACTTTTTTCACAAACTCTTCTCTACTTTCAAACAGTCATTAAAGGAAAACCTCATGGAACAGTTTGACGACATGCAATACTCATTAGCGACAGTTGTCTCCAGAATAGAAAACAATGAGAAAGCAGTACTTGATCGGAAGAAGGAAAGTAAAGAATTCAAAAAAGCACAAGACCAGATGAAAGAAGAAATAAAGTTTCTGAAAGATAAACTTGCGGATAGAGTAGATCAAGACCGCCGCAACAACCTGAAATTTAGAGGAATTCCATAAAAGGTCAAAAACCCTGAACTCATGTTCTTCATGAAAGATCTGATTAAAACAACAATTTCCACCTTTTCAGATATCCAATGTTCAATAGAAAGACCGCATAGACTACCTAAGCCATCCCATTTGTCCAGTGACATCCCAAGAGATGTTATAGTCAAATTTTCATTCTATCAGACGAGAGATCAGACCACCAATTTTTTGAGGATTAATAAAACTTGACACTCTCCATTTGAGAAAATTAAAGTCTTCACCGACATATCAAAAGAGACCATGACTAGACACAAGGCATTGAAACAGATTTTGGATATTCTCCAAGAGAAAAAAATCACATACGGATGGGGACGACCAACCACTAATGTCATCTTCTTTTTCAAACAAAAGACTTAAATAATTGACCAAACAACAGCAGGATTAAAAACTCTCAAGGATCTTCACATTTCCAACACATGAGCCTTTATATTACACTAGCTGGGTGCCCGATGCAGATGCATCGGGATTCTAGAAGAGCGAGTCTCTGACTCGCAATGGCCGCTTCGCGGCCAATGCTTCGCGCTGCTAAGGCGACTCACCATGCCCGCTGCGCGGGCATAGCGAGTCGCCTTAGAACTGCTCGCAATAGCCACTGCGCGGCCAATGCTTCGGGCGTATCCACATGACCACGCTGACTCGCAGCGCGAGCGGACTCAAAAGGGGCAAAAAACCCATTCGCAATTATATAATAGATTTAATCACTTAACCCACCTCTTTAACTAAGGTCTTTGCCTAGGCACAAAGGCTAAAACTTTAGTTTCCTTTGAAGTTTTAACAGATCTTCAGTGACCTACGAGTCCCCTAAATTGCATGGGTCCCTTTGAACCCGGTTGCTTTAATTTTCACTGTTAATCCCTGTTGAAAATGGAAGACATAGTTTTATCATCTCTAAATTTTACACTTGTACTCAATTCTACCAAAAATTACACACAGCTACCTAAACACTTGATCCAGATTATCGCTAATAAATTCCTATCCTACAACGTTAAAGGTCTAAATTCACGATTCTTGATATGGAAAGAATTAAAAAAACTTAATGTTGACATTGCAGGTCTACAGGAAACTACATTTTCAATTGATAATCCACCTAAATTCACGAACAAAAGCTACCCAAATATTTTTCAATCTTCTAGTAAAAAGGAAAGGGCAGGGGTGGCTATTATTGTAAAAGACGCTGTTAAATTTGAAAAAGTCAACCTAATTAAAGATGAGGACGGCTGATTTCTAATTTTTATCTGTAAAATTAACGACACATGCTATACCATAGTTAACGTGTTTGCCCCTAACAAGGGGCAAATTACTTTCCTAAAAACACTAATCAAAACTATCCATGAATCACAAAAAGGCCTGTTTCTCATATTCGGAGACTTTAATGCAGTCCCAAACCATTCCATGGATTCCTCCAACAAATCCAGGAACTTAAACACCTCACTTGATCCCTGGATAAACAGAGAGGAACTCTTTGACGCCTTTTGCTGCATTAATTCCTCCTCAATTGAGTGTACTCACTGCTTTGACACCCATAAATCATTTGTCTGGATTGATCTACTCTTAACTGATACATACATTACAATACATTAAAACTGTTAAAATCCTCCCCAGGTCGGGGATTACCTTTGAAGTTACTTATGGTCCCACTCATTCTGAACAAAAACTCTGGCGAGCTAATTCCTACTTATTCCACTATCCACAATATAGTGAAAAAATTCAGAATTACATAAATCTTTATTTTCAAGGGAACATCTCAAAAAACATCACAATTTCAACCCTCTGAACCGCCCATAAAGCGGTGATAAGAGGCCACCTAATTCAACTCAACTGTAGACTAAGGCTGCTTTTACATCAGCGGTTTTGCGCTGATCGCAGCAGTGGCGGTGAAAAAAACGCAACTGCCGCGATTACTGCATAACGGCTGCACTTGCGGTTTACTTGCAGCAAGCCCCATACAATGTATATGCGGGCTTGCGGCAGGTGCGGCAAGTACGGTATCGGCACTTGCAGCAGGTGCGGCCGCGAAAAAACCGCGGTTGGACTTTTCAGAGTCTAAAATCTCTCTTCTGACCCATTTTGCCTAAGGAAAGGCATTTGCCTAATAGTTAAGCACACCTTATATAGGGTGTTGATGTCATTACACCACACCCCTCGTCATGCCAGAGATGCACATCACCTTATTTACTTAATTAGTATTTGGCTCTCAAGTCTATACAGCTTGGAGTAGGACAACATGTATAAAAAGTATCATGTGATCCAAATACTCATTTGCCTAATAAATCTGCACACAGTGTAATGACTGAAAAAAATGTGTACCTAGTGTTAATTGTACTCATATATAAAGGGTTTTATACACTGTATGAGTGAAACTTGTGTGCTCAGTGATATTTATGCACTTCCTTCCTTTGAAACAGCACACACTATGATCAGACTAAGAATTGCAGGCAAAACATATTATAAAATCTACTTACATAATCTCGCTGTCCTGTCTGTCATCCACTTCTGTGATGTCCTCCTATTATGCGCAATCCACTTCTTCCGTGGCAGTTATATTTGCACACCCAAGTGATGGGTGTGCAAATATGGTGGCCACTAGCGATAGTGGTCCCCCGCACACATCTGCCAGCGGTGCCAATAACTATAAAACCCAGCGCCACCTCCAGCTGATGCCTGGTATTTGCCAATGCACAACCCACCACTCACACCACCTCCACTGATAAGCTCTGACTGACCTGATGGTAGAGGAACTGTGGTGATGTCACAGTCATCTGATCAGTCACGTGCATGAGCGGAGACAAGTGCTTGTGACTGACTACATGAGAGTGACACCACCACAGGTCAAATACATACTGTTTTCCAGCTGTGACACGAAGTTCAGGCAGAATGGGGGGTGCAGAAAGAGGGTGCACAGAGAGTATAGCACAGGGGGGGAAGACAGGGGTATAAACAGCACCCAAAGGGGTCACAGGGAGGTAGAGAGGGGGCACAGACAGGTCACAGAGGGGTCACAGGGAGGCAGAGAGGGGACATAGAGACCATACAGAGGGGGAACAGAGGTGCCAGAGGTACTGCCCAGAGGGTGCACAGTGCTGCCACTGCAAGGTTAGATTAATTGCAGATTTATGGAGGAGGGTAACTTGGTGGACGCTAATAAAGTAAGTAACAATGTGTCTCTGTCTATTTTGTATGCAATAAAGGATTTCTCTGTATGTGTGATTATTTTTTTTTCTATACTGGAAGTATTGCTAATGGCTGGCTATCATACTGACGGCTGACATTAGCAATAGGGCTTGATGTGAGCTGCCAAAAGAAACTGACATCAATCCTTTTATTATACCAGTCTGCCACCATCAACAGGGCAGCTGGAAGAGTGGGGTAGCTGCCAATTTTGTCATATCCCATAGAGGTGCCAATTCTGGGGCAGCTGCTGGCTGCAATTTTAAGTATGGGGGCTTAGAATGCGTGGGCCTTACCAGCTGCCTTGGTTACCTTAGATGGCAAACAAAAATACAGCAAAGCCCTTGCCAATTTTTTTTTATTATTTATTTAAATTACTGAAAAACAATAGGGCTCCCTTGTATTTTTCATTGCCAGCAAACATAACACCAGGCAGCCAGTAGCTGCTTGGTTCACCTGCACTGGCAATAGAAAATAAAACAAAGCCCTACACATTTTTTTACCAGGAAATTAAACACTTTATTAATAAAAAAAAACAAAGAAACAGGTTTCTAAGTAAAAATAAATTTACTTATGACACGCCCCTCCAGGGCCTTAAGATACTCGGAATCGGGCTTTCTTGAGGCTTCATAACGAGGATCACAGGAACCAAGACCCGGCTCTGTGACCCTGGCGGTGTCATAAAAAGTTCGGTGTGGGTGGCCCTCTCTCTTAGGGATAGGGATCTGGCAAGGAAGGTTCATTCTGGACAGGGATGACTGGACCTGGGGATACTTGTTAATTTATTCATGATGCCACCTGAAGGTTGTGGGTATATCTGGCCGCCGCTGCTCGACAGTCTTCCTAGGGGCCGATGGTTAGGAGGCTGCTATACTCTTAAGCCCTCTATAGGTAGGGCTGACCCCTAAGGTGGCACAGCCTCCGGTTTGCTAGCTGAGCCTGGTCTTCTCCACTAGTCTTTTGGGTTCCCTGTGTCCCTAGCGGCCAAGTCCCTCCACTTGCCTGTGCTTGTCACGTTCTCTTGATGTCTATGTGTGCTTTTTCTGACCTCATTCCTCCCAATTGCTCCCCTCTTACTAACCCCCTTCACCACCCAACCCGACTATAATTGTTCCTAGTATGGTCTGGGTGTCCCGGTACTGGTCTGCACCCCACTTACCAGTGAGTGGGATACTACATCCTAACAGGGATGCAGTACTTCTGTGGCAACTGAACCCTCAGGGGCGCCACACTTACATACATTGGGAGAAAGAATGGGGGCTAGAGAGACGGCAGACAGGGGAGAGACTGCACAGGGGGAAGAGACCGCCGCACGCAAAGCCCGCCCCCATCTTGATGTCACTGACCTTCAAATGCTATATCCTCAGGCCCACATCTAGTTAAATAAATGTGATAGTTTCCCATAGAGATAAAAAAATGAATAATAAACTATAAATTCTTATTTTCTCATTAGGTTAAAGTAATACTTTATTGCATAAAATGTGAATAAATGTGACTTAAATTGCGGTTCATACCAAACAGCACAATACTCATAGGTATGCAATAGATCATGCTGCTAGAGAATACGAGGGATAAACAGATTGATATACGCATTGACACATAAAAAATGGGTTGATATGTGCAGAAATTCTCTCAATTTCATAAAGCAGCTGCTTCAAATATCAGAAGCTGCTTAATCAATATTTTTGTAGTTCCATAGTCAAAGAGATTTATGGCATCGGCTCACTGACTAAGAAAAAAAGAAGAGAAAAATGGCATTGAATGTTACACTTTATCACTAACACTTTAAATCAGCAGAAAATCAACAAGAGCAAAATTAAACAAAATATACCTCTACAAATTAGTCTAAATGGTATTACTTGTGAAATGTGAAATCCCCTTTAAGCTTGCCTATATTTCTGACACATCACAGAAAGAAACAAGAAGTAATTTTAACATCCGTTAAATTAACCTTTTTCCATGTTTGAAAATAAGGAACTATATGGTCATTTCCACCATCATATCATCTAATTATACGGACCCCTCGGCTGTTCTTCTATGAAAACTGTCCTCTTTTACCATCTAGAGACAAGGCATATGAGCACATCTTTTTAAGGTCAGTGTACAGAGCAAGCATGCAACTATTAAGTTTGTAATCAGAAAGGGATACTCTATTTTTCATGGCAAGATCGCTCTTGTTGTGAAAGTCCTGTGCAGTTTTAGACTTGTATCTGGCAGCTAGTGTCAGCTCTGAGCAATGTGGCCATTTTAGTTTCTGATAACACAGGCAGTTAACTGTGTTATGGCCTGAGTGGCAGAGAGCGTGTAGTGCCCCACTGGTCCATGCGCCACAGTAAGGGTACTGCACCCACAATAGAGTGTGCAGTATTCCTCTCATAGGGGAGTGTAAAGTCAACATGAGGTTCCCATCCTATCACTCACACACACTAGCCAGGGATGATGGGGTTAAATCTTAGGACAGAGACCCAGTCCAAGAGGGGCGGAGTTTGGTGAGGCGGGAAGTCACACAGACAATTCTAGTTTGGTCTGAGGAGCGAAGCAAGGTGGAAGCCCGAGAGAGAGAAGTGTGGCGCCCCGCAACGAGTGCGTCACAAGGGAGTATTGCAGCCGCAATATTCTCTGACAAAGCAGTGCAATAGTTAACTCTGAGATCCAACCCAACATACAACACCTAGAACAGGGGACCAATCCTAGGTCCTGGTGGGTGGAGTGTTAGGGTAGTGAAGTAGAACACACAATAATCTAGACAGTAGAGTGAGAATCTAGAACCTGAAGAGAGCAGACTAGAACTTGGAGAGGAGCGGGGGCTCCGCACCCCGTGCGGGCCCCTGGGCCGTCACCGGTCGGGTGTCCGCACCTGAGGCCTTAACCACCGGGAATGGGCATTTCTACACGGGTTCCCAAAAGACTCCCGTGCCCACAACTCACAGCCGGTTCACTGGTACCGAAGCTGGCAGCAGTTCACCTCTGCCACGCGAACCAGCCCCGTGGAGGATCAGCTTTACAGGAGCACCCCACCACCAGCCAGTCTCCAGTCGTCTAACCAGCGGTGTACCCACTGAGGGATCCAAGGCTCCCCAAAGCATCCAGAACGTACATCATGGATAGGGCATTGAAGCAGCCTCCCCGTACCCGACCTGGTATTCCTGGGCGACGCTGGCAAAACAAACTAAGGAGGTAGAATGGAGGTACACTGCGGATCTCTGAGGAGCACTATCACTGCTGAGTCCACCCGGTCTTCTACTCAACCACTGTAAGCCATGTACTGCCTGCTGGTTACAGTAAAGAACCGTTGCAGAGACTATCTGTGTCCGTGTCTCCTTATGAACTGTCCGTCATTAACTAAAGGTAACCGCAGCTGCCGCACAACATCTTGAGCAGCTCCAGCCCCCGGGGATCACCGCTCAGCCTGTGGGGAGCGTAACATCTTGCTGCTGTCCATCACCCCGGGAGGTTCCGCAGCGTCGGTAGCCCTTACCGAATCTACTCATAGGTGGCGTCACGAAGAAAACAAATTAAACCCCCCTTTAATCTGTTCCCGTAAGACGTCCTCATTTTTGATCTGCACTACACCGGGCCCCACTACCGGCAGGCGCGGTCCACCCGTGACAAGGAAGGAGAAGAATCGCCTGTATAAACCGGGAGTAACCCTGGCCCCTGGTGTGCGTCAGAAGGGTCTCCCAGGAAGGAGGCCTGAGAGAAAAGGCAGCCCAGGAAAAGAAAGAGGAAACCCCGTACCAGACCGTCAATAGTCCGGGGGAATCCTAGTCCACCAATGGACTGCTGGCTCCGAGGAACGGTACAGTCGAGTTTACCCCCTGAGCCATTGATCCCATCCATCGTGGGTTTGTTCAACAGCCCCAACATCCCTGTTCAGAACGTTCAGGACAGCGCAAGGAAAGTGAGGAGGCGCAGTACAGAACAGCAGAACGTGGGATTGACAAAAGAAGGTATACTACGGGAACCTCAAAGAGACTTTACCCTCTTCTGCAACTACCCGGCCAGCTACTCTTCTAAAGACTGGGAAAGCTGTAACCTAAAATGCCATCTGAACTGGTTCCAGTAAAAGTACCCGTACAGAGTCATACAGCCTCAGTGTCTCCTTTCATCCGAACCACTGCACTACTCCATATATCACAACCAGCACCACGACAACAAGTGCAGTGCTGATCTGCCCTGGGGACCCAGCTCTGCCTGCAGGGAGCTGCAACAGCCAAGCTGCAGTACCATCGTCTCCGAAGGTCTGAAGCGGCGCTGGTGACCATCACCAGAATCTGCAGGTGGTGTCACGATAAACTCTATTCCCTTTTTCACAACTCCCCCAAGTTTTAGGCTGACCACTAGGGCCACGGATCCGGATGGGCCACCTGCGGCTCCACGCCCAGGTACTGACTTCCATAGGCACTTGGGTGAATCAGCTTTCTGGCATGTCACGAACAGGATCCCGTGCCCAGTATAGCCAGATAATGTGCGCCTTACAAACTCTCGAAATCAGCAAAAAGAACTGTTTCCCAGCATTTTTCTGGGAACCCCAAAATGGCAGCTTAACCATGTGAAAGGACAATGTGCTGGCCCAGGGGCTTGCCTCGGCCCCTTACCATAGGCGGGCCATACCAGAGGCGCAAAATTGTTTGCCTGCCCTGATTGCCATCAAACAACCAAGGGGGTGGGTCAGAGACTAAACTACCCCTGCCGAAAACTAAAAACGGCGGCAGGGACGGAGCAACGCAACAGAGGTCCAGCAACCAGGAGCTGGAAATGGGAGCAAGAGACTGGCCCACGGTTGAGCACCCGGTTACCGGAGAGGATACACCGGTTGAACCGCAGCCCGTCACCAGAGCAGAAGTCGGTTCAGAGCCAGATGACTCAGAAGCCCTACCTAATGACAGCAGCAGTGAGACCAGAGCAGAGCCTGAGGAAGCTGAGGAGCAGTCCAACCAGCCATGCTCCGAGGAGGAGGATAACTGGAAAAGTGACATCGAGGAAGTCAGGGCATCCAGGCCCCGTACGGTGCAAAAGGAGCTTCAACCGCATGGACCGGCTATGCTGGTCAGTGTAGGCGCAATCACAGGTGAGCGGAACCATGCACCAGCTCCGGAGCACTCAGACCGGGACTTGTACCAGAATGACCGGGCTAGCCATGAGCAGCATGCAGGGCTGAGAGGATGGTACGCCCTGTGTGTTCACAAATGTGTGGACTAGAGACTGCAAAACCCGATCATATATATAGTTGTTTAATTTGAAAATGTGTGCATATGCTGCTTTTTGCCATAACTTCATAGACTTTCATGACGACTGTTTGTAACGTTACAAGATATGAGACTCCCGGACGGGAAGAAACCAAGTATACTTAATGTTGTTATTAAAAGTGTTTATTGTTATACTGCATATTATAAAAAGACTCTGTACCAGGTCATGGTAGACACACTTGGGGACAAGTGTATTTCACCAAGGGAAATGTGGAGCCCCACTGGTCCATGCGCCACAGTAGGGGTACTGCACCAGGGAGGGGGCTTGAGAGAAAAGGCAACCCAGGAAAAGAAAGAGGAAACTCCGTACCGGACCGTCCATAGTCTGGGGGATTCCTAGTCCACCAATGGAGTGCCAGTTTCGAGGAATGGTACAGGCAAGATCACCCCATGACCCAGGCCATCGTGGGTTTGTTCAGGAGCCCCGACATCTGTGTTCAGAAGGTGCAGGGCAGCACAAGGAAAGTGAGGAGGCGCAGGACAGAACAGCTGGACATGGGATTAACAAAAGAAGGTATACTACGGGAACCTCAATGAGATTTTACCCTCTTCTGCGACTACCCAGCCAGCTATCCGTCTAAAGACTGTAAAAGCTGTAACCCAAACTGCCATCTGGACCGGTTCCAGTAAAAGTACTCGTACAGAGTCATACAGCCTCAGTGTCTCATTTCATCCGAACCGCTGCACTACTCCATATATCATAACCAGCACCACGACAACAAGTGCAGTGCTGATCTGCCCCGGGGACTCAGTTCCGCCTGCAAGGAGCTACAACATCCAAGCTGCAGTACCATCGTCTCTGAAGGTCTGAAGCGGCGCTGGTGAGACCCACACATAGTTATTGGGCCCTCAGGCTACAGAATAACAGCTCACAGCCACCCTAGAAATTGGCGCATTCATTAGAAGTGCCTATTCCTGGCGCTTTGACGGGCATTTTCAATGCCCTGGTACGGTGGCATTGAACTGTTACAAGGGGTTAATGACAGCCGAGTATCGGAAGTTCTCTTTAAGACATAGATTGATAATGTTCAGGCTTCTTGAGACCCATTATGAATCATGAGAATAAATAGTTAAAAAACATGCAGAAAAGTCCTTCATTTTAAATAAAACACACAGACAACCTTGTTTCTCCCATTTATTAAACCCAAACATACCCTCTGATGATAATTCACAGCAATGTTCAGCAAAGGATACTCGGCTTTGCTAAATGCCATGAGAAGATACATTAGTTCCCGCACAGGTAACTCAGACTAAGCCACAGCTGTGTTAGCAGTGATGTCAGAGAGTTCATCTGAGGACACAGTCGCGGCTGAGTCTAAGAGCTCTACTTGCGATGAGAGGACACTAATATCTCCGCTCACCTCAAGTTCATCACAACTCTGTGAAGGCGATGAATTGCTTAGAGTCAAACCAAATCTTTTATAACATAGCATTAAAGCAACAATATTCACAGAATTAGTCAGACATCTGAGCCACATAAAAACACTATTTTAAGTTCTACGCTTTTACTCTTGTGTTACTGGACATTCATTCATGCAATCACCAAAGAAGAAGTATTTGCTTTCTACATCACTTCTTCCTATTTACAGACAATATGTTGTCTTGACTGTTCATCTCCTCAAGCTACTAAGAAAATCTTTTTTTTATTTCTCAATATATCTCTTTTTCCAGTTTCCATGAGGTATTTTGTCTTTTCTGGGTCTTAATTTCAACTCATGGTCAAGAACAGATAACTTCTTCGTACCAGCCCTCAAGGAAGCAATTCCCCACTCAATTTCTTACATTTTTTTCCATTGATTTAGAAGCATTCACATCTAATTTTCTTCATCACACCGGTCACCTATGTGTTGTCTATAGTTTTGTCCTCCTTCACTTGAGGTTAGTGTCTGATGATAGTGTTTTTGCCCATGGGTTGTTCACTTTAAAAAGAATCAGTATTCCTTCACTTCATTTTTTCATCCATGTTTACATTAAATGTATACATTTAAAGGGGTTGTCCACTATTATATTTAAAGTGAACCTGTCCCCAGTTTTGAGGGTTGTAAACCCTGCCCACCACCTTTAGCATGATGTATATGGGGTTTCTGAAACCCTTTTATATCCCCAGATGTCTCCCTTCATACCTCAGAAATAGTTTTACTATCCCGCAACATATGCTAATTTTGTGGTTAGATCATATGGGTGTCTGAAGATTGTGGTCAGTGCTGCCCTGCTCCATGCACACACCGCCCCACCTGACTGTGTGCAAGTAGATGGTGTTGCTACAATTTCCAAGTCTTGCACCTGCGCTGTGGCTCCTCACTGTGCCCTATTGAACATCCAGTGATTCTTTCCGCAGGCGCAAGGCTTTAGTCTCGCATCAGTTGCACAGTCCCCAACGTATCATGCCTGAGCAGTGGAATCACTGACTGTTTAATAAGGCACAGTAAGGTGCCACAGCGCAGGTGCTAGTGCAGGATGAAGAGAATCAATCCCTCCATATCAGACTCCTTACATACGTTTCGCTTGCTTTAAACATGCATATGCTTCATCATCATTGACTCCTCATGATGAAGCATATGCATGTTTAAAGCAAGCGAAACGTACGTAAGGAGTCTGATATCGTTAACGATATTGTAGCGTGTAACAGGCCCTTAAGACAGGCAGTGCACATTAAAAGGCTGAACAATTACCGGAGACAAGGAGCAGCTGCAGAATCTCAGCACAAGGTAGAAAGAAATTGGGTGACTGAGCAGTCAATAAGAAAACCAACAGCCCAGCATATCATACCTCTAAATAGGATGACTAAGGCTCGCTTCACACCACGGCAGTATCTGATCCGGGCTGTCAGGGATGAACCTCCGGTTCGGTGTGCAGCCGGACTCAGCTGCCGCTGCTGATGATTCAGGACTGCGGCTCACAGGGAGCTAGACGTGGTCCTAAAATAAGAGCGGCGTGCAACCGCTGGTATCTGGTTCCCAGATCCTCCTGGATCAGGGCAATCTGGCCCCATAAGCTCCGATGTTAGGGAGCATCGGATTGCCCTGGATCCGGGAGGATCCGGGAGAATCCGGGAGATGACAATTTTGGGAGATTTTTCTCCCCGAACACAAAAATGTTGCAAGCAACGTTTTTGTGTCCGGGAGATAAATCTGAATTCTCCCGGACTCTTCCAGAGAGATGGTAACCGGATGGCAGATAGCTGCCATCCAGCTCCATCCGGCCCCATAGGATACTATGGGACCAAAATCCGGTCCGGGGCTGTCTGGTTTATACCGGACAGCCCCGGATCAGATTTTGCCGCAGTGTGAAGCCAGCCTAAGGTGTCGATCACCCAGTTCAGCACACCCTGAATGCAGAGTGGAGGAATCGTGATAGTGATATTGTTGTTCATGCTGCACAGTAAAGGACAAATTTGCATCCCAAATAGTGGTACACTTCATCTTGCAAACAAGGAAACTCTTAGACAGATACATTGACAAAAACTGTTTTACACAGGGAATAAACTGATGAAAATACCAAAACATATGTTCCTTAAGGCCTGAATAGATATATTTGTTATGGAGTTACTTTTTAGGGGGGTTGAACAAAATAATTTTTCTATATAGTTTTGGCCTCAATTTAGTGTTTTCAAATGAGAATAATTGCCGCAACAAAGTAATATTGTAAAGTAAAATACAAGAACTGCAATAATAACAGTCATTATGATAATTGTCATTGTAATATACAATATTGGTAAATTAGAACTCGCTGTTCACATAATTAAAAATTGTAATTTTGTGTAATTTTCTTATATTTTTATGCTATTGATCAATACTGGGAAAAGTTGAAGTTAAAACAAGACTTTTTTGCAACTAGAAAACTTTTTCATTAATGTACATTTTATTTTGTCTTTTTACTTTGGAAAGACTGGACTTCCTATTTAATTTCTGAAAAGTCAAGCTTTTATGCCAAGATTCATTTCATATTATATACTGTACAGGTTGTGATGGAACTGTGACAGACACGCTTCTTGCTCTGTTCAAACATTAATCAATTACAACTTTCCTTTAGTCACCAGTCTTTCTACGGCGTTCCTATCTAATCTCAAATTTCCAGATATCCTGCTCTATTCATTCTTCAATTTCAGAATATAAAAAATATTTGAAAGATTTTTTGAGTAATGAAAGAAAAAAGATTTGATATTTTATGAATAAATAATAAATGTATAATAAAGACAAAGGGAAATATGAAAGCTGTCAAATTTATTTATTGTCTCTCATTACCCCCTCCCACCTTCCCAAAGAACCCAAGAATTAATATTTTTTCGTGTATGGATTCTTCATATTTCTGCCCCCTGTTTTTCCCCTTTTCAACTTGTTACAGAGATTAACAAACATCCTAATGCAAAGTAGGGTTGTGAAGTCAGCGTCATAGAATTGTGGAATCGGAGTCGGTGTCCATTTTGGTGGAGTGGGAGTCACAGTCAGATTCCTGGAAATTGAGGAGTCAAAGTCAGATGTTTGGCTTACTGACTTCACAGCCATTGTTGTGGAGTTGCAGTCATGGAGTCAAAGTTGGTTTCCATTTTGGTGAGTCAGAGCTGGATACAGGGAAATTGAGGAGTCAGAGTTGGATATGTGGCTTACTGACTTCACAACCATGGTTGTGGAGTAGCAGTCGGTGTCCATTTTGGTGGAGTTTGAGTCGGATCCAGGGTAATTGAGGAGTCCAAGTCAGATGTTTGGCTTGCTGACTTTACAGCCATGGTTGTGGAGTCAGAGTGTTAATTTTGGTGGAATTGGAGTCAGAGATGGATGAAGGGAAATTGAGGAGACAGAGTCAGAGTCAGATGTTTAGCTTACCAACTTCACATCCCTGGTGAAAAGGGTACTATCGGCACTGCCTCCCCTCCATGCCAGTCCTTACATTGACTTGCAGTTAATCTCATACTGTTCCTTATCGGTCCAGATTTAGTAATGTAGTGGACATGTAACTAGCAATCTTGCTACAATTAGACCATTCTGTATTACTAAAAGGGAAACTTCATTGCATTATGAAAATCTCATAGTGAATATACATTTTAATGATATTCAAACGATGAAAAAATGGTAAAAAAAATAAATAAAAACATCTTAATATATTTACTAAGGATTACAAGTGCAACCCATAAAAATAGACAACATTTTTCTTTGAGGAATAATCTGTCATACATAATGGACTTTGGCATGCATATCATCAAGATCCACTGTTAGCAGCTCCATTTATGATGACTCTAGAGACTTGCTCAATGGTGGACAAGTCCTGAGACTTTGCAGTCCATGGTAGCATGTTTAGGCTCCGTTGGCTGCTCACAGTAGCCCAATCCACATGTGACCTGATGTCATGATGATAAACATCTCTTTGGATACTTTATGTTCTTTTGAGGTTTCTTCATGTAATTGCCTATCATTGATCTTGATTCAGTGCCTCCTCTCTGCTTGCGATTGCCGCTATTCTTCCCTGCTTTGTGTGAGTGAGATGTCCTACATCATCCACACACTATCCTTCATTGTGCTTCTCTGCAATTCTGTCTGTCCTGCCTAGGGCAGAGCAAAATACTGCAATGCACAGACGCAGGAAAAGGACACAGAACAGCCGTGCATATGCAATACAATAGTTTGCTCTGAACTCGGCAGGGCAAAGAGAAGTGTGCGTACGCATGAGCGCAATAGAATACACTGTGTGTGGATGATATAAAACGTGTAATCCACAACAAGCGAGGCAGGAGGATGGCGATTGCAAGCAGAGAGGAGGCGCCAGTTCAAGACCAGTGATTCCCATAGGACCAGACCTCCCCATAGAAGAGTATAATCAAATCGATTTTTCATCTTATACAGAGACTTATATACAGAATTTTAGAATGCTAAATATTAGGCCTTACTAGTGGTGGTCACAGTTTTACAGGGGAAAAACCTTGTGTAAGGTTCAATTTAAGCAGAGAATTGTCCAATATGGGGGTCAGTTTTGTAGGTTTCTGCTGATTTGGCACCTTGGGTGCTTGACTAATGAAAATTGGACAATGGACATTGCATTCTAAAAGCCAAGTAGCCTGCTGTCTGCTTAAAGAATAGGGTATTTTATTATTAACGAATCACCTTAAAGTTAAACATTCTAAGTAAACCATTAGATGAAGTCTATAAGGGATCTATTTTCCAAAATAGGGTCCTTTGTGTCTTTTCTTTTGCTGCTATGGCAGCTCAGCGGCTCAGCAAATGCGACATGGTGTCCGCAATCTATTCCAAGCAAATTTTCTCTTTAAAAACCAAATAGTGTTCCTTCCCTTCCGAGCTCTACCATGGGCCCGAAAAGAGGTTTTTGACCAAATATGGGTTACCATCACATCTGGGAGAAATTGCATAACAAATGTCACAGTCCACTTTCTCCTATTAGCCATTGTGATAATTACAAAATTGAGGCAAAAACAAAATTTTCATGAAAAGTTTTACATTTCCAATATGATCAACTAATTTTATGAAATTCTGTTCAGTACCTTTGGGTTCAAATAATTCTGTAGATACATGTATAACATTCTATATGGGTGTAGTTTCCAAAATAGGGTCCCTTCAAATGTGACATGGTGCTCGTGATCAAATTCAGCCAAATTTGCTCTCCAAAGTTATAATATTACTCCTAACATTTAACATTCCAAGTCCCGGTGTTTGTCCAAACAGAAATTTTTGACTAAATGTGGGGTATCACCGCACTCATAGGAAAGTGGGTAACAAACTTTGAGGTCCACTTTTGGAGTTACCTCCAGTAAAAGTGAGAATTTTGGTCCTAAATAAACATTTAGTGAAAAAGAATTTCAATATGATGACCTAATTTTATCGAATTCTGTGAAGTACATGTGATATTCAAATGCTCTTTATACCCCTAGACAAAATCCTTGAGTGATCTAGTTTCCAAAATGGGGTCAGTTGTAGGGTTTTTTCTTTTTTTAGGTACCATAGGGCTCTTGAAAATTCAACATGGTGCCTGCAATCTATTTCAGCCAATTATGTGCTCCAAAATTTAAACGGTGCTTCTTCCCTTCCAAGCCCTTCCATTTGCTCAAACACAGGTTTCTTACCACTGGTTGGTTATTAGTGAGCTCAGCAGAAACAGGATATCATGTTGTGGGGTCGATTTTGTAATGCTATTGACTAACCCAGGGTATGAGGACTCGGGTATCTGGACCCTCTGCTGCGGTAGGGATGTCACTGGTGGCCTGCCCAGACCCGTGGCCCTGGTGGTCAAATAAAAAGGGGTAGTTGAAATGGGAATAAATGTTTATAAGTTTATCGTGACGCCACCCGCAGATTTTTGTCATGTAGAACAGCACCGCTTCAGATCTCCAGAAGGCGATGGTACAGCAGCAGAGATGGTACAGCTCCCTGCAGGTAGAGCTGGCCCTCCGGGGCAGGGATGCACCTGTAGTGATGGAAGTGCTGATGATGGAGAAATAGTTTGCAGTGCAGTTGTGAATAAGCACACAGAGACTCAGTAACTCTACCCGGGTTCTTTACGGGAACGATGCTGATCGTAGTACAGTTCACAGAAAACAGCTGTTGTTAAGTAAGGATAGCCGGCCAGGTAGTCACAGTGGGCTGCAGGATTTCTTGGAGTCTCACGTGGAATGCCTTCCTTGTTTCTAACCCATGTCCTGCTGCTACTGCCTGTACGCGAACAGCCCACTTAGTACCAGGCCCGATTGGGGTGCTTCCTGAGTATCCCAGCTTCCCACTCTCTTCTCTCCTGCACTGGATCTCGACACCGGTGTGTTATCCTGGTGTGAATGGTTTCCTTTCTGACAGGGTGTCTGGACCAGTAGACAGACTCTGGTGTTACGGCTCAGGGGCTGAACTCAATGTGCCATGTCTTCGGAACAGGCGCCCCGGTATATGGACCAGGGTTCCCTCCCTGAGTATGGACACTAGGGGGGTCCCCCTTATTCAGTCTGGGCTGCCTGTTCTCTTCAGGCCCCCTCCCTTGAAATTTCCTTTCTCTTTCTCAGAGAGTCCCCGTTCTCCGTCTTTCCTCAGTGCTGACTAAAATTCACTTTGTGTCCTCCCCTAACTCCCCCACCCTTGGGTATGGGCCCAAATCATCTGCCTAAGCGGATGTGTGGGAGTGCTAGGATGGGATCCTCCTACAAATCCTACATTCCACTGTGACAGGGATAACCGCACACTCATTTATGGGTGCAGTACCCCAACTGTGATGATTGACCAGTGGGGCGCCACACTATCCCTTGTAAAAGTGAACAAATTTGGGTTAAAGATACATCTTAGAGATTTGTTTTCACTTTGTATTAATTCCTGTGTAGCACCTGAAGGGTTAAATACTTTCATGACAGCAGTTTTAAAGTATTTGAGGGACGCAGTTTTTAAAATGGTATCAGTTTTGGGCAGTTTTCAATAAATTGGCTCCTGCATTTCAATCTGAATAGGAATCTAAAGAAACAGGTTTTGTAAATGTTTTGAAAAACTGAAAACTGCTGTTAAACTTTTAACCCTTTTAACAACAAAATAAAATTACAAAAAAATTATATAGATTTCAAGTAGAAACATGTAAATTGTTATTTATTAATGGGGAACTCTGAGGAGATAAAAAAAATTGTACTGTCCATGCCCTCCTACATGATGAAGCAGATCTGGACACCACATCTGTAGGATCTATAGATCCCTTATGAATTGATAAAATCATATCTGCTCCTCAGCTCTCACCCCTCCCTCAGGGAACAGATAAAATCAGCCTCATGCAGCAACAGAGACAGGAGGTGTTTTGGGGCGTGGACCTTAGGGGCTCCAGGATCATCTTACATTCCCACCCCCTCCCACTTCTGCATGATCATGGGGCATGGCAGGGGGCATGGCCACCGACCCCTTGGTCACAGTGTATTTTTGCCCCTGATATACCATCCTATAAAATGTATGAATGTGTTCTTCTTTCCAGTAGAAATCATGTCACCAAGCAGATATAAATGCATGCTATGATCTTTTGCTGTACAATGATGTGATGGTGCATAATGTGTGCTGTTATGTACCAGAGTAGGAGCAGAGGCAGAGCAATGCATTGACTGATTCACCACTGACATGGTCTCCACTCCCCTTCAGCAACTTGGTAGCTTCCTGTCCCCTGAAACTTTAGCACCATGCATGACTGAATTTCTCTGTCCCTAAATGGAGGGGTGAGTCCTGAGCAGCATATATTATTTTATAGATGATCTTATAGAGTTATCGTTTTTCACCCCTCCCAAGACTGACCACTATAATCTGTTTCATGTTGCCTGTCTTGTTTAATGCATTATCCAACCCTGAGTTTGGAAATATATGTGTGTTCGGATGTTGTGTCATTATAAAGCCTGATGAATAGGCCATAGAGCCTTGAAACCTTGCTATTTAATACCATATTCTCAGTTAGCCATTAATAGGTATCAACCACTGAGGACTCTTAGATTTTAATATTTTATAGATTTATATGCGATCTATAGATCCTAGAACTGTAAACAGCTCTGCTTCATCATGTAGGAGGGCAGGGACAATACAAAAAAGTTTTCCCTCTCCAGAGTTCCCTTTTAATTATTTTGTGTGTACATAACCCTTTGGTTTAAAGGGAACCTGTCAGCTCATTCTACCCCCCTAAAGTAACACTACCTGTCCCTGCACGTTGTGAACAGATCCCTAACCATCCCAGTCTGAGCTAAACTTGCCCTATAAAGTTTAAAGAAAAATACTTTATAACTTACAAGGAGTCTCCATCCGGAGACTGGAAAGGCTCTGGGGCTTCACTCTCCCCTCCTCGCTGGCTCCTAGCAAACTCTGCTGGGCATCCTCATTCCTTGTGCTGTGCCACCTCTTTTTGAAATTCCCGCCTTCTTTGTAACTATGATGCGCCAAAACTTCACATCCAGCCCGGTGCATTGTGGGGGCTGATCACGTGTTCGGCCCGGCTTCAGCACATGCACAGTGCCCATATTGAAGCCTAGCTGTACATTATATCTGGCCCGGTGCATTATGAGGCTTATGACGTGTACGGCTCGGCTGCACATGCGCCGGAGTTGGGCCGCACACATGATCAGCCTCCACACTGCACCAGGCTGGATATGACATTCCAGCCTGGAGCATCATAGTTACAAAGGAGGCAGGAATTTCAAAAAGAGGTGGCACAGCACAAAGAATGAGGACACACAGTGGGGCATGCTAGGAGCCAGTGAGAAGGGGAGAATGGAGCCCCAGAGCCTTTCCAGTCTCCGGTTCGAGACTGCTTGTACATTATAAAGCATTTTTCTTAAACTTTATAGGGCACTTTTAGCTCAGACAGGGATGGTTAGGGATCAGCTACCAAGGTGCCGGGACAGGTAATGATAGGTTAGGGGGGTAGAACGAGCTGGCAGGTTCCCTTTAAGGGCATAAAAACTGAAAGTTTGTAGATCGTGCAATTTTCTACATTTTCACCAAAATTCTAATAATTTCAGAAACGCAAAAAATATCGACCTAAATTTTCCACCAACATAAAGTAATGTGTTAGCAAAAAACATTGTCAGAAATACTCGGATCTAATGAAGCTGTCTTGAGTTATAACCTCATAAAATGTCACCGAACAGTATTCCAAAATTTGGTCTGATCATGAAGGTCAAAATTGGCTCGGTGACTAAAGGTACCATTACACGCTTCAATGTTGAAAGGATATCACTAACGATCTCTGGGGCGAGCGGTTGTTAGGACATCGTTTAGAGGTCGTTGGTGAGATGTCACATGCCTAGATATCGTGCATGATGTACCAACGATCCAGCGAGCAGGTATTGTTCGCACAACCCAGAGAAAGATACTTGTTCGCTGATGTGAATGGGCGAAGTCGTTAACAGCATCGTTATCGCGGTGTCACACAGAACGATGCAGCAGGTTGGCTGAACATGTTCTCAAATCTGCGATCAACGATCCAATGATTTATAGTAGTCGTATCACGGTGTTACACGCAACGATATCCTAACGATGTCATTTGACCGTCTCCAAACCCGTGACGTTTGAGCGATATCGTTTACGATATCTTACCGTGTAACTTGGCATTAAGGCTGTTTTTAAATTTGCTTTCAAATTTGAAAAACAGATGGACACGGATCAGTTATAACATCCCATGTTATCCTATGGGCACGGATTGGTCCTAAGTGGCCATCCGTGTGTGTCAGTTTTGTAAGGAGTCCGATGATGTCAGCTTTTTAATGTACCCAGAAATGAAGACTGCTCCGTTTCTGGGCTTCTTCAAAAATTGCGGACACCAGCTGACAGACACGGATCCGTTGTTGCCTGTATGAAATTATAATGAAGCTCTATGGAGGACGAATCCGATTGGCTGTACTGAGCATGCCTAGAAGCAAGGAACAGCTCCTCCCACCCCTATCTCTGGTAACTGATGACATATTTGGTAAAAAAAATGGTTCGTGGACAACCGTTGGCATCCTAACATGGGAAGCCATAATGGATCCGTGGCCATTGGTTTCAAAACGGATGGACACGGATTTGCAAATCTGTTAGTGTAAAAGCAGCCTAAGTGGTTAAACCTGGAGAAACTAGACAGAGATTATACAACTGTCATATACTGGAAAGTCTTGTATTATTCTGGAGACCAAATGTATTGGATCTATATGTAGTAAACAAAGCTTGATCCTGCTCACTGATCCAGCTGAGTAAATTCTCCGTCGTCATACATAATAAACTGTCAATATTCGTAAAACACAGAACAGATGCTAAAGTTATTTTATGCATCAGAAAAGCAATGGGACTTAATTTGCCATTAGATCAATTGAAAATAGCAGAATGGCTTTACCTTACATATTATCAAGGGACTCAGCCTAAAATCCACTCATTTTCAGCATGTAATAAGTGAGCATTCAAACACGCAGCAACCTGGGGTTTCTGTAATAAAGTATTGATTTCACTTGAATGCCAGGATAATTAACAATATTAGGAAAGAGGGAAAAATATAATGCATTTGCATGAAACTCGAATGTAACTGTAAATCAGATTAAAATACAAATTATTGCAGTAATACTTTTTCGAGGCCGGAATATTGATCATAAATCTGCCATATGTCTCCTATTTGCTATTACTTCACATAATATCATTTACAGTTTGATATGATCAGTAGTGGGAGAAATTGTTTTATTGTTTAAGGGTTTTAATGTGAAAAGCACAAAAACACTTCTACATGTTATACACACATAATTACACGTTACACATCCACATAATACACATCAATATACATTACACTGAAACACAGAGTGGTGTGAAAATGTGTTTGCCCTTTTCCTGATTTCTTACTCTTTTGCATGGTTGTCACACTTAAATATTTCAGATCACCAAATTTATATATTAGACAAAGATAACACAAATAAACAAAATGCAATTTATAAATGAAGGTCTTTATTACTAATTGAAAAAGAAATCCAAACCTAAAGGGCCCTGTGTAAAAAAGTGATTGCCCCCTTCCTGATTTCTTATTCTTTTGTATGGTTCTCACACTTAAATGTTTCAGATCACAAAACAGATTTAAATAGTAGACAAAGATAACATAAGCAACACAGAAGGCAGTTTATAAATGAAGATCTTTATTACTAAGTGAAAAGAAATCCAAACCTACAGGGCCCTGTGTGAAAAAGTGATTGCCCCCTTCCTGCTTTTTTGTTCTTTTGCATATTTCTCACACTTAATAGTTCTTAATCGTTGCAGATCTCCAAACAAATTTAAATATTAGACAAAGATAACACAAGTAACACAGAGTAGAGTTTATAAATGAAGGACTTTATTTTTAAATGAAAAAGAAATCCAAACCTACAGGGATCTGTGTGAAAAAGTGACTTCCCCTTCCTGATTTCTTATTCTTTTGCATGTTTTTCACACCTAAATGTTTCAGATCAAAAAAGAAATTTAAATATTAGACAAGGATAACACAAGTAAACACAAAATGCAGTTTATAGATGAAAGTCTTTATTATTATTAAGGGTAAAAAGGAATCCAATCCTACTGGGCCTTGGGTGAAAAAGTGATTGCCCCCTTCCTGATTTCTTTTTCTTTTGCATGTTTGTCACAATGTTTCAGATCAAAAAACTAATTTGAATATTAGACAAAGATAACACAAATAAAAACAAAATACAGTTTTTTAATGAAGGGCTTTACTACTAAGGGAAAATAAGTCCAAACCTACAGAGCCCTGTGTGAAAAAGTATGTATGACATAAGCTTGAATTCAGTAAGCTGGAATCCTAATAACTAAAGATGCTCGAGTTTATGAGAGCAGAATTGAATGGTACCTACATTTTACAGAAATGTGCATTCTGAAGTATATAGATTTTTTATAATCTGCTACCATGTAAATTTAGTTAATTTGCAGCCACTATTCTGCTGAACCTTAAAGAACGGGCAAAATGTTTTTAAAAATATACACCTCACTGTTCACCTACCTAGCCCCCACTGCTCCCTGTCTGATTCTTTATTGCGCCATGGCACGTTGTTTACAGCTGGATGTGAGCCGACCCTGGAGATCACTACACATCTACAATGACCTCACATGGCCTGGTCATGACTGCATGTTCTGGTTTAGAGATAACATTAGGCCAGAATGTGGCACAACAGTGGAATTCCCAGTGTTGTGTTCAATTTAGGCCAGGACTTATGACTGCAACCAAGTTATGAGAGGTCATTGCACATGCACAGTGCTCACAGCTGGAATTAAACACCAGGTCGCAATGCAGCATTAAAAAGTCATGGAGGAACAAACAGTGGGCAGGATACAGTGGTTGTGATTTTTGCTCATGGCACCAGGCTTGGAAATATGGCCGCAGGCCCAGGAGATCACCGCACATACACAGTGATTGTGCATGACCTACTCACATATGGCCTAAAGTGAAAACTGGGCCAGAGTTGAAGTGCAATGGAAAATTTCCAGCCTTGTGCTTACTGTAGGTGGGACTTCAGGCTATAAAAAGGAGCCACGAGGTCAGTACACATATATAGTCGGCGCTCGGGCTTGCTCACAACCAGGAGTGAACAGCAGGCAAGAAATTCTGTGTGAAGAACCAACAATGGGAGGGAATCAACTGTGGTGGAGGTGATTGGCTGGGGTCACACATAAGCCCTTGGTCCATTTTTGTTGATAGCAACGCTTTTGGGGTCCGTTTAAAAAAAAAAAAAAATTTTAACATGGGCCCTATGGAAAAACGGATCCGGTTTTTTTGGGGTGCCTTTTAAAAAACGGATCCATTTTTTCTTGAATTTTGGTAAAAAAATGACTAAGTCCAAAAACGTTCAGGGGTGCAGGAGGCTCAAAAAGCACCCAAAAAAAAACTGGATTGGTCATGGAAAACACTTCCAAAAACGGATTGCTATGTGTGACCCCAACCTTTATTAGCTTCTTTTTTCCAATAATTTACATTTATTATGCTCCGAGATATGGAGAGACCATGACTGTAACATGATTTTCTTACTAAAATTCATAACGTCTTTTGGTTTCGTAAACCTCTTTACCCAGTTTTCTTGCTTTTTCTGCATTTTAGTGCCATAACATTAATCAATTGTACTGTAGATATTTTTTTTCAAATAGAAAAGCAAGTTGGTCCTTCTCAGTTTAATGCACCCATTCCCTATTTCCAGTGGATGTTTTACTTCTCATAGATTACTGCCTTTGTGTGTATTTCTTTGATATACCCGATGGTGTCTGTCCAGTTCTTGCAAGAGGTGGGGACCTTTGTGTGGTTACTTCCTATGATTCTAATTTCATCACTACCTCATTGCATTATGTAACAGATACATTATTCCAATTTAGCAAAACTTAAAGAAGGAAAATTCATTTATATAGGAGCTCCAAAACACATACTATTGCCCTGGACATAGTATTGATGTAAGTTCCAGTGATGAGACTTGAACCATTGAACATTTATGGTATATCCTATTGATATTCCACAAATGTCCCAGAATAGAACATTCCGTTTATAGGAATTTCAAAGTTAATTTTTTTATTTATTTCATTACTTTAATAATTTACACAAAGTGAAAAAATAGGGCAACATAATACTGTATGCTAAATATTCATATATCCTTTATGACCATGTAGGATATCATATAGTACAGGATTTCTGGTAATCTTGAAACTATCATTTTGCTATTTATAAAAATAAATGTTTAATATAATAAATAAAGTAAAATATAGTATTTCTTATTACCTCTGCCGAGCACTAGGCTGGGAATTCGAGCTCTTATGATGCCCAGGACATTTCCATACATGCGCATGCAAGGGCCTGGCACACATGGTTACGCCATGACGTTGTGAATTTATGCGCACTAGCAAAGAATTGTCCCAGCCCTCAGTAGACCCAAACATCCTGGTCTATCATGAAGAAATACAGGGATTAACCCCATGACAAGATGCGCCAAGGCCTGGATAGGAAATTTTGGAGAGCGGAGAAGTGGGAGAGTTGAGCGGTAAGATGAGTTCAAATATTCTTTTGATTGTCTACAGCCTATATTTCTTATGCCCTGGGGACTGGTGAGGCTCCAAACCATAATAAAGGATATTTCATCTATGGAGAAAAATTTTTATGCAGATCAAAGTTCCCTGGTAAATTCACATTTCGTCTTCTAATGCTAACCTCTTCACTCACTGGTCCCCCTACAGCAGCCCCTGTCTTCCTGTCATCGGCACGTGATGACCACTTCTCTAGCATGACCATGTGTCTAGTTGACACTTGAAACCCGGACGCCAAGTTAGAAAGCTTGAAGAAGACCAACGGTAGATGACTTTAGACAGAATTTTAGGAGGGCAAAGTACTGTGGTGGAGTAAAGACAGTTAAATTAAAGGTATCACTTTTTTTTAACCATTTTCCCACCTGTCTATAACTTGTCAAAATGAAGGAAGAGGATCTAATTGTTTTGTAAAATTAGAGGAAAATTCCATTGTCTCGGACTGATTCGTTCCTCTCTGATATTTTTCTTTTTTTATTGTAGCTTAAAATGAATGTAACACACTTCACAACATGCTCAACTCCAATTAACCTAAAGTATCTGAAGTAAAAATAATCTCTTTGATCAGTTGTAATTAATTGAGTCGAATCATAGCAGATTTATTTTGATACAAAGTGTACATTCAATTTTTACGAGTTGGCTTTGAGAAATCATTATCTAGTGACAGACATTGCAAAATCTGATATATAAGCATCCAGACATCACTACTCGCTCCTTTGTATTTTAAAGCTGAGCCCTGCCATTGAAAGGAGTCCATTGCAGTATAGCAGTCAGTAATGAGGTCAAGAAATGGCCAGTTCAATAGATTTTAAGGCAACTCATCAGACTTTGGAAAGGAGCCCAAACCCCTTTGGAAATAAAGAAGGAGATTAACTGTTTTTCCATTTTACTACTCAAGGGCAAGGGAACTTGATACATGAGATACGGCTGCCATAAAGCCTCCACTGGGATGGTTCGTTCATCACATCTTGCTGCAAAGCCAAGTGTGAGCCCACTTTGGAAATACTTCAACGTTTAATTCATCAGTTGAAACTAGGTGTGATCAGATATACAGGAGATAAGCCCATGAAGAAAGTCTCCTATTGCTCTTGACATTTGCTACTTGCACTGAAGATAAAAAAAAAGTCAACAAAATAAAAAGCTCAAAATACAACTTAAATTATAAGTTATAAAGTACTAAAGTGATTACTTGACCCTTTAACACTTTAAAACTTTTTTGGAAGAAATACTTGTAAAGTTTCCTATTTGTTGGTTTGCATTGTGAATACAACATTTTTATTTTTAAGGTTAAAACAGATGCATGACGCATTTTTTGGGAGTCAATTTGTAGTTCATGTTCATACATATTACTTACTGTGGTATACACTTTGTTAAGTAGTGAGTACAGAAAGTTTTATTAATCCACAAGGGCATCTCGCTATTGGAGCATTTTGGTATACCTTAATGTGCAAATGCATTTATCTGTCTTGTATGTGAATTAATTTTTACATGTCTTCTTTTTTGTTATTTTCATTTAACTTATTTAGTATTTACATTCTTTTATTTATATAGCATGATTTATAACAGGAAAAAAACGCAAATATCTACATCTGGGCAAGAAACTTGAAAAAAGGATTACAGAATGGGAGGAATAGGGCTAAGCAACAGCAATGTGAAAAAGACTTGGGTATACTAATAGATCACAGACTGAACAAGAGTCAGCAGTGTGATGCAGCAGCAAAAAAGGCAAACACAATTCTGGGATTAGTAAGGCTAGGGTCACATTTGGGTGTTTGCATTTGTTTGATGGATACGTTACAGGATGCGTTTTTTTCCCTTGCATTCCTATGCTTTTTGTGCCAAAACATGTTGCCGAAATTAACGGATGCGTTAACGGATGGTACATGTATGTACCATGCGTTAATGGATGCGTCTTCCATAGACTCCAATGTTAAATTAATGCATCTGTTTTTTTGAAAAGTGCCCAAAAATGCTGCAGCCCGCGTTATGATGTGCGCTAACAAAAACGCATAGCGCCAAATGCATTGCACGTTTGCATTGCGTTTTTTGCATTGGAGTCTATGGTTGTGTTAACGCATCCGTTTTTACACATTTGCCCATGAAAAAATGCATCCTTTTGGCGGATGCATAGCACTAGTCTGGCCCTAGCCTAAGAAAGAGATGCTCACCGCCTAATCTCTGGACGAGCCATGCTGGATCCCAGTCCTGATCAGGTGCCTGTCGACTAGGCAATTAGAAATAAGTTCATAAGAAGAAAATCTGATTAGATTTTGGACATTCTACAGAATCTTTTTCCTTTTATTTTGTACATTTTAAAATGTCAGCATCATAGGAACCATTGACGTGATTCGACTCTTAGACGTGTTAGTCATAAGCCTAGGGTAACTCTTGGCAGTCCGCTTTTGGGCAGCCTCCATTTCTGCTATGCTTTTTTTAAAGTTGCCATTTTGATGGCAAGAAAAGCTACCTTTAACGGATCTGTTAACGGATGGAACCTATATGTACCATCCGTTAACGGATGCGTTTCCCATAGGGTCCCATGTTAAAAAACACTATGCATTTTTTACTGCACCCAAAAATGATGCAGTAAAAAAATGCATAGCATTTTTAGCAGTGCATATTGACACTGCATTTTTTGCATGGGAGCCTATGGATCCATTAAAGCATCAGTTTTCCACAAAATTCTAAGTTGAAAAACTGATGCTTTTAAGAGATCCAGGGCTCAAGTGTGACCCTAGGCTAACATTTTCAAAATGATAGTACGTCTAGGGTCACATTAAAGGTTGTGGCGCGCTCAGGGGTGTCGCACTAAAAACTTAGACTTTCACAGCATAAATGTGGTGCTACCGCCAGAGTAGCGCCGCATTAACACTGCCAATATTACCCTATGGAGCCTTGGCCCGTACCGCGGCTCCAACGCAGCCATCTGATTGAAATCTCGTGTTTTTTCCTAACGTGAGAAAAGACGTTGTTGAAAGCATCTTTTCTCGCGTGATTTCCTAATGCGAGATTTCAGTCAGATGCCAGTGTTAACCATGGCGGTAGCACCGCACTACGCCTGCCAAAACCTATGTTTTTAACGCTACCCCCCTGAGCTCGGCTGCAAACATTAATGTGACCCTAGCCTAACAGAGTTTAAAAACATAAAGCCATTCCCATGACATTATGATTAAGATTACCTACACAAAACACATGTGCTGCCCATACATAATAAGGACATAAGGGTGTCTGAGATATATATTAATATATAAATAACCTAGAAAACAGAAAATAAAAGTTTGCAGCACTCAAGTTCTTAGTGTCAAAAAGGAAATTCTTTATTACAGCATAGGCACAGATGGCGACTTTCAGGTACAAACACCCTTTATCCAGTAAACACTGGTCATTCTAATCAGGGTTTTATGCACTTCACAATCAATATCTCATTAAACCATCATTACATAGATTGTTACATTTACACAAGATGCTTGTATTAAATTTCCATGTGAATTAATAAACTGTGTCAATCAAACTTCATTATAATAGTACAGTGATATTTACAGTTTCTTACACTTATTTTCTGGGCCTTATTTGCTAATTGGAAGGTTACCGCTTCAGATGTAAACAATGACCAATAATTAATGGTAATTCCTTTACATTAGGCAGGCATTCAATACAACTAACCGTGCTGTTCTCCGTGTTATCGGCGTCCGGAAATGCACTCTGCACATGCGCGCATGCTTTGTTTACCCATTGCTGTGGAGACCTAGCTGGGTTAGGCGGCACCATGACAGATTCATTGTGCCTGCGCACTCGTTAACCGCTAGTCATGGTATATACACATATGCACAGTGGGTTATTCTCTATGATCCTCTCACCTCTACTTAATGTTTTACTTTTATTTAGAGAAACGTAGCTATATTGCTCAATGTCTCATAATACTAAAGTGACCATGTACATATAGGTGTATAAAGTGCTTTTTGTGCAGCATCTTGCTAGTTGTTAAAACGTGGGCTATCCTTACTTTTGGTCTCTTCTTTGGGGCTGCTGTATAAGAGGCCCTCTCCCTGGGTGCACATAAATCTCCAATATAACTGGGGTAGATATTGCTCCTAAACCACATTAGGGGCTATCAGGTATAACAAACTTTTTTAGCCCACATTAGAATGACCAGTGCTGGACAAAGGGTGTTTGTACCCGAAACGTCGCCATCTGTGCCCATGCTGTAATAAGGAAGTTCCTTTTTGACACTAAGGACTTGAGTGCTGCAACCTTCTGTTCAGTATGTATTGGAGGCTTCATGAAGGGAGGCTTGGATTTGAGCTCCTTTTTGCATAATACTGTGCTGCTTTATTTATTTTACTTTTACTAATCCTATTGTGAGATTTTGCACAGCTTTGTTTCCAACCACTGAACAGCAATAATGGATCCGGGCACACTGGTGTACACAGCGGATGATGAGGAGCGTATTCTAAGGGGCCTAGAAGAAAAAGTCGAGTTTTTAATTGCTCCTTAAATTAACAACCTAAAACGCAAGTATGAGAGTAATTGCAAGAAGACGGTCTCTCCTGAATTACATTTGACAATGTTGGGACAGTATTATAAATCTTTAAAAAAATAATAATAATAATTACCGCGAGGATTAAGGTCCAACATACGCCCCACTTTGTTGGGAATGAAATCTTTTGTCAAAAGTTTGCAATGATGTTGAATAAATACGCTATGGACCTCATGCTTCTAAATACTGCGTACCTACAAGAGGAAACTCAATAAACGGGCAGGAGAAAATAAGATTAGAAGGGCAGATAAGATCTATTTTGAAAGATGATGATTTTGCTAAATTTAAATAAATGGTGCAGAAAAAGATTGATAAACTAAAAAAGGATTTAGTAGAAACGAAAATGCAGAAATGGGCTAGAGACAGAGGATTGCAGGTCGGGCCAGGTTTATAACTGGCAGAAAGAAGGTCAAATGAAGTGAGGTAAGAAAGGTCACTACAAAAGGAAGACACTGTTTTACTATTATGCTAAAACTGTTATTAAACTTGATTCCAATTCATGTAGGCCCAAGTGGACTCCAAGACGAAGAAGAGGAGGACGGCATCACCACGGGAGGGAAAAGAGAGAAAGAAAAACAGAAAACCCCACACCATCGCCAGAAAAGCAGGACAAAACACCAGAATTAGTAGTGAATATATCGGGTAAAGATCTAACAAATGAGCAAATGTGTATTTTATACAAGGGTCTTAGTTATAACATTACAACATACGCTGACTGGTTTGAGGTGGACATGGATATGCACAAGTTGTTCAGTAACATCAAGTTGAAACTTTGGGTTAAGGGCAATATAACGCCACATAGACAAAAAACAAGTGAATTGGGTTTAAGTGATTTCTTGTTATATAAAAAGAGTTATTTAACCCTCCCTCCCCCACTCCCCCCCCCCCCGATGCAGAGCAAGCAATTGAAACGTTTATTGGTGCAGTAAAAAGAGATTAAGATGGAATAAGATCTATAAACACGAGTTTACAACATTCCAATATAACCTCAGATAAATACAAACCATTACAGGATCTTGTCCATGATGGCGACCTAATAATTAAACCAGCTGATAATGGTAGGGCAGTCCTCATCATAAATAAGATGAAGTACTTGAACGAAGTAAAAAGACAGTTAAAAGAAGAAGAGGTCTATTTGAAACTAGATAGAGACCCAACATTTGAGATCCAGAAACAGATAGTGGATATCTTAACAGATGAAGTTTCCAATTACACCAGTATTATACTTCATTCCAAAAATTCACAAATCACTGACAGACCCGCCGGGTAACCCATAGTGGCGGGTATAGGCTCAGTGTTCAGCAACATTGGGATCTTCTTAGATAAGGTAATGACCCCATTTCAACAGCTGCAGAAACATACATTAGAGACACTGGGCATTTTTTAGAAAAGTTAAGAAAGTTGGAAACTAGTGAAAAAAATATTTTGGTGCCTTTTGATGTGACCTCTCTTTGTACATCCATTAACCATGAGAGAGGAATTGCTGCAATAAAAAAATATTTGAATGTGACTAACTACACAAAGGAATGTAAAGAGTTGATACTAACATTATTGGATATATGTTTGAGATCAAATTATTTCCTGTTTTGATACAGCTTTTTATAAGCAGTTAAGAGGTACTGCTATGGGGGCACATATGGCTTGCTTGTATGCTAATAAAGTAACTAGGGCCCTGGAAGAGGACCATTTCTATGTATCCCACCACTACGGAAATGTAGTACAGTTGTGGAGGTACATAGATGATGTGTTCCTCCACTTGCCACCGCCAAACAAACCTTCTTCTTATCCCTAATAACCTCCCTGTCCAGCAATCCCAAGCAAAACCTTCAATTCCTTACTCTGCCCGCCTGCTCCCCCTCCCTCTCCCCTTATCTCTGCAGAAGACTTTGCCTCCTTCTTCAAGGAAAAGATTGACAGAATCAGAGACAGCTTTGATCCACTGTCCCCACAGCCTCCCCTCTCACCTATACTGCCCTCTACTTCCATCAACTGCTTCCCCCTCATAACTGAAGACCAGCTCTCCTCCCTCCTGTCAAAATCACACCTCACCACCAGCGCCCACGACCCACTCCCATCCCACCTCATTCCCAACCTCACCTCCGTTATCATCCCAGCCCTAACTCATCTTTTCAACCTATCACTTAGCACTGGCACCTTCCCCTCAGCCTTCAAACATGCCTTGATCACACCCATCCTCAAAAAACCCTCCCTCGATCCCACAACTGTCTCCAACTACTACCCTATATCTCTGCTCCCTTTCGCCTCTAAACTACTTGAACAGTATGTCTACTCTGAGCTGTCCTCTCACCTCTCCTCCTGCTCCCTCTTTGACTGCCTGCAATCTGGCTTCCGACCCCTCCACTCCACTGAAACAGCCCTGATCAAAGTCACAAATGACCTACTGACTGCCAAAAGCAAGCGCCACTACTCTGTTCTCCTCCTTCTCGACCTGTCCGCCACCTTCGACACTGTTGACCACTCCCTTCTACTACAGATCCTGGAATCTCTTGGCATCACGGACCTTGCCCTCTCTTGGATCTCCTCATACTTAACGGATCGCACCTTCAGTGTCACCCACTCCCACACATCCTACTCGCCCTATCCCCTATCTGTCGGGGTCCCCCAGGGCTCGGTTCTTGGACCATTACTGTTCTCAATCTACACTCTCGGCCTAGGACAACTCATTGAGTCCCATGGCCTCCAATATCACCTCTACGCCGACGACACCCAAATCTACCTGTCTGGTCCTGACATCACCTCCCTTCTATCCAAAATTCCACACTGCCTGCCCGCCATCTCCTCCTTCTTCTCTGCCCGCTTCCTTAAGCTGAACATGGACAAAACCGAGTTCATAGTTTTCCCCCCAAGATGCTCCCCCTCACTACCTGACCTATCCATTGTTGTCAACGACTGCTCTCTCTCTCCAGTCCCCCATGCCAAGTGCCTCGGGGTTATCCTTGACTCTTCCCTCTCATTCAAGCCCCACATCCAGGCCCTCGCCACCTCCTGCCGACTCCAGCTCAAAAACATCTATAGGATTCGCACTTTCCTTGACCACGACACTGCTAAAACCCTTATTCACGCTCTCATCATCTCCCGCCTCGATTACTGCAACCTCCTCACCGGCCTCCCCAATACCTCCCTTGCACCTCTCCAATCTATCTTGAACTCCGCTGCCTGCCTAATCCATCTGTCTCCCCCTACTCTCCTGTTTCCCCCTCTGCCAAGCGGTTCACTGGCTCCCTACTTCCCAGAGATCCCGGTTTAAAACATTAACCATGACATACAAAGCCATTCACAACCTGTCCCCTCCATACATCTGTGACATGGTCTCCCAATACCTACCCTCATGCAACCTGCGATCCTCCCAAGAGCTTCTCCTCTACTCCTCCCTCATCTCCTCTTCGCACAACCGCATACAGGATTTCTCCCGTGCTTCACCTATACTCTGGAACTCTCTGCCCCAACACATCAGACATTCTCCTACCCTGGGAACCTTCAAAAGAAGCCTGAAGACCCCCTCTTCCGCCAAGCCTACCACCTGCAATAAGACCCGGTCCACCACACCGCCTCACGACTGGAATTCTCCCTCCCACTGTATCCCCACCAGCCCCTCATAGACTGTGAGCCCTCGCAGACAGGATTTCTCCCCTCTTGTATCAGTACAACCGAATTGTCAACATTTATTGTTACCTGTATTGTTACTATGTTACTTGTCCTAGTCTGCCCTTTTAGCATGTAAAGCGCCATGGAATATAATGGCGCTATATAAATAAATAAATAATAAATAATAATAATAATACAGTAGAGCTGATTGAATTCAATGATTACTTGAACACGATTGATGAAACTATAAAGTTTATGATGTTACAGTCTGTAACACAATTACAATTTCTTGATGTTAATGTACACCTGGAGAAAGGGATTATATGCACCGCTTTACATGATAAAACCACTGTTACATTTCCAGAGCCATCACCCATAGGCATGAAAATGCCATACCTAGAGGACAGATAAAGAGAGTACAAAGAATAGTTAGTGATGAAAGTAATCTATTATATAAAACCCGAAGGCCACTTCCGGAGGAGGCCACGCCCACTTCCGTGATGGTCGTCGCCCAGGCTCATCCAGTGCACTGTAGCCAGGCTGCCCCCCGGCTACAGTCACCGACACATGGAACGTTCCGATCTCGGAAGTTCCGTGTGCCCTCCTGCCACTCCCCTCCACCCTCTGCCCTCCAGCCAGTACCTACATACCGGGGGGGCAGGGGGGCCCATTGCCCGCCACCTCGGAGGGCCACACACACCCTGGGGGTACCCGTGCTCCCTGCCGTGTGCCTGGAGAGGAGGGAGGGCGGGACTTCCTCTCCTGCAGCTCTGTCCGCCCCTCCTCTCCTCCTACACCCGACCCCAGCCACCGGTAAGTCTCCAGCCATACAGGCTGCTCTGCCCTCCAACCTGTGTGCCCCCTCTGCCCTCTGTCCTCTGCCCCCCTCTGTGTCCTCTGCCCCCTGTCCTCTGCCCCCTGTCCTCTGTGTCCTCTGCCCCCTGTCCTCTGTGTCCTCTGCCCCCTGTCCTCTGTGTCCTCTGCCCCCTGTCCTCTGTGTCCTCTGCCCCCTGTCCTCTGTGTCCTCTGCCCCCTGTCCTCTGTGTCCTCTGCCCCCTGTCCTCTGTGTCCTCTGCCCCATGTCCTCTGTGTCCTCTGCCCCCTGTCCTCTGTGTCCTCTGCCCCCTGTCCTCTGCCCCGTGTCCTCTGCCCCTGTCCTCTGTGTCCTCTGCCCCCTGTCCTCTGTGTCCTCTGCCTCCTCTGCTCCCACTGTGTCCTCTGCCCCCTGTCCTCTGTGTCCTCTGCCCCCTGTCCTCTGTGTCCTCTGCCTCCTCTGCCCCCTCTGTGTCCTCTGCCCCCTGTCCTCTGTGTCCTCTGCCCCCTGTCCTCTGTGTCCTCTGCCCCCTGTCCTCTGTGTCCTCTGCCCCCTGTCCTCTGTGTCCTCTGCCCCCTGTCCTCTGTGTCCTCTGCCCCCTGTCCTCTGCCCCCTGTCCTCTGTGTCCTCTGCCTCCTGTCCTCTGTGTCCTCTGCCCCCTGTCCTCTGTGTCCTCTGCCCCCTGTCCTCTGTGTCCTCTGCCCCCTGTCCTCTGTGTCCTCTGCCCCTGTCCTCTGTGTCCTCTGCCCCCTGTCCTCTGTGTCCTCTGCCCCCTGTCCTCTGCGTCCTCTGCCCCCTCTCCTCTGCGTCCTCTGCCCCTGTCCTCTGCTTCCTCTGCCCCCTGTCCTCTGCGTCCTCTGCCCCCTCTGTGTCCTCTGCCCCCTGTCCTCTGCCCCCTGTCCTCTGCGTCCTCTGCCCCCTCTGTGTCCTCTGCCCCCTGTCCTCTGCCCCTGTCCTCTGCGTCCTCTGCCCCCTCTGTGTCCTCTGCCCCCTGTCCTCTGCGTCCTCTGCCCCCTCTGTGTCCTCTGCCCCCTGTCCTCTGTGTCCTCTGCCCCCTGTCCTCTGTGTCCTCTGCCTCCTCTGCCCCCTCTGTGTCCTCTGCCCCCTGTCCTCTGTGTCCTCTGCCCCCTGTCCTCTGTGTCCTCTGCCCCCTGTCCTCTGTGTCCTCTGCCCCCTGTCCTCTGTGTCCTCTGCCCCCTGTCCTCTGCCCCCTGTCCTCTGCCCCCTGTCCTCTGCCCCCTGTCCTCTGCCCCCTGTCCTCTGTGTCCTCTGCCCCCTGTCCTCTGTGTCCTCTGCCCCCTGTCCTCTGTGTCCTCTGCCCCCTGTCCTCTGTGTCCTCTGCCCCTGTCCTCTGTGTCCTCTGCCCCCTGTCCTCTGTGTCCTCTGCCCCCTGTCCTCTGTGTCCTCTGCCCCCTGTCGTCTGCGTCCTCTGCCCCCTGTCCTCTGCGTCCTCTGCCCCCTGTCCTCTGCGTCCTCTGCCCCCTGTCCTCTGTGTCCTCTGCCCCCTGTCCTCTGCCCCGTGTCCTCTGCCCCTGTCCTCTGTGTCCTCTGCCCCCTGTCCTCTGTGTCCTCTGCCTCCTCTGCTCCCACTGTGTCCTCTGCCCCCTGTCCTCTGTGTCCTCTGCCCCCTGTCCTCTGTGTCCTCTGCCTCCTCTGCCCCCTCTGTGTCCTCTGCCCCCTGTCCTCTGTGTCCTCTGCCCCCTGTCCTCTGTGTCCTCTGCCCCCTGTCCTCTGTGTCCTCTGCCCCCTGTCCTCTGTGTCCTCTGCCCCCTGTCCTCTGTGTCCTCTGCCCCCTGTCCTCTGCCCCCTGTCCTCTGTGTCCTCTGCCTCCTGTCCTCTGTGTCCTCTGCCCCTGTCCTCTGTGTCCTCTGCCCCCTGTCCTCTGTGTCCTCTGCCCCCTGTCCTCTGTGTCCTCTGCCCCTGTCCTCTGTGTCCTCTGCCCCCTGTCCTCTGTGTCCTCTGCCCCCTGTCCTCTGCGTCCTCTGCCCCTCTCCTCTGCGTCCTCTGCCCCTGTCCTCTGCTTCCTCTGCCCCCTGTCCTCTGCGTCCTCTGCCCCCTCTGTGTCCTCTGCCCCCTGTCCTCTGCCCCCTGTCCTCTGCGTCCTCTGCCCCCTCTGTGTCCTCTGCCCCCTGTCCTCTGCCCCTGTCCTCTGCGTCCTCTGCCCCCTCTGTGTCCTCTGCCCCCTGTCCTCTGCGTCCTCTGCCCCCTCTGTGTCCTCTGCCCCCTGTCCTCTGTGTCCTCTGCCCCCTGTCCTCTGTGTCCTCTGCCTCCTCTGCCCCCTCTGTGTCCTCTGCCCCCTGTCCTCTGTGTCCTCTGCCCCCTGTCCTCTGTGTCCTCTGCCCCCTGTCCTCTGTGTCCTCTGCCCCCTGTCCTCTGTGTCCTCTGCCCCCTGTCCTCTGCCCCCTGTCCTCTGCCCCCTGTCCTCTGCCCCCTGTCCTCTGCCCCCTGTCCTCTGTGTCCTCTGCCCCCTGTCCTCTGTGTCCTCTGCCCCCTGTCCTCTGTGTCCTCTGCCCCCTGTCCTCTGTGTCCTCTGCCCCTGTCCTCTGTGTCCTCTGCCCCCTGTCCTCTGTGTCCTCTGCCCCCTGTCCTCTGTGTCCTCTGCCCCCTGTCGTCTGCGTCCTCTGCCCCCTGTCCTCTGCGTCCTCTGCCCCCTGTCCTCTGCGTCCTCTGCCCCCTGTCCTCTGCTTCCTCTGCCCCCTGTCCTCTGCGTCCTCTGCCCCCTCTGTGTCCTCTGCCCCCTGTCCTCTGCCCCTGTCCTCTTCGTCCTCTGCCCCCTCTGTGCCCTCTGCCCCCTGTCCTCTGCGTCCTCTGCCCCCTCTGTGTCCTCTGCCCCCTGTCCTCTGCGTCCTCTGCCCCCTCTGTGTCCTCTGCCCCCTGTCCTCTGCCCCCTGTCCTCTGCCCCCTGTCATCTGCGTCCTCTGCCCCCTCTGCGTCCTCTGCCCCCTCTGTGTCCTCTGCCCCCTGTCCTCTGCCCCTGTCCTCTGCTTCCTCTGCCCCCTGTCCTCTGCGTCCTCTGCCCCTCTGTGTCCTCTGCCCCCTGTCCTCTGCGTCCTCTGCCCCCTCTGTGTCCTCTGCCCCCTGTCCTCTGCCCCTGTCCTCTGCGTCCTCTGCCCCCTCTGTGTCCTCTGCCCCCTGTCCTCTGCGTCCTCTGCCCCCTCTGTGTCCTCTGCCCCCTGTCCTCTGCCCCCTGTCCTCTGCCCCCTGTCCTCTGCCCCCTGTCCTCTGCCCCCTGTCATCTGCGTCCTCTGCCCCCTCTGCGTCCTCTGCCCCCTCTGCGTCCTCTGCCCCCTCTGTGTCCTCTGCCCCCTGTCCTCTGCCCCTGTCCTATGCCCCCTGTCCTCTGCCCCCTGTCCTCTGCGTCCTCTGCCCCCTCTGTGTCCTCTTCCCCTGTCCTCTGCGTCCTCTGCCCCCTGTCCTCTGCGTCCTCTGCCCCCTGTCCTCTGCGTCCTCTGCCCCCTCTGTGTCCTCTGCCCCCTCTCCTCTGCCGCCTGTCCTCTGCCCCCTGTCATCTGCGTCCTCTGCCCCCTCTGCCCCCTCTGCGTCCTCTGCCCCCTCTGCGTCCTCTGCCCCTCTGCCCCCTCTGCGTCCTCTGCCCCCTGTCCTCTGCCCCCTGTCCTCTGCTTCCTCTGCCCCCTGTCCTCTGCGTCCTCTGCCCCCTCTGTGTCCTCTGCCCCCTGTCCTCTGCGTCCTCTGCCCCCTCTGTGTCCTCTGCCCCCTGTCCTCTGCCCCCTGTCCTCTGCGTCCTCTGCCCCCTCTGTGTCCTCTGCCCCCTGTCCTCTGCGTCCTCTGCCCCCTCTGTGTCCTCTGCCCCTGTGCTCTGCCCCTGTCCTCTGCCCCCTGTCCTCTGCCCCTGTCCTCTGCCCCCTGTCATCTGCGTCCTCTGCCCCCTCTGCGTCCTCTGCCCCCTCTGCGTCCTCTGCCCCCTCTGTGTCCTCTGCCCCCTGTCCTCTGCCCCCTGTCCTCTGCCCCCTGTCCTCTGCGTCCTCTGCCCCCTCTGTGTCCTTTTCCCCCTGTCCTCTGCGTCCTCTGCCCCCTGTCCTCTGCGTCCTCTCCCCCCTGTCCTCTGCGTCCTCTGCCCCCTGTCCTCTGCGTCCTCTGCCCCCTGTCCTCTGCGTCCTCTGCCCCCTGTCCTCTGCGTCCTCTGCCCCCTGTCCTCTGCTTCCTCTGCCCCCTGTCCTCTGCGTCCTCTGCCCCCTCTGTGTCCTCTGCCCCCTGTCCTCTGCCCCCTGTCCTCTGCCCCTGTCCTCTGTCCCCTGTCCTCTGCCCCCTGTCCTCTGCGTCCTCTGCCCCCTCTGCGTCCTCTGCCCCCTCTGTGTCCTCTGCCCCCTGTCCTCTGCCCCCTGTCCTCTGCGTCCTCTGCCCCCTCTGTGTCCTCTGCCCTCTGTGTCCTCTGCCCTCTGTGTCCTCTGCCCTCTGTCCTCTGCGTCCTCTGCCCCCTCTGTGTCCTCTGCCCCCTGTCCTCTGCCCCCTGTCCTCTGTGTCCTCTGCCCCCTGTCCTCTGTGTCCTCTGCCCCCTGTCCTCTGTGTCCTCTGCCCCCTGTCCTCTGTGTCCTCTGCCCCCTGTCCTCTGCCCCGTATCCTCTGCCCCCTGTCCTCTGTGTCCTCTGCCCCCTGTCCTCTGCCTCCTCTGCCCCCTCTGTGTCCTCTGCCCCCTGTCCTCTGTGTCCTCTGCCCCCTGTCCTCTGTGTCCTCTGCCCCCTCTGTGTCCTCTGCCCCCTGTCCTCTGTGTCCTCTGCCCCTGTCCTCTGCGTCCTCTGCCCCCTGTCCTCTGCGTCCTCTGCCCCTGTCCTCTGCGTCCTCTGCCCCCTGTCCTCTGCGTCCTCTGCCCCCTGTCCTCTGCGTCCTCTGCCCCCTGTCCTCTGCTTCCTCTGCCCCCTGTCCTCTGCGTCCTCTGCCCCCTCTGTGTCCTCTGCCCCCTGTCCTCTGCCTCCTCTGCCCCCTCTGTGTCCTCTGCCCCTGTCCTCTGTGTCCTCTGCCCCCTGTCCTCTGTGTCCTCTGCCCCCTCTGTGTCCTCTGCCCCCTGTCCTCTGTGTCCTCTGCCCCCTGTCCTCTGCGTCCTCTGCCCCCTGTCCTCTGCGTCCTCTGCCCCCTGTCCTCTGCGTCCTCTGCCCCCTGTCCTCTGCGTCCTCTGCCCCCTGTCCTCTGCTTCCTCTGCCCCTGTCCTCTGCGTCCTCTGCCCCCTCTGTGTCCTCTGCCCCCTGTCCTCTGCCCCCTGTCCTCTGCCCCCTGTCCTCTGCCCCCTGTCCTCTGCCCCCTGTCCTCTGCGTCCTCTGCCCCCTCTGCGTCCTCTGCCCCCTCTGTGTCCTCTGCCCCTGTCCTCTGCCCCCTGTCCTCTGCGTCCTCTGCCCCCTCTGTGTCCTCTGCCCTCTGTGTCCTCTGCCCTCTGTGTCCTCTGCCCTCTGTCCTCTGCGTCCTCTGCCCCCTCTGTGTCCTCTGCCCCCTGTCCTCTGCCCCCTGTCCTCTGTGTCCTCTGCCCCCTGTCCTCTGTGTCCTCTGCCCCCTGTCCTCTGTGTCCTCTGCCCCCTGTCCTCTGTGTCCTCTGCCCCCTGTCCTCTGCCCCGTATCCTCTGCCCCCTGTCCTCTGTGTCCTCTGCCCCCTGTCCTCTGCCTCCTCTGCCCCCTCTGTGTCCTCTGCCCCCTGTCCTCTGTGTCCTCTGCCCCCTGTCCTCTGTGTCCTCTGCCTCCTCTGCCCCCTCTGTGTCCTCTGCCCCCTGTCCTCTGTGTCCTCTGCCCCCTGTCCTCTGTGTCCTCTGCCCCCTGTCCTCTGTGTCCTCTGCCCCCTGTCCTCTGTGTCCTCTGCCCCCTGTCCTCTGTGTCCTCTGCCCCCTGTCCTCTGCGTCCTCTGCCCCCTGTCCTCTGCGTCCTCTGCCCCCTGTCCTCTGCGTCCTCTGCCCCCTGTCCTCTGCTTCCTCTGCCCCCTGTCCTCTGCGTCCTCTGCCCCCTCTGTGTCCTCTGCCCCCTGTCCTCTGCCCCCTGTCCTCTGCGTCCTCTGCCCCCTCTGTGTCCTCTGCCCCCTGTCCTCTGCCCCCTGTCCTCTGCGTCCTCTGCCCCCTGTGTCCTCTGCCCCCTGTGTCCTCTGCCCCCTGTGTCCTCTGCCCCCTGTCCTCTGCCCCCTGTCCTCTGCGTCCTCTGCCCCCTCTGTGTCCTATGCCCCCTGTCCTCTGCGTCCTCTGCCCCCTCTGTGTCCTCTGCCCCCTGTCCTCTGCCCCTGTCCTCTGCGTCCTCTGCCCCCTCTGTGTCCTCTGTCCCCTGTCCTCTGCCCCCTGTCCTCTGCGTCCTCTGCCCCCTCTGTGTCCTCTGCCCCCTGTCCTCTGCGTCCTCTGCCCCCTCTGTGTCCTCTTCCCCCTGTCCTCTGCGTCCTCTGCCCCCTGTCCTCTGCGTCCTCTGCCCCCTGTCCTCTGCGTCCTCTGCCCCCTGTCCTCTGCCCCCTGTCCTCTGCGTCCTCTGCCCCCTGTCCTCTGCGTCCTCTGCCCCCTGTCCTCTGCGTCCTCTGCCCCCTGTCCTCTGCGTCCTCTGCCCCTGTCCTCTGCGTCCTCTGCCCCCTGTCCTCTGCCCCCTGTCCTCTGCCCCCTGTCCTCTGCCCCCTGTCCTGTGCCCCCTCTGTGTCCTCTTCCCCCTGTCCTCTGCGTCCTCTTCCCCCTGTCCTCTGCGTCCTCTGCCCCCTGTCCTCTGCGTTCTCTGCCCCCTGTCCTCTGCGTCCTCTGCCCCTCTCCTCTGCGTCCTCTGCCCCCTCTCCTCTGCCCCCTGTCCTCTGCGTCCTCTGCCCCCTGTCCTCTGCGTCCTCTGCCCCCTGTCCTCTGCGTCCTCTGCCCCCTGTCCTCTGCGTCCTCTGCCCCCTGTCCCGTCCTCTGCCCCCTCTGTGTCCTCTGCCCCCTGTCCTCTGCCCCCTGTCCTCTGCGTCCTCTGCCCCCTCTGTGTCCTCTGCCCCCTCTGTGTCCTCTGCCCCCTGTCCTCTGCCCCCTGTCCTCTGCCCCTGTCCTCTGCGTCCTCTGCCCCCTCTGCCCCCTCTGCCCCCTCTCCTCTGCCCCCTGTCCTCTGCCCCCTGTCCTCTGCCCCCTGTCCTCTGCCCCCTGTCCTCTGCCCCCTGTCCTCTGCGTCCTCTGTGTCCTCTTCCCCCTGTCCTCTGCGTCCTCTTCCCCCTGTCCTCTGCGTCCTCTGCCCCCTGTCCTCTGCGTCCTCTGCCCCCTGTCCTCTGCGTCCTCTCCCCCTGTCCTCTGCGTCCTCTGCCCCCTGTCCTCTGCCCCCTGTCCTCTGCCCCCTGTCCTCTGCCCCCTCTTCCCCCTGTCCTCTGCGTCCTCTGCCCCCTGTCCTCTGCGTCCTCTGCCCCCTGTCCTCTGCGTCCTCTGCCCCCTGTCCTCTGCGTCCTCTGCCCCCTGTCCTCTGCGTCCTCTGCCCCCTGTCCTCTGCATCCTCTGCCCCCTGTCCTCTGCCCCCTGTCCTCTGCCCCCTGTCCTCTGCCCCCTGTCCTCTGCCCCCTGTCCTCTGCGTCCTCTGCCCCTTCTGTGTCCTCTGCCCCTGTCCTCTGCGTCCTCTGCCCCCTCTGTGTCCTCTTCCCCCTGTCCTCTGCGTCTCCCCCCTGTCCTCTGCGTCCTCTCCCCCCTGTCCTCTGCGTCCTCTGCCCCCTGTCCTCTGCGTCCTCTGCCCCCTCTGTGTCCTCTGCCCCCTGTCCTCTGCGCTGACCACTCTGCCCACGTCGCTGCGCTGACCAATCTCACCGCACTCACTGCTAACCACTGAGCCACCGCACTCACTGCTAACCACTGAGCCACCGCACTCACTGCTAACCACTGAGCCACCGCACTCACTGCTAACCACTGAGCCACCGCACTCACTGCTAACCACTGAGCCACCGCACTCACTGCTAACCACTGAGCCACCGTATACTCTGCTACCCACTGAGCCGCCTGTATACACACAATTCATTTCACCGCACTCCCGTAACTATTAGTAAATAAACTATATATGGATTCTAGACTACCCGATTCTTTAGAATCGGGCCGCCATCTAGTCAAGATATAAATGTGGAGACATTGTTGAAGAAGTTTGAACAGAGAGGATGCCCAAGGAAAATACTTAAACAACAGAAGGATATGGTGGGGAACGTAAAGAATAGAGATACAGGGAAATATTTGGGCATCACAGGATATGATCTCCTCATGTCTCTCTTGAAAGAGGCAAGAAGAAGCCTTAAAAGAGAAGGTAAATACTTCCACGGATTGTTCATGTGGTCTACTTGTCTCCTGGGACTCATCATGATGGAAGAAAGGAGGATTAGAATCAGGATTCTGTGATCTAGACTCTTGGCTAGTGAGGCTGGACCATGTGGAGGACAGGGTGGCACTGTCAAACAGACTGGAGGCATTGCCATCCAACACACTTTCTGCTCAAACTGTTCTTCAACAGTGAAGTCTCATTTCCCCCTTTAAATTGGGACAGGAAGCTAGGTAAAAATTATGACTATGGCTAGGGTCACACATGCCATGCGTTTTTTTAGGTGTTTTTTGGCCACCTGCGTTTTTGCCTGCGTTTTTTCTGTTAGGTGTGGGGCCCCGCTAAAAAGCCCTTAAAAACGCACGCCTTTTGTTAAAAAACGCATGCGAAAATGCATGCAAAAACGAATGTCCATTTTGACACTTTCAAAAACGCATGCATTTCCCATAGGGCCTCATGTTATAAAAACGCACGTGTTTTTGAAAAAGCACCAAAAAATACTGCTTGCTGCGTTTTTGGGTGCGTTTTTCAAAAAATGGTGCATCATGCAGTATTTTTTGGTGCTGAGCCAAAAACGCACCCAAAAACGCATGGTACCTTCAGTCATGCGTTTTTGTTATTGGGGCATGCGTTTTTTTGCATGGGGGCCTATGGGTGCGTTTTTACGTGCGTTTTCAGAAATGCAGGTCTCCAAAAACACTAGGAAAATCTGTATGTGTGACCCTAGCCTATGTTTGCTATTCTCCCACAGCAGGTGCAGTTTGACCAGCATATCTCCAAACACTAATTCAAGCTAAAAGTGCTATCATTGGAGAATATAGTTTATTTAATAAGCCCTAAAAAGGACTGTTGGTTTAAAGTAGCCCCAGCAAGAACTGTTAGCTAAATAATGCCGTGATCACTTCTCCAGGAGATGCTTTCCCTACACTGCGTCCGGGTACAATGAGTGGAGCATGGCATCACAGGGTGTTATAAAGACTGCATGACGCTATATGGCCAGCTACCTGGATAATTGATCAATTAATGAGCAGTACTGATCACACTCGCTCATCACTAATAACTATCCACTTCCTCACTGAAGTGCTAATTTGCGTATTAAAAGACTATCACATATTTGTTGCATTTAAGAACTTTTTTTTAATAACTCATCATGAAAAAGTAAAGCATACAAAAGTGACACCTGTAAGGACCAGACTGGTCCACCAGGAAGGGAAAAAGAGGAAACACTGTTGTACTCGAAAAATAGCCGATCTTTTATTCATATGCTAAAAACAAAAGCTAAGCAAAACCAGATGTTTCAGCCCACCCAGGAGTATTCATCAGGGGTAAAAACTCTAATGCCGGTTTCACATTGCAGGTTTGATCTGAACCGAGGCAGTCCGTGTAAACCGGACAGCCCCGGACTGGATTTTTGCCCCATAGTAGCCTATGGGGCCGGAAAGAAGCCGGATGGCAGTTCTCTGCCTTCTGGTTTCTATCTGTCCGGGACAATCCGGGAGAATTCAGAATTCTCTCATGGATACAAAAACGCTGCTTGCTAACGTGGGAGCCTATGGGGCCAGATTGCACCGCTCCAGGAGGATCCAAAAACCGAACACCTACGGCTGCACGCCGCAGTTGTTTCAGGACCACGGCTAGCTCGCTGCCAGCCGCGGTCTTGATTTATCAGTGGCATCAGCTGTGTGCGGAAGCACACTGGACCGGAGGGCATATGAGCCCTCCGGTTCCGTGTGCTGATCCAATCCAGGGCTGTCAGGTTCATCCTGACAGCCTCGGATCGGATCTAACCCGCAATTTAAAACCGGTCTAAGATCAGTAGCAAAAGACTAAGGTGGTCAACGAGTGTTAAAGAATAAATATGCATGACAATCAGTCTCTTCAAAAGATACAGTGTCAATGCAAAGACATCCACAGAAAAGATATATCAAAATTATACTGTATATGCCTACTATGAGGGAATGCCACAATGAGCAAGGATGCCAAAGATAGGATGACTAGGAAAGATATCCTACTATATGTTGTACCACTAAGGCTGGCTTCACACCACAGTTTTGTTTCTGTCTGTGGGATCCCGTTTTTTGCAGGACCCCATGGACAGCAATGGACAGGCCCGGATTGTAAACTCCGGATACTATTTCTGTGTCCGGATCCAGGATTTTGAGGCATCCGGAGACATATAGAGCTGGGGGGAGCCAAGCCATGCAAGTAATGTTAATGTTAAAAATAAAGACAACATTCAGCCCAGATTCTTTCTTGTCTCTGGTGATCCTTTTGACGGCAGCGCGGACACAACGGCACTTTGTCCTACAGATCTACAGGCAATTAATGTCGGCGCTGTTACTTTCACTTTAGCAGTGTATCTATATACACTGCTAAAGGGAAATTAAATAAAGGAATGGTTAAAAATAATAAATAAATGCTCACCTGTACGCCGAGGGTCCTGCGATGCGCAGCATGAACCTGGGATGGCGGATGGCTTAAGGACCTTAATCAGCTGACCGGGAAGGGGTGGAGCAACCCGATCAGCTGATACGCTTCAGACAGCTAATACAATGGATAGCAACTAAGCCACAGACATTAACTCTGAAGGTGCCAACAGGAATAAGCACACTTAATCACTGCAGAGCAGTACAAGAATACTACAGCATAGGCTAGACATGCCAAAATCTGGTTTCCCCACAAGTCCTCAAATTCTCTGTGGCTTAATATATACCTGGGAACTTTGATACTAATAGGGATACACTGTGAGTTCAAGAACACATTTATAATTCTTTATAATCTGGTTTTAAACTTCTTTCACTTTCCAAGAACTAAGAAACCTCTTTAACTTCCCTATATAAACTGTACAATACGATGACTAAAAATCCCTAAAAGCCAGTTTGTGAACTATTCTAGTTTTGTTTTGCTCACAGCTAAAGAAGATTTCCGAAGATTTAAGAATAGCTCAGCATACATTATAAAAACAGATTTTTTTCTTAGAGCATCAGCAAAAGTTTAGGCCCCGAGGGTTCTCGGATTTCTGACGATATCTGCTGAGTGGTCTTAAAGTTATTTTGTATTAACCGTCTTCTCATATCCCTTCCTAAACGTTCACCAAAGGTATTAAGAAAGGAAACTATTTCACCCAGGGCTTTGTCTGAGCTTTGTATCACCATTTCAATTTTCATGTTTCTGCACTTTTAAAAACTTTTTTTTAACGTGACAAAAGCTACCTGTCAACTCCTGGAAATCGGATTGCAATTGAATATTACACTTAAAAAAAATAGTGAATAAATGAACTTGAAGTATTCATTCACATCATGTTATAGTACCAGAAAATCAATTATGCATTTTTGTTCAAGAGTTACCTGTGCCAGCACTTTAAATGACTTCTCTCCTGGGATCATTTGTAGAACGGGTGCACGGCGGGACCTGTTACAAGATTGATATTCAGATGAAAACGAATTTGGCCAGTTATATAAGACATTTACTCCATCTAGGGAGACAATAAGATAATAAGGTTCAGGTAATTTCAAGCCAGAGAGGTTTGCAGTCGTTTTAAGTAGTGTACAAGAGAATAATTTTAGTGGATGGGAGTTTATCAAATCTAAATGAATGCACTGTTCGTTCCAGTCGTTTCTTGGCCTTTGAGTTGTTTGTGCACAGTTGCTTGCTCCAGGTTGGTGGTTTTAGCTAATGTTTTTTGTGAGTTTTAGATGTGCAAAAAATGCTGCACCTTGCAGTTCTAGCAAAGTAGATGGAATTATTGAAATGCCCCTTTGATATCCACAACATTTCACTTTCTCTTGAAAGTACATAACATTTTTATTGCGGTTTAAGAAGGCAGGATGTAAGATCCACGATGGCAGTATGTGTTACTGAGGTGGCCAGCATCGGTGTTCTCTGTCCTGGGAAAAAACCCACCAATAATAATAGGTTCCAGGGATGGATTTTGTTTTGACTGGATTTTGGGTTCGGGATTTACAGTATGAGCGACTGAATAAGCCTTGGCAAGAAAGGTCCCTCCCAAACCCTAGTTTTAGCTCAGCAAAGTGTGCTGGAACTGAAGAAAGACCCTTTATTAGGGACAGTGTATGATAGAGACTGAGAAAAGCCAGTAATATCAAGCTGGTACGACCATTTTATCTTCTTTGCCATTGTCCTTGGTCTGACGGCCATATAATTCACACAAAAATCACATTGCAAAGCATGGACTGGATGGGGATTTCCTGAACAAAGTGTGACAGCTCCAAGTGTGACCCGTTGAAGCTTATACACGCAAAACGTTCATCAACCTGTTTGCACCATGCCATTCCCTTTCCCCACAGTAACTGCTATGTCATATACTGATAATTCTATGTTTTACGCTTAATAAAGAAGAAAGGCCTTGTTCACACACAATTTGTGTTTTTTTTAGAACTCAAGAAACCACATGCATTTTTCTAAGAGTGCCAAAAAGTGTCCCTTGTGTGTCTGAACGTTTTTCTGAACTTTTTGATTTTTGACATTACATTTTTTCATAAAAAACGCATATGCGGAAACGCATGCGTTAATGCAGGTGCCTAAATGTGTCCTGCGTTAACCCATGCGTTTCACATAGGGCCCTATGTTATAATAATGCATGCGTTTTTGGCAACAACTCCTGCGTTTTTTTACAGCATGGGGAAAAAAAATGCAGCTACAGTCAATTGCACCCTGCGTTAACGCATCTGCGTTTTTTTTAACAGCTACAAAAACGCAGAGAAGCCCAAAAAAGCTGATATGTGTGAACAAGACCAAAGTTCTAATCTGGAATTGTGCTGCTGTAACTTCTTTGTTTCTTCATACTTGATTTGCCCTCACCTAAGATTCTCAGCTGAGTACCCTCCGGAAATTCACTATTCAGCACAAGTACAAATCCCATAACCTGGTATGTCATTTTATCCAGTTTGTAGTGCCATTTAATGCCTTACCTTTGACTTTGACCCATGCATTGTTACACTCTCTGGGAGGAGATGAGCAAAAGTGGACCTACTGGACCACAAGGAGAACTATGGCAGCTGACCCCACGGTAGAGGATGCAGGGACAGACTCGGGTACAGTCTCAGGTGCCGGCAGGTGATGCAGTGATGACACAGATATAGTATATGGGGCAGGCAGGTGCAGCCAAAATGGCTAAAGAAGACAGGTCAACAGGTCAACAGATGCAGCCAGGTATGGAAGGTATGGCAGATACCGACTGTTATGGGAAAGCAATTGTAAGGCACACCGAGGTGAGAGCCACCGAAGTGGGGGCTGACCCATGATAGAAACAGGCAGGAAATGCCAGCTGTGATTAGGCAAAAGATTTTAATGGAAGGTCTTGTCAGTACAGACAGAATGATGCACATAGATAGGCCAGAAGAGTAATGTATTCTAAGGTGCCGTGGCTGTAGCACTACAGGAAGGACAGGTGATGTGCTGGAAAGATGACCCACAGGCTCACTTGACAGGCACTAGGACGAGACAAGAGATGTCAGCAACAGGAATAACAAAGGTGAATAGTAAGGCTGAGATAGGAATAGGGATCTGAGGACAAGCAACACAAACTACCGTCAGGTGGTGTTGCTCAGGTACTACCTGGAATGGGAAGGTGCCTTTTATAGGTGTAGCTCTCCACTGATAGGCTGGAGGGCAAAATTAGGAATAAGTATGCTGGCACTTTAAATTAAACTGGTGGGCGGTGCATGTCTCCCGAGCGCGCTCCCAAGGGCTCTGCTGACACGACACAGGCCCTGGGGATGGAAGAAGGTGGAGGTAGCGTTGGAAATCAGTGAAGAACCGCAGGCTAGGTAAGAAACAGGACTGGAGGGCTGCAGGGGGAACAAAGCAGAATGCAGGGAACTGCATGCTGGGTGCCGGTCTCCCTGCTCAGTGCAAACCGGCCCCACGGCCATGTGAGAGCAATTGCTGCACCCTCGGCTGTGTGCTGGACTCTGACCTCTCTGGTCAAAACAGGTTGGCCCCACAGCTCAGGGTGTAACAGTATCCCCTCCTTACGCTTCCTCATCCTCCATCTTCTCCAGAATTTGTCAAGTAGACGAAGGGCATTAATGTTCTCCGCAGTTTCACATGTTCTCTCCTCAGGACCACACAACACAAACTATGGGCAGGCGTTGTTGCTTAGGCACTACCTGTTGGGGAAGGTACCTTTTATAAGTGTAGCCCTCCACAAATAGGCTGAAGGGCCAAATTATATAGGGATGTTTGTAGCGATCTGTTTGAAGCGCTTAAGCATCTCACTCAAAGCACATAGGATGATTGATTGTTAACAAACTTTTATTCATCCCCTTTACAGCTCCACAATGCTTTTTGACAGATTTGGTCTGTCTTCTTCAGGTGGTGTCAGGTGAGAGCGACGGCCTGAGGTTAACAGTAAAAACAAAAGTTTACAGCCTGGATTAAGGCACACAAGGAGGCTTAACACCGGGGTTGTGCAAGGTTGCACAACTGCATCAGGTTAGTGGACCACATGGCTCCAAAATCTCCCAAGTCATTAACGGTCCTTCACATGCGCCTCTCTTTGTTTCTATTTCAGAAGGGCAAAATTAGAAATATGTACACTGGCCCTTTAAATTAAACTGGTGGGCGGTGCGTGGTCCCGAGTGATCTGCTGACGGTTTGCAAACCCCAGAGACAGAAGGAGGTGGAAGAAGCACAGGAGGACAGCGTGGGACCGCAGGCTAGGTAAGACACAGAGCTGGAGGGCTGCAGGGTGAATGAAGCAGACCACAGGGAGCTGCGTGCTGGGCGCCAGTTTCCCTGCTCAGTGGAGGCTGGCCCCATGGCCATGTGAGAGCGAAAGGTGCACCCTGAACTGTGTACTGGGCACCCGACCTCTCTGCTCAAAAGAGATCGGCCCTGCAGCTCAGGATGTAACAGCAATCACACAACACAGACAAAGAGGAACCGGACCTGACAACTAGCTAACCAGTAGACAGAAAATTGACTGAAATAACATGCTGCTAAAGTACCTCCCTTAGTGGAAGGATGACTTAAATGCCTAGTGACTCTCAGCCATAGGCTGAAGGTCACTTTCAGGTAATAGCACACAAGCCCTTTAAAAACAGGAACAGAACCTAGGAGGGCACTTTATGGACAATCCTTTTGAGCCTCTGTGGCAAGCACAGGACCCAAGAGCCGGAGACAGCAGAGTGGCATACCGGCAGCTTTGAAGGGGAAAAGCAGCTTGAAGTTGAGCTGTGTCAATGAGTAGGGACATGAGCATTATAGTACCCCTCCCTTACACCCCCTCTTCACCAGGCCTGAAAGAAGCTTCTTCTCTAGGACAATATCTTCCAAATTGGTAGCAGTAGACACGGCCGGCGGTAGGGGTAGGCCAGGTGGCTTTTGACTGTGAGTTTTTTTCTTGGTCCCATAATGGCAGACTGAACTAACTTCGGAGTAGTCATCTTCATGGATTCAGGGGCCAGACACCCAGGGCCGCTGACAGGGCATTTTTGGAGAGAGGGTCCGGAGGAGAGGTGAGGGGGTGGGCCCCGATCTCCTCCAGGCCCCACCCGCTCACCTATTGCATGGGTCCCCTCTGCTGTCATTCACCACCGTAGCCCACAGCAGGGGAAGCATAGAGGTTGGCAGCCTCGTTGAGACTGCACCCAATGGAATGACATGTGCATTACAAACAGGAAGTCAACCCAGAGCGCCGGAACTGGCGGGATTTGAAGGAGGGAGCTGCTGCTGGTGGTGAGTATGAAGATAACTGATTGTCTGTGTGTATGTCTGCCTGTCTGTGTGTGTGTGTGTGTTTTATGCCTGTCTATGTGTGTGTCTGCCTGTCTGTGTCTGTCTGCCTTTCTGCCTCTACACAGCAATATAGTGTATATACAGGTCCACACTACATGCTGTATTAGTATATCTATACACTGTATGTATATACTGTAGTGTGGACCTGTTTATACAGTACAGTGCTGTGTATACAAAATATACAGATGGCAGTCTCTGTGCATACAGATGACAATCTCTGTGTTTACAGCTTACAGTCTTTGTGCAAATGGATGGCAGTCTCTGTGTATACAGCTGACAGTCTCTATTGTACCTATAGCCGGCTGTCTCTATGCATACGGCCATCGTTCTCTGTGCTTGTGTCCGGCGGTCTCTATGTATATGACCGGTAGTCTCCAATGTGCATATAGCCAGCAATCACTATGCATACCGCCGGTGGTCTAAATGTGCTTATGGGCCACAACTGTCTCTAATGAGCATTCGGCCCTCAGCCATCTCTTATATGCATACATCCCAGAGCCATCTCTAATGTTTATATAGCTCACAGCCATCTCTAATATGTATATGTCCCACAGCCATCTCTAATGTGCATACGGCCCGCAATCATCTACATTGTGCATACAGCCCACAACTGACTGCATTGTACATACAACCTGCAGCCATCTGCATTGTACATATGACTCACAGCTGTCTGCTTTGTGTATATGGCTCGCAGCCATCTCCATTATATATATGGCACACAGCCATCTGCATTGTCTATATGGACTGCAGCCATCTGCATTGTCTATACAGCCAGCAGCCATCTGCATTGTTTATATGGCCCGCAGTTGTTTGCATTGTCTATTATGGCACGCAGCCATCTTCATTGTCTATATTGCCTACAGCTATCTCCATTGCATATACAGCCTGTAGCCATCTCAATTGCATATATGGCCCGTAGCCGTCTTAATTGTGTATACAGCCAGCAACAGTCTGTCTTGTGTATATGGCCCACAGCAGTCTCTATTGTGTATACTCTATTGTGTGTATAGCTGGAAGCAGACTCTATTGAGTAGTCTTTACTGTGTGTATAGCCAGCAGCCGTCTGTATAGTGTATAATGCCTGTATCTGTCTCCATTGCGTATATGTTCCACAGCCGTCTCCATTGTCTATATAACCCACAGCCATCTTTTATGTGTATACGGCCATCAGCAGTCTCTATTGTGTATTCTGTATTGTGTGTATAGCCGGCAGAAGACTATTGTGAATTCTTTATTTCGTGTATAACCAGAAGCCGTCTCTATAGTGTACAAGGCCCGCAGTCGCCTCCATTATGTATACGTCCCACAGCCATCTCCATTGTCTCTACGGCCCGCAGCCGTCTCTATTGTGTTTTTTCTATTGTGTGTATAGCCAGCAGCCATCTTTATTGTGTATACAGCCAGCAGCAGTCTCTATTGTGCATACAGCTATTGTGTATTAATCCAAAAGCAGTCTCAATTGTGTGTGTGTGTGTGTGTGTGTATATATATATATGTTTGGGTGGAGGCAGAGCCTGGGTAGAGGATCGGCGGAATCTCAGGGGGCCCCAAAATTTTGCCAGTGAAGGGACCTAAAATTCCTAGTGGCAGCCCTGCAGACACTTCTTATGGTAATTCACACACCCAATGGAGCACATCTTCCAATTTTCAGTTGAGGGCATGACAAGTTCGAAAGCAACAAGAAAGCAATCTTCTCTGAATGCAATGCTCCCACCTATAGATGTGCTCGTTCAGACACATAGCGTATGGGTACAGATCAGAGTGTTCCATCGACAGATGACACAGTCAAAGTAATCTGGAGATGGTCGATTTTAACCTGGTACTGATGCACCACAGCCTGTTGAATGATGATGCCAGCATATCCAAAATCTAGGTGTGCCAAGTACCTCCATTTGATATTGACATTTGAAGAATCAATGAAGAAGAGAATTTGTTATCGACTAGGGTAGCACCTCTTACAGACCCCAGGCTAGGAAGACTCAGCCTTACAGTACAGGGTTAGATAAAGTGTTCTTCCCCTCCTGCAGTAGAGACTCTGACCCATAACAAGACAATGCTCCTAATGTTGATCAGACATTTGTTCTACTCAGTTGGTCCAATTCCAGTCTCCAGATCGGAAGAATCAAAGCTAGAACAACAACAAAAGTATTTACGAGCCTCTTAGAGATAAGCTTACAGGAGCAGGGTAGGTGGCAGAAGTATATTAGGAACGTGTTAGGAATAGTTAGGACAAATAAAATTGGGTCACATCAGAAGTGGGAAACCTCTTTAACCCCTTCATGACCCGGGCATTTTTCGTTTTTCATTTTTGTTTTTTGCTCCCCTGCTTCCAAGAGCCATAACTTTTTTATTTTTCTGTCAATATAGACATATGACGGCGCCAGAGCTCACATCAAACACCCCTTACCGGCCCATGACGTTCTCCTACATCATAGGTCGGAAAGGGGTTAATAGATAGGTATGCATTAACCCATACATGTCATTGTACTTGTTACAGCATCAAAAGTTTATTTATAGAAACACACAGATTTTAATAATATGTAAAAGCTTAAAAGCAAAAAATAAAAGAATTCTAAGTAGATACAATGTGCCGATGAGATGGTCCAAGTTATGCGCTTATCATTTTCTAACACTTGGAAAACTCAATGGCCTCTGCAGTTTCACGAACCACAAATCTATAGCTTTGTTATTCGAATAAATTGAAGCGTTCCAATCCATTTATTCCTTAATGTCTTATTATAAAGTCAAAAACCACAACCAAAAATAAATTAGACAATTAATTAGTAGTTCTATGATATGACTTCTTTGGAGTTGATAAACAACTGACATCAAATGACAGAATGAAACAGATTGCATTGCAAATCACAATGTGTCTGATTTAAATCTTCAGAGTAGATTTTAGAATTAACTTCTGTATTTCACTTATCCAGATAAGAGCGCGTTCCATTGTTTTCTCTCCAAATTGACATTTACCAGACTTCATTTAAACACATTTGAACATTTGCAAAATAATCAAAATAGAATTGTTAAAGAAATGCTGATGCTTAAAAAAACTGTATTAAGTATCACTAACCCTAAAAGGAAAAAGATGTAAACATCGAAACACACAAAAATAGCAAGGGAACTAGTAATGATATTTACTGAAAATATATATCATTACTTGAAAAATTCTGCCCAAATGACTGATTTAAACCATGTATGTGTAAGATAAACAACGAAGTCACTGGACAACAATATCAAATCAAGAAACATTTCATTGGCAACAAAGACATGGCTCGTACATAGTCTGATTTTTCTATAGTAACATATGGACGTGAGACATGGACGACAAAGGAACAAGACAGAAGAAGAATCAACACCTTCGAAATGTGGATCTGGAGAAGGATCTTATCAATACCATGGATGAAAAGAAGAACAAACAATCCATTTGGAACAAGTCAAGCCAGACATGTACCTTGAAGCAAGGAGCACCAAGCTATGACTCGTCTACTTTAGACACATCATACGAAGAGAGAAATCACTGGAGAAGGACATCAGGGCAGGAAGAAAAGAAGGAACAAAGCAAAGAAGACGACCAGCAATTCAATGGCTGATGGACCTATCTAGGCTGCATAAGATAGAACTTCCTACAAAGTATTCTTCCATCAAGTAGCCATGGCTCAAGATTGAACCAAAGGCCGGTAAAAATAACGTGTAAGACTGGATGGACAATCACCATTCCCCTGAAGATGTTATAATAAATATATTGTGTCATGTTAATACATTTGTTAGTTGCTACATTGATTTATTAAGTGTACTTTGAAAACTAATGCTAGCTGGAGGAATTTTGGCAAGGAAAGAATTAGTAATTATAGGGAAGCTCAGGGATGGACTTCAGCAAAATGAGGGACTGTAGAGGTCTAGAACATCAGAGTGCCTGTAGTTATAGCACAAAGAGCATCAGCCAGATAGAAGAAAATTCCGCAAGAATATACCGTAAATGCAGAAAAGGGGCAGAAGTATTATCTACAGCACAGTAGGAAGTTGGAAGGCCCAAATGGGATGATAATTGTGAAAAATTGGGATTGGGAAGGAGAATTACTTAGCTAGTGTCCTAAGACTGCTGTAGGTTGGACAGTTTTGCCCTGTAACAGAGGTGGATTGCAAGGTGTTAGCCTATTGTTGTTCATTTAGGAAGTCTATTTCTTACCCCTTGGGAACATTTGGAAAGGTATCTGCTGCAACTGGTATGCAGCAGGTAGTAAAGATGTATTGGGCTGATATGAATCTGTATCATTATGAGATTAAAATGAAGATGAAATGTAAAATACCTTGTATAACAATCTGTAGGAACACTTCTTCTATGTCATCTGTGAGTACCACTGAAAAATTGAACAAAATTTTCAAAACATCTTGATTAGAAGATAGTTTGAGCCATTGACAGAACTACACATACTTACACTCATATCATGATATCAATAAGTTTCTTAATGCTTGTTTGAGTTTTGCCATGCTGAATGCACTTAGGCAAATTGGACACTGGGGCAAATCATTAAGATCCACAACTGGAAGCTCCCATTGTAATTGCAGACCAATGGCATCCCAGATGAGATGGATGGGAGACAAAACCAGAGATGCATAGGACATGGTAACAAACCAAAGCTGTGATGACATAGCAGGTTACAATGTGTATCATAGGTTAAATATTCTTAATTAGGCCAGATGTATTGATATTTTGTTCGTTAACTCATGAGAAGTAAGTCATTTTTTCTTGTTAATCTGCTTAAAACCACCATTGTCTTAGTTTGTAGATTGCAAACTAAATGTAAATTGCTCAGCCCTCTCAATCTACATTATTCAAAGAAAAATTATGCAATCGAATTGAACTGACAACCAATAAGAGAATAGCCTTATCATTCCAATCTTGTAAGAACACAATACCCTGAGAGGAAGGTTTGGGACTTACTTCATTATCCAGGAGAGATACATGCTACAATGACTTCAGCCTAGGGGCTTCGATCCTCGTTAGAAGATTATAACCTGGATCATATATGAGAGGAGATCATCCTAGAATTGCAGGCTCCAGCAGGAAGATAGCCAGGTGGGACAATTTGGTCACCTAGCCTCAGGCTTTGCTATGTTTTGTTAGCTTCCTAAGCTTTCCGCTATCCCTCCTCAGTGGGTCCCCTCCAAGAGCGGGGTGCTGTTGGGCTGGATTAGTTGACCCTTGAAGCCCCAAACTCATGAATATTCTAATCCCTGGTGAGCCAGCGGAAGGGTGAGACTCTGTTGCTTTTTACATCGTGTGTTCTTGCTGGGTACGTGTTATATGCCTTTAACTGTTGGGGATCTAATGTGTGGTTCCCTCACCCTGTGTTGTCTGAGTAGTGTTCTACCCACAGGTAAGGAGTTTGGGTGTTCATGGGATGAGCCCTGGTCCATGCAGTCTTTCTAAAAGCGGCCGGGCCAGCAGACAAGAGCACCCATTGACCCCCATGTCTTCACATAAGCTACACAGGCTTCATACTGTAGCATAAGCAACTTTCAACCTCATTATTGTGTTGAAAAAAATTACTCCTTGGACACGTTGGGGAAATGGCTGTACCACTGGTTACATCACCAAATCAATGTAATGCCGAGCAGTTAGTGTACCTGGACTGAAGGCGAGAAGGGTGCAGTAACTGTCCATTATGCCACCTCACATCATAATTCTGAGATTATGATTGGTGTGCTTTTCCTTCATATAGGCCCTGCAGGGTCGCATGTTGTTCCTTCTACTGTGAGCAGATTGTGGGTCCTAAGCATGCTAACATGGCCTACAACATCTCCGGCTTTGTCTTCCATCGAGCATATTTGGAATAGGATTCACTGGTCAATAATTGCAAAAAGAGATGCCAGCAGCAGATCTTGATGATTAATAATTATAATTATTAATAATGATAGCATGCCAGGGCATGTAAATGGTTATTTCTCTACATGGCACTCATATTCATATTGAATAAATTGGATAATTCGGATATTTAATTTTTTTTATTTCATCATTTGAATATGCTTAACATGACTATTGATCCTCAGCTATCCAAACTTCTGTGACATATTTTCTTTCTTGCTATGACATTACATTTACTTGCAGATTGTTGTGACATACTAATATGCTTTGATATTATAATCCTGGCTCTGCTGCATCTGCACATTAGTTGGAACCCTTAACATCTTTACTAACCTGAATAGAACAATCAATGGATCAGCTGGAGAAAAGCAGAAGCAATAATCTCGATCTGTTTGTTAATCACAGCCATCAATCACACGGAGGCAATATGCACATTAAGCAGGAGAACATACACAGCTAAACAAATACTCTTAGGCCCTCAATGAACTTTTTCGAGATACCAGTCAATTTCATTCAGAATTCTATTCTATTATGTCATTGTTTTGCAAAATGAGAATTCCATGTCAATATCTTTCTGTCATATTATACTATTATAACTGGTATAATTTTACGGTGGGCCAAGAATTCAGACATTTTTTTCCCCTTTTACGCAAATGCATCTTGATGTTAATATGTTTTGGCGATAAACTAGTTCTGTTGGAATTAGAGATTGAATTGGGTTGAGTAATTCGATTTGCACCACATTTATTTGCTGCCAATAGAATTTACCCAATTATCATTAAAAAGCTTCTAATTGTGATATGAGTGCTTCCAACACCAAAGTATGATGGCAAGGGCGGAGAAGGGTTGAAACAGAAAAATATACTCCTTGACCCCTTCATGACCCTGGAATTTTTCATTTTTCATTTTGGTTTTTTGCTCCCCTGCTTTCTAGAGTCATAACTTTTTTATTTTTTGCATCAATATAGACATATGACAACTTGTTTTTTGCGGGACGAGTTGTACTTTCAGATGCAATCATTCATTTTACCATATAGTGTAAAGGAAATTGCAAAAACATTCCAAGTGCAGTGAAATTGCAAAAAAAATGCAATCACACATTTGTTTTTTTTAGTTTTTTAGCCACCATGTTCACTGTATGGTAATGCCGACTTGACGGGGTGATGCCGCGGGTCGGTACGGGTTCGTAGATACCAAACATGTATACCTTTACTGGTATCTAGGTGGTGAAAAAAGTTTCAGAAGTTTGGAAAAAAGAAAAACCACACTTTTTGCGCCATGTTTTTTGCGACCTATAGCACCCTCATTTTTTGGGATCTGGGGATGTGTGAGGTCTTATTTTTTGCGTATTGAGCTGACCTTTCTAATTATACCATTTTTGGGTGAATGCGCCATTTTGATCACCCATTATCGCATTTTATAGCAATGTTGCGGTGACTAATAAAACATAATTTTGGCGTTTGGACATCTTTTTCATTACCCAGTTTAGGGCTCTCAGTAATTGATTTTATATGTTGATAGATTGGGCGATTCTGAACATGGCGATATGAAACATGTGTATTTTTTTATTTTTTTTTATTGTTTTATTGTGATTGGGGGAAAAGGGGGGTGATTTGAACTTTTATATATATTTTTTCTTTTACAGGTTTTTAAAAACTTAATTTTTTTATTAATTCTTATTTTTACACTGCCTCTTTAAGAGGCACCTTGCTGCACAGTCTGATCGCTTCTGGGAGATACAGATGAGCTGCAGCTCATCTGTATCTCTCAGAATCGCGGACCTGTTGTGGTTGGCAGCGCTTGCCAATCACAACCCGGAAGTGCTCAGTGACAGCAACTGGGGTCTAGCCAGGAATCCGGGCTGTCACGTGAGCACTGGAAATAACGCGATACTATAGCGGGATCTCCGGTGCAGGCGGGGAACGTTCCCCGCCGCGACCGGCTTGGATCCCGCTGTCAGTGATTGACAGCGGGATCCAAGGGGTTAACAGCACCAATCGGATCCTGGATCCGATCGGTGCTGTTTAACTGACATCTCAGCTGATGAGATCAGCTGAGATGTCGGGGCTTTGATGTGAGCTCCGTGCCGGAGCTCACATCAAACACCCCTTACCAGCCCATGACGTTGTACAACGTCATAGGTCGCGAAGGGGTTAAAGATAAGCAAATATATTTGAGTGGAATTGAACTCCAGTTAAATTTTACAAAAATCCATCTTCGCTAAAATGCAGATTTTTTTTAATTCACTTCTGCATTGATTCAGCAAAATCTTGGCTGTTGGTCACCATTTTTCTAAACCTGTTTTCTAAACCATAAGTGACTATCAAAATATAAAAACAAAATGTACACCCCTCACTGCTCATCTCTCACTAGCCCCTATGCTCCTCACTGCCTCCTGTCCGGTCCTCATCGCATCCTTGGATCAGTGTCAGTAGTGCTGAAATTCCAGGACCTCAGTCAGCAGAGTTAGGCTTCTGGGTTTGCTACTCCTGAGAGGGCTCTGTGTATGTGCCCAAAATGGTCATGGCCTGGATGTCACAGTGTGTGCCCCGCCCTTTGTGGTCCAGTAATCCTGCCAGGTCTAGTAATCCCTGCCCAGAATGAACCCTGCATGCCAGATCCCTATCCCCAGGAGAGAGAGACACCCACACCAAACTTTTAATGACACCACCAGGGTCACAGAGCCGGGTCTCGGTCTCTGTGATATCCGTGAAGATGAAGCCTCAAGAAAGCCTGTTCCGAGTATCCTACGGCCCTGGAGGGGCATACCACACTCTTTCTCTGTATACCGGCTATGTAGCACTCTGCACTTTTTTGGGGTACAAAGAATGAGATGACCATCAGGTAGGCAATGTGGCCATGGTGCTGCTGCTGGTTGTGGTGGAACTGCTTCAGGGCTGTGGTGGTTCGGTGCCAAAAATAAAACAGATGAGTGGTTGGTGCCTTTAAACCTTACCATCCATGCCAAAAACAGAAACCAAGTGCACTTACAGGACGCAGTCAGAGCCCAAATGTGAAGCAAGTCCAGCTGCAGGCTGATAAATCACCTCTACCAGCAAGATGTGGGAGGCGACCTGCCATGCATATACTGGGCCTGCATAGGACACCATTCACACTGATACATATGATGCAGAGTGTCTGAAAGCTACCCAACCGCTCCGCTGCCTGAGCATTGGGCCGCACAGTACGATGCTTCTGCACCACTAGATGAATGGCGCCCCTATGGGCCCAACTGCACCCTGGATGGATAAAAAAGTGCAAAAGTTTTTTATATGATAAATAAAAACACCTTTATAGATGGGATTTTGGTTCATGTATTGGCCCAAGACATTTAAGAAGCTGATGATCCACGTCACGGAATCCCATGCTCATCAGTCCTAACAAAACTGTACAAAAGCTACTAGAAAAAAAGCAGCATCAAAAAACCTTACCATCCATGCCAAAAACAGAAACCAAGTGCACTTACAGGACGCAGTCAGAGCCTTTAAACCTTTACACTGGCCTTGTGGTGTAAGATAACAGGCTTACTCAAATAGCAGTGCTGTACCAATAGCGGAAAGCTACACAACTGTGCAGGTAAGAGATAGTCTTCAAGGGAGAAGGAAAAGGATGAACCATTTTCACAGCAGAGCAATTCATGGGCATCACTGAAGCATGGCTGGGGGATACAGAGGACACAGACATGTACCTCCCACCTAGGAGTGCTTTTCTTTGCCTCTGGGTAGCCTGGCACGCATGAGTAAATACATCCTGCAGTGACTGCCAAATGATTTTCAAGTTTCCCAGATAGTTACAAATGCTAATTACTGGTGGCCACCCTGCTAGATCTCACTACAAATACAATGTGACATCCTTTATTCCATTACTGGAGGAAGGTAAGGCCCCAGTGCCACCCATAGAATAATTGCTGTAGTATTCAGTCGTGGCTGCATGCTTTGAACAGTATTTTTTTTAATCTATCTTGTTTATGTGGCTCAACAATAGGAAACATACTCTTTAGGGGTGTCATGGTGTAGTGGAATTGCTGGTGAGGGAATGGCAATTACGGGCAAGGTGAACAGGGAAAACTAGTCTGTCCTAGACTGGGTACCCTGAATATCCCTGACCCCAAAGGTATCTTTGAAGGTGAAAAGGTTTGGGTGTCCAGCCTAACTCCTTTGCCAGCCCTGTGCTATCCCCCCTCACCTCCCTACACTGAACCAGGGTACGGCAACTTCAAAGGCAAAGTCTTCAGGAGCACAAACACTCAGGTCTGCACAGCACGGCTTCCAGGTATAGAGTGAAACTCTATTAGCAGCAATACCTGGTGAAAGGAGAGGCTACTTAAAAGCTAGGGGAGGAGACTTCACATTCACCTGGACACGACAATAGAACAGGCATTAACTCATGCAGTACTACAGGGAATTTCACACAGTTCAAGTTACAGCAGCATCAAGAATAGACCGCAGATAATCAGTGCTAGGCAGTGCGTGACAAGGGGACTTTCATTGAAATTGATGCTGAGTAGATGAACTTGGCCATCCTTGGCTGTGGGTCAAGTGTAAAAGCAGGCTCTGTAAGAGTTTTTTAATTAAAATTGTTGCTGCATACTTCAACGTTGCCAGTGTTGGCTGCACGGTCAACAGTAGAAACAGTCCTGTAGGGGGCTTTTATTAAAATGTTACATTTTGGGGAAACTCTGAAAATCCATCTCTATCCATCTCTATCAAGGAACTCTTACAATTTGTAGCTTATTAATTTACTTTCCATATAACCATGATTGCTATTGATGAGCCCAGGGTTAGGGGTACTCGGACACTGGGACTGATGGCTTCTTGTATGGGGGAATCACGGGTGGTCGGGATCCCGGTTCCGTGCCCTGTTATCATTTGTTAGATGGTGGGGAGGGAATATTTACAATGCGACTTGACGCCACCTGTGGATCCTGGTAATATGGGTACCGGCGCTGCAAGCCGGCCGCTGAAGTGATGGTGGTGCAGCAGAGATTGGTCCAGCTCCCACAGAAGGAGCTTTTACCTCAGGGCAGCGATGATGGGAGATGATGAGGAGATGAGGGGAGTAGTAGTGGTAGTTATTACCCCTCTTGTGAGGTGTTGGTGTTGGAGCCCTCCGGGCACCGGCAGGAAGAACAACAGAGACCAGTTCAAGTTTGTCTCCACTTTACTGGGTACCGGCAGATGGTAAAACGGAACACGGTACAGTTTGGTTTATCGAGTTGCCAGCTCAGGGTCCCCCTTATGGAGTCTCTAGATGTTTTCTTTCTTTGTCTTTCGGGTCAGTCCTATTCTTCCTGTCTCTAAAACCTTCACAGCACTCTCCCGCCAGTCCAAAGGTATGTCACTAGTCATCCAGGTCGGTCCCTTACCGTACGGATAGGAGTAGCAGGAGCGCACAATTTCTCCCGCCACCGGAATTCAGTCCACAACCGCTAGTGCCCTCAACTGGTTTCTGTTCTGAGGGGTGAGATGTCGTTGTGGTACTGTCGGCAACCCGGTTACTAAGGGACCGCAGCTCATCGGTCTGTGGTCAGAGGTGAACTTCTGTCCGCTTTGGCTTCCTGCATTGCTGTTTTTTTCCCGCAACGTGACCAGCTGGCTCCAACCAGTCATGGCCCTTTGCCTGCTGTCCTGGGTCCCACTTAAAGATGGGGCTCCCTCCTGTCAACCGCACTGTCAGGCCCATCCTCACTGACTGGCTTCCCAGCACTGTCTCTAAACTGTCACTCTCTCCCACTACTCTACTCTAGGCTCCACCCCCTTTTGGGACCTACTAAATTACCAGTCCCCCTCTACTCTTAAGTGGCTTAGTCCTAAGTGTGTGTAAGAACAGACTCCAAAGGTTAAACCCTGAACTGACAATTTACAGAGATATCACATTGGTTGTCAGATTGCAATACCTCTCTATGGCGCCTAGCCAGAGGGGCGCCACACAGTCGTGACAGGACCTCTTGAAGTCATTTCCCTATCCAAATTTGTTTGCAGGGCAAATGTACTGCTCTTATCCCCATTTTGCTTCCTTTTGCAGCCCCTTAGCTCTTACTATGACCATTTTACATCAGCACAGAAATTAGATTTCCCATTGACTTTTATGGGATTCAGAATACGGAGTCAAGTCCAATTCCCAAATCAAACTTTTCTTTACTGTCCAGCAGAACCAGACGAACCTGAAAATCCACAGGCCCGCGCATTACTACTCTTCACACAATTTTCACAAGAAATTTCCACAACTACTAAACAAATTTAATGTCCCTTAGTAATGTCCCCCATATCATATTAAATGAAATTTGTAAAAAATGATGGTCAAGCTTCAAGCTTTGATAGAGACCAGGAAATGTGAACATGTATACGTTCACACGGTTCCGGTGAATTTATTTGCTTAAAACTTATAATAACTTTATAAATCCTGGTGAAGCTATATCACATTTACATCCATTCTATGAGAATATATGTTTGCATTTGCATCTCCAACTTTCTAAATTGTCACGAGGCGATAACGCCAAGCCGTTTGATTAGTAAACTGTATATGAACTGTATATATTAAAACCTTTGCTGGTTTGACCTCGGCTGAGATATAAAATGATACTGCCAATATCTGTTCTAGTTTTGGTGGGTAGCCAGATATTTACACCACCTTAATTGACCATAAACGTCTTTGTGCATTTACTGACTGTATATATTATCGCTTGTCAATTCCTTTAAATGAGTCTGATAATCAGGTTAAATCATCTCTCCAGTCGACCATATAAAATCAGTCAATTTCGTAAACACAAACGTCTAATTAATCACCGCAGAACAATGAATATTAGATGGAGTCCTTGAAAGGTAACTCTCCGGGTATAGAGGGAGAGAATGACAATTAATGGAGATAATGAGTTGATGGAAGTGTATCTTGTATTTAAACCTTCAACATAATGAATGGATGTAGGAACTTACTGCTTGACCGGCTATATATAAATCCATTTTACAATGCAGGGATTAGGTTTCCCTACTTTGGCCTTGTTAAGTATGATGTATTAATGGAAGCAAGCATCTAAAATAGATTGGAAGATTATATAAAGTAGCTGGGCAATTAAAATTTTGGGTCAAATTTTTTTTTCCATATTTGGTAAGGAAATGACTGCAACTAAAGGGGAGATTATAATTACTAATATTATTATAATTTTATTTACCGTATATACTCAAGTATAAGCCGAGTTTTTCAGCACAAAAATTGCGCTGAAAAGTGCCCCCCTCGGCTTATACTCGAGTCAGTGGTACTGGCTCAGTGGGAGGGGGTGCGGTGTCTGTGGGTTGGAAGAGGCAGGGGGAGGCTGTAGTATGAGCGGCCGGTCACGTGGGGCCGCTCATTAGTGCAATGCAATTTGCACTGCATCCCCCTGTTCATCAGCTGCAGGGGGAGCGGTACATACTACATTGCACCATGTAAGTGGTATACAGGCCCACCGCCCCCCCCGAAGTGGTATATAGGCCATCCGCACCCCCCATCGGTATACAGACAGCTCGCTCCCCCCCATCAGTGGTATACAGGCCACCCCTTGCTGCCGCACACCTGTAAAATAATACATCATTTATACTTATCCCTGTCGGTGTCACCACTCTGACACCGCGCTCCTCCGGTCTTCATGCTTCTTCCTGCTTGGGACCGGCGCACAAGCAATGACGTTATCGCTGCTGCGCCCGCCGGGTACAAGTAGGAAGAAGCATGAAGACTGGAGGAGCGCGGTGTCAGAGCGGTGACAGTGACAGAGATAAGTATAAATTATGTATTATTTTACAGGTGTGCGGCAGCAAGGGGGGGCCTGTATACCACTGATGGGGGGTCCTGTATACCACTGATGGGGGGGCGCCTGTATACCACTGATGGGGTGGGTCTGTATACCACTGATGGGAGGTGGGCCTGTATACCACTGATGGGAGGTGGGCCTGTATACCACTGATAGGAGGTGGGCCTGTATACCACTGATGGGGTGGGCCTGTATACCACTGATGGGGGGTGTGCCTGTATACCACTGATGGGGTGGGCCTGTATACCACTGATGGGGTGGGCCTGTATATACCACTGAGGGGGGCCTGTATATACCACTGATGGGGTGGGCCTGTATACCACTGACAAGGTGGGCCTGTATATACCACTGAGGGGGGGCCTGTGTATACCACTGATGGGGGGCTTTATATAACACTGATGGGGCTGTAACCACTGATGAGGGTCCTGTATATACCACTGATGGGTTCCTGTATATACCACTGATGAGGGGCTGTATATACCACTGATGGGGGGCTGTATATACCACTGATTGGGGCTGTATATACCACTGATGGGGGCTGTATATACCATTGATGGGGCAGTAACCTCTGATGGGGGCCTGTATATACTACTGATGGGGGCTGTAACCACTGAGGGGGCCTGTATATACCACTGATGGTGGGGCCTGTATATACCACTGATATGGGCTGTAACCACTGATGAGGGGCCTGTATATACCACTGATGTGGGGCCTGTATATACCACTGATGGGGTCCTGTATATACCACTGATGTGGGGCCTGTATATACCACTGATGTGGGGCCTGTATATACCACTGATGGGGGGCTGTATATACCACTGATGGGGGGGCTGTATATACCACTGATGGGGGATTGTATATACCACTGATGGGGGCTGTAACCTCTGATGGGGGGCCTATATATATCACTGATGGGGAGGCTGTATATACCACTGAGGGGGGCCTGTATATACCACTGATGGGGGGCTGTATTCCACTGATGGGGGCTGTAACCCTGATGGGGGGGAGCTGTATACCAGTGATGGAGATCATATATACCAGTGATGGGGGATTATATACCAGTAATGGGGGGACATTTATCATGATGAGAGGGGCTGTATACCGTGATGAGTCTGCTTCATTTTCCTCCCTAGGCTTATACTCGAGTCAATAAGTTTCCCTAGTTTAGGCTTATACTCGAGTATATACGGTATTTATATAGCACCATTAATTTCATGGTGCTGTACATGAAAGGGGTTTCATACAAAAAAAATATATAAGTTACAGTGAACAAATTAACAATGACAGACTAGTACAGAGTGTAGAGGACCCTGCCCTCGTGGGTGTACATTCTATAGGATCATGGGGGGAGGCAGTACATTGTGAGTTGTGGCAGCTCTGGTGGTGGTGAGATGGCTTTGCATGGGTGGTGGTGAGGTGACCAATTCAGTAGTGGAGCACCAGCTCCAGTAGCTTCAAGGTCAATGCAGGATATAAGTTTTTCTGAAGAGATGGGTTTTCAGGTTCCGTCTGAAGGATCCAAGTGTGGTGGATAATCTGACGTCTTAGGGTACAGAATTCCAGAGGATGGGGGATATTCGGGAGACATTTTCGAGGCGATTGGGTGAAGAATGAATGAGTGTGGAGGAGAGAAGGAGATCTTGGGAGGAGGAACGGATTAATCAATAGGACTGAGTTTATTTAAAGCCTGGAAAGTAACATACTTATGTCTATATGATACGAATAAAGGGATTTGCTGATAATATCAACAGAATAATTTTATTGAATACTTAAAAAAAATATTTTTAACAAAAAAAGTGCTTGATTTTTCTGGGAATGGGAAAGGAGTCATTTTTCGCAAGCATCTCCCCTTCACACAATGTATCCTAATATTTTGCGAAATCCAGGATGACTTGTCAGTAGAAATACAACCCCTGGCAAAAATGATGGAATCACCGGGCTCGGAGGATGTCCATTCAGTTGTTTAATTTTGTAAAAGAAAAGCAGATGACAGACATGGCACAAAACTAAAGTCATTTCAAATAGCAACTCTCTGCCTTCAAGAAACAGTAAAATAAATCTTGAAAAAAAATGCTAGCCAGTAACAGTTACTTTTGTAGACCAAGCAGAGGGGGAAAATTATGGAATCACTCAATTCTGAGGAAACAATTATGGAATCAGGACAAACAAACAAACAAAACATCACTCAAATACATTACTAGTATTTTATTGCACCACCTTTGGCTTTTATAACAGCTTGCAGTCTCTGAGGCATGGACTTAATGAGTGACAAACAGTACTCATCATCAATCTGGCTCCAACTTTCTCTGATTCCTCTTGCCAGATCAGCTTTGCAGGTTGGAGTCTTGTCATGGAGCATTTTTTCAAACTTCCACCAAAAATTTTCAATTTGATTGAGATCCGGACTATTTGAAGGCCATGACATTGGCCTTATGTGTCTTCTTTCAAGGAATGTTTTCACAGTTTTTGCTCTATGGCAGGATGCATTATCATCTTGATAAATGATTTCATCATCAATTGATGTAATAAGAAAAGTGTCCAAAATATCAATGTAAACTTGAGCATTTATTAAAGATGTAATGACAGCAACTCCCCAGTGCCTTTACTTGACATGCAGCCCCATATCATCAAAGACTGTGGAAATTTGCATGTTCCCTTCAGGCAGTCATCTTTGTAAATCTCATTGGAACGACACCAAACAAAAGTTTCAGCATCATCACATTGCCCAATGCAGATTCGCGATTTCATCCAGTCATACACAGTCCACAATTGCTTTTCCTTAGCCCATTATAACATTTTTTTCTGTTTAGGTGTTAATGATGGCTTTTGTTTGGCTTTTCTATATGTTAATCCCATTTCCTTTAGGCGGTTTCTTATAGTTCGGTCACAGACATTGACTCCGGTTTCCTCCCATACGTTCCTAATTTGTTTTGTTGTTTGTATGTGGACCAGATTTTAGACACAGCTGACTGTGAACAACCAACATCTTTTGCAACATTGCATGTTGATTTACCCTCTTTTAAGAGTTTGATAATCCTCTCCTTTGTTTCAATTGACATCTCTCGTGTTGGAGCCATGATTCATGTCAGTCCACTTGGTGCAACAGCTCTCCAAGGTGTGATCCCTCCTTTCTAGATGCAGACTAACGAGCAGATCTTATTTGATGCAGGTGTTAGTTTTGGGAATGAAAATTTACAGGGTGACTCCATAATTATTACCTCAGAATTGAGTGATTCCATAATTTTTCCCCCTGCTTGGTCTACAAAAATGACCGTTACTGGCTAGGTGATTCCATAATTTTTGCCAGGGATTGTATATGATATTAGATACTATTGGAAAAATGTTGTTAAATAAAGGTATGATTTTTCATTACACTCATAGATTATATTTTTTGTTGAGTTTGTCGAAGAACCATTTTATTGTAATAACTAGAGATTGGGGGATCAGGTAAAATTCAAATTTCCCTACTAATGTATTTTTTCTTGGGAAGTTTGACTTGTTGATAGGTTATTCTCTGCAAATGTATTATTCTTTATTCCTCTTGGATCTCTCCAAACCAGAGAACTTAACAAGAATAATATGTAAAAAAAAAATTAAAAATTAAAAATACCTCTCCTGTCCCTTCACTTTTTGCCACCCATCCCGTTTTTGCTGCATATGTAGATCACTATCAGCCATACTGAAATTCCCAGGCCTTTAACTCTAGGTTGGGCTTCAGGGATTGATAGGGCTATCAGGCTTTGGCTAATGCCTATTAGACCTGGAAGCCCCGGCCTAGAAGAACAGGCCTGGAGATTTCAGCATAGCTAATGATGATTTGAAGATGTGATGATGACCAGAGAGTTGGCAGTGAGAAGTGGAAGGATCAGAGAGGTAAGCATTGAGGTGGGAATAAGGATTTTTTAAAACATTTTGATGACCTGTTTAGGTTCAGAACAATGGAGGACAGTGGCCAAATACGGGTTTTTGTAAACTCCAAAAAGAGTTTAATTTCACTTAAATGTCTTCACATATCTCTAGTAATGACATTAAGCTCAATGACATGTCTTTTAGAATGATGATGGTGTTTTTTCTCGCCACATGTCTATTTCAGCAAGCACGGTATATTTCAAATGCAATCCAAATTTTTGGATCATATTTTCTTTAAAAGAAGCGTTTTACCAGTCTTCTGTTAATAAAAATGTAGGTATAATCCCAGTGACATCACTGGCAGTGAGTGATCATTTATCCTGTCTCCAGATGTGCTACAGCTCATCTGAATATAATAGAAGCCATTTGGTAATGTTTTTCCCATTTTCCTGTACACTATATGATAAAGTAAATGATTTCATTCATAAGTACAGCTCGAATCCCAAAAAAAATGCTCTCCTATATCTGTATTGATGAAAAAATAAAAATCTCATGGCTCGTGGAAGAAGGGGAGGGAAAAACAAAAAATGGAAAATTGCCCGGGGGAAGGAGTTAAACTTTGTCATGTTTCAATAACTTATGGAAGTCTGTCACAGTGGGACATGCCTGAAGATTCCAATGTTAGTTCTGGGGCATCAGAAGATGCTACAAGGAAAAGATGGGTAGTGGTGAGTAGTAGAGGGACTGGAGATATGAGTGAAGAGCGATTACATGTATTAATTTCTTTATTTTACATGTTAAAGTTATGCTATGAAGTCTTGAGAGACCACAGAGAAATATAAGGGTAGAGATGAGTGAAGAGCGATTACATGTATTAATTTCTTTATATTACATGTTAAAGTTATGCTATGAAGTTTTGAGAGAACACAGAGAAATATAAGGGTAGAGATGAGCGAACTCTTCAAGGTTCGTTTTCACTGGTGAACAAACCAGTGGAAGTTCAGGTTCAGTGGTGCTGTACAGGACACAAACTTCACCGGTACTGTCACTGATTGGCTTTTCAGCCATAAGCATAACACATCCAGGGGCAAAAGGGTGGGGATTTTTTTTACTTTTTACTTTTATCATGGTGACAGCAGTCGAAAACTTTGATTTAACACCCAATGTGAGCCAACGACACACTGCAAGCATCTCTCACTGGGCTAGCAAGCAAGCACCGGAGCACATTAAGAACCACTTTGGCACTTTGATACTGCACAACTCACCCAAACAAGTTCACTCATCTCTATGTAGGGGGATTCAATTTGAAGAGAACAACTTCTCCACGAATTGAATTGTCTCCGAAAATCCAAATGAATGGGCAAATTTAAATTTTGCCTAATCTGTTTAACTTTAGTAGAGACTCGTAAGAAATTAAGGACAATTGACGTGGAATGTGAGTTTTGTCAAAAATATCAATATGTTTTTCATCTTTGTAGGATGCAACCAACTTGAGTGCCTTTCCTTGTGGGGTGCACACAATACATCTAATCTAAAAGTATAGGCTATGAGACATCATGTTCAGTACATGTACAGTATCAATATAACTAGCACCTTTTACATCACTATCTTGTGCATCTATAAACCAATCAATCACCCACCCATGAATGATAGGTGTATGAGTGTATGTGCATCAGTACCTTTATCTTCACTGCCCCCACCTTTTAATATGGGGGTCTGCTTTCATTAGTACATTAGTCACCAGGTATTTGTAATTAATGCTACTATTTTCTGTAATTTAATGTGTTTTTTCATTGAACCAAATACTATGGGGGAGAACTATTCCAAGCTTTTTGTTTTTGCTCATATTGCTACCCCCCCAAAATTGAAAACTTATCAAAGTTTGCCTTGTAAAAGATAAGCACTCATTTAAATTTGTTGATAGAATAGTTCAAGTCTTGTCACAGAAACACAAAACATATTAAAAATAAAAATATACAGTGCCTACAAGTAGTATTCAACCCCCCGCAGATTTAGGTGATTTGATAAGATGCCAATAAGTTAGAGCCTTCAAACTGCAAACGAGAGTAAGATTTATTAACAGAAGCATAAATCTTACAAACCAAAAAGTTATGTTGCTCAGTTGAATTTTAATAAATTTTAAACATAAAAGTGTGTGTCAATTATTATTCAACCCCTAGGTTTAATATTTTGTGAAATAACCCTTGTTTGCAATTACAGCTAATAATCATCTATTATAAGACCTGATCAGGCCGGCACAGGTCTCTGGAGTTATCTTGGCCCACTCCTCCATGTAGATCTTCTCCAAGTTATCTAGGTTCTTTGGGTGTCTCATGTGGACTTTAATCTTGAGCTCCTTCCACAAGTTTTCAATTGGGTTAAGGTCAGGAGACTGACTAGGCCACTCCATCACCTTGATTTCTTCCCTCTTGAACCAGGCCTTGGTTTTCTTGGCTGTGTGCTTTGGGTCGTTGTCTTGTTGGAAGATGAAATTACGACCCATCTTAAGATCCTTGATGGATGAGCGGAGGTTCTTGGCCAAAATCTCCAGGTAGGCCGTGCTATCCATCTTCCCATGGATGCGGACCAGATGGCCAGGCCCCTTGGCTGAGAAACAGCCCCACAGCATGATGCTGCCACCACCATGCTTGACTGTAGGGATGGTATTCTTGGGGTCGTATGCAGTGCCATCCAGTCTCCAAACGTCACGTGTGTGGTTGGCACCAAAGATCTCGATCTTGGTCTCATCAGACCATAGAACCTTGAACCAGTCTGTCTCAGAGTCCTCCAAGTGATCATGAGCAAACTGTAGACGAGCCTTGACATGACGCTTTGAAAGTAAAGGTACCTTATGGGCTCGTCTGGAACGGAGACCATAGCGGTGGAGTACGTTACTTATGGTATTGACTGAAACCAATGTCCCCACTGCCATGAGATCTTCCCGGAGCTCCTTCCTTGTTGTCCTTGGGTTAGCCTTGACTCTTCGAACAAGCCTGGCCTCGGCACGGGAGGAAACTTTCAAAGGCTGTCCAGGCCGTGGAAGGCTAACAGTAGTTCCATAAGCCTTCCACTTCCGGATGATGCTCCCAACAGTGGAGACAGGTAGGCCCAACTCCTTGTAAAGGGTTTTGTACCCCTTGCCAGCCTTGTGACCCTCCACGATCTTGTCTCTGATGGCCTTGGAATGCTCCTTTGTCTTTCCCATGTTGACCATGTATGAGTGCTGTTCACAAGTTTGGGGAGGGTCTTAAATAGTCAGAAAAGGCTGGCAAAAGAGATAATTAATCCACACATGTGAAGCTCATTGTTCTTTGTGCCTGAACTACTTCTTAATACTTTAGGGGGACCAAACAGAATGCTGGTGGTTTGAGGGTTTGATTAATAAATGCCCCTCTGAATTAACTTTTAACGCTTTAAAAAAACAAAAAAAAAAACATTTAAAAAATCTTTTTGGCTGCAGTGCATTTCCCACTTCCAGGCTGATCTACAGTCCAAATGTCACAATGCCAAATGAATTCCGCATGTGTCAATCACCTAAATCTGCAGGGGGTTGAATACTACTTGTAGGCACTGTATATACATATGGTATCAACACAATTGTACTCACAGACAAACATAAGATATTAGTTATATCTCATAGTCAACTTTGTAAAAGAGAAAATATAAAAAATTGCACCAATGAAAAAAAATAATTCTGTTTTCGTTGAAGCATTCCCAATTTGAAGTAGCTCTGGCAGTGTATCTACCTGTATTGATAATATTATTGCGCTGTGATGTCATTAGAAAGTACTGTTTGACCCTTTGTTACATTCCCACCAAATCCTTCTCCTGTGACATGTGCCTTTGTCACCAGGCACCGCCGTATTCACGCTGTAGGTGGTGCTGGTGATAGAGAAGTCAGTGCTAGAAATTTTGGAGAGTGTAGACTCGGTCCATCCACTAAGGTCTAGGTGGCTGGGACTTGCAGTACTTCACAGTTTGACAAAGTGTGTGTGTGTGCTGTCCAATTGAAGTCATCAACTCCTAGCTTTAGCCTACTAGAAAGCACCACAACCCCACTAACACCTTCAGTTTCTGGCTGTAAACTGCCAGAAATAGCTTGTAGCTTCCCTGGCTAGTCTCATGCCTCGCGTTATGGTTTTTCTTGTTTTACCTCAGTCTGTTTTTTGGAGGCATCTCCTGTCTGATGATGTTGTACTTTGCTGACATCTTGGTCTTTAACTAGACCTCTGACTGATCTATTGGATCCTGATTTTGTCCTTTTCTTTACCTCCCGGCTTAACCCTGCTTGGACTGTGGCGCAACCATAGGCATCAATCTCCTGAGCCCCATTTGTAAATCCAGATCCCTGTATAGGGGTTAAGGGATGTCAGGGTTTCTTGAGATTCTGTCTAATGGAACAGCTGTTGACTAGTCTGTCTGAGATAACCTTTTTGTGCCTGCAACCTTCGACTGTTGTCACATCCTGGTGACCGGTAACATATAGTTGACACGAAAAAATGTGATCTAAATCTTAACATTTGAGTTGAACCCAAGACCCCAGTGATGCAGAGCTGCAGCGCTAACCACTGAGCCACCGTGCCACCCGAGAAAATAGATTTTAAACAACCAGAAGATATTTTCAACTGGATGAACAATTTTAGCTAGCGCGTAGAATATGGACTGATTTGCCTAATGTAGTTAAATTAACATTTGAGATGAGTGACTCATTACTCTGTCTTTGTAATAACTCACCAAGATATTATATTACATTAGATTTACCTATTTTCTCATGAAAAACAATTCTTCAAAAACATATCCCAATGAGGTAGGATAAATAACAAAGTAGTCAGCGCTGCTTTATCTGTAATCTGAACATTGATTTACTACAATTCATTGAGACAGAGGCTACTCGTCAGAATATAATTATGCCTACATGACAGCAAAAATGTGATAAGTACATCAAGATTTAGTATGTCTCTATTAGTTTCTTGGTAAAGGAGGACAGTATGTCTGCCAAGCCTCAATCATTACCCTGATGTGAGCAGTATGATAATTGGGAATGCCTGGAACCCTTCCTAGATTTCGGGGGCAATAACCAAATATTGCTACATTAGATAGCTGGCAGATTATCCTAAATATTGTGATTAATGTACTCCTTAATACAGTTCTGCATGCTGACAAGTCATTAACATTGTTGACAGCTTATCGGTGCTTCCGTTATCAACAAATCCCTCCACATTGGAAAATAAACTTAAAAGTCTAATTTCTAATTAGTTTTAAGTCATTATCATTAATGTAAAAGCAATCTAATTGACATATATTTTTGTATACTTAAAGTCTTAAATGACTGTCAGCTATTTTTATGCATGGGGAAATGGCAGATACCTTAGAGCACCATTCGTAGCCCACCGGTGACTTATTTTGGTTTGTAGCGTTCATTGGCACAATGTGGGGTGCCAAACATCTCCTTCATACCTTGCACTTTTGTAAAAAGAAATACATTCTAAAATACATTCTAAAATAGGAAAATGTCTTTCTGTTAACATTTTTGTTTAACTATTACATTATTAAAAAATGTAGAAAAATTATGATAATAATTAATATTATTAATTCCTGGCGGGGAGTTTTTCAGCTTTAGTCTTTTCCTTTCATTCAGCAAAAGCCCCTTTCACATCACATTTTTTCTCATTCGTCAAAGGTCCCTTTCACATCAGCGTTCAAATTGCATCAGATCTGGCAGATTTACTGCATCTGCCGCCTAACGGTCGCGCTTGCGGCACACTTGCGGCAAACCCCATGCATTGTCTATAGGGCTTGCGGCAAATGCGGTATTGCCGGATCGCGGCAACACCGCACTTGCCGCAACTGCCAAAAGCCCCATAGACAATGCATGGGGCTTGCTGCAAGTGTGCCGCAAGTGCGACCGTTAGGCGGCAGATGCAGTAAATCTGCCGGATCTGACGCAATCGGTGAAAAAAGCTGATGTGAAAGGGGCCTAAGAGCAGTACAGTTATGTGCAAAATAATAGCAGTATGTTTAATAAAATTGAAAGAAAAGCTCAATCCTGATAATAGCATTTATTTCCATATACACAAAGGCATGGGAAGCACTGCACAATCAATGCCAAATGAAAACATAAACAAAATATCAATTTTTTCAACTGAAAAAGGATTAATAAGCTGTTAAAAAAAAAACAGTGTCTTCATTTTTATATACAAACTCGAATAATTATACTATAAACTGAAATTTGAATACATGCTAAAAAATATTAGAATCTGAGAGTCGTCAGTGGTTGATATCTTTTAAAACTGAAAAAATGGTAAGAAAAAGCAAAGCAAGCTTTCGGGACACTGTGGCCTCTTCATCAGGCTGATAATGACACAAATTCTGAAGTTCACAGAGAGACAGAAGTGTGTGGGATATAAACTGATAATGAACTTTGACACACTTAAAGCAGGAACGAATGCCTCACATGGATTTATGACTTTCTACATTCATTAAGGAATTTTCAGGTTTCGACCAGGCACTAATCAAAGAACAATAATACAATCTGTGCTTCTTATCTCGGAACTTTGATTATTCTTCCCCAGCTCCTCTCCCCCTACAAAGACTGACTACTTTTTTCTGCTTTATGTTATCTGTCATATTTACTGCATCAATAGAAAATATAAAAGGGGTGGGGGACAAGAGGCGCAATAGTGCCCTATCACTTGTGATACTGTAGAGAAGGGTGGTATTGTGGAACCCCTCACCTGGTGCAGTTGTGATCCCCACAACTGGTTTGTAAGCGTGAAGCAATCAAGAGCTGCTGCAGGACCTCCACCGACCACTGACCAGTGGTGAAATCCAGAAAAGAAGATGGGAATGCAGGTGTGCCACGGTCCGCGCTGCTCCAAATGCAAAAACTCACCAAAGAGTCAAATTTTCCTTGAGCAAATTTCCAAGCTTTATTTTCTTCCTCCTACGCGTTTCGGCGCCTAGCCTGGCACCTTCATCAGGGATATTCCTAAGAGGAAGAAAATAAAGCAAGGAAAATTTGACTCTTTGGTGAGTTTTTGCATTTGGAGCAGCGCGGACCGTGGCACCCCTGCATTCCCATCTTCTTTTCTATATTTACTGCATCATCCTATCCTGCATATGTTTATGTGTGTGTGTCTTCAGAATTTGTGTGATGAAGAGGCCATAGAGTCTTGAAAGCTTGCTTTGCTTTTTCTTACCATTTTTTCAGTTCGACATGAAAAGGTATCATCCACTGAGGACTCTCAGATTCTAATATTTTTCTATCTAGAGGCTAACACGGTACAAACATTTTTTACCTATACAGACTTTAACTAATACTTAGTTGTATAACCTATATTTCTGATGTGTGGCATGAAGTTAACTAATATTTGAAACCTGCAATCAGATATTCCAGCCCTTGCTGACTGGACTACATTCCACAGTCCTGTGCATTCTTAGGTTTTGTATCCAAAACAGCATTTTTATGTTCCTACACAAATTCCCAGACAGATTGAGGTCTGATAACGGGACTGGCCACTTCATAACATCAGTCTTGTTGGTCTGGAACTAGGATGTTGCTGGTGTGTTTGTGGTCATTGTCCTGGTAAAACACCCAATTCAAGTAAGTTTCTTCTGCAGGAAGATAGGTCCCAGTTTTCATACTATTAATGATTAACTTGACTTTGGAGGAAAAACCCTTTAAAGTGAATCAGGCAGCAGGTTTTTGCTACCTCACCTGACCGCAACATAATGTAGGTAAAGAAACCCTGAATCCAAAGATGTATAACATAGATTACTGGCTGCAGCCGTTTTCACACAATCAAATCTTTTAGTTCCCGGAACACGGCAGAGCTGGGAGATCTGTCCCCGCCCACACCAGGCTTTGTATATAGATTATAATGAGAGTGAGGTTTCAATCACAGCAGTGGGTATGTCTGACTTTGTTGTACATGACAAGGTAGTCCTGAAGTTTTAATCACAAGGTGATGAAGCCGTTAGTTTATGCAAACAATTGCACAGATCCTGATAAGAGAAGCAATGTTGCTTTTTGTTTTTTAACCTTTACAGCTTGCTGTCCTTCTGATTCCCTTTAACATCTTTTTGGAAGTTACCTCTTTAAATTGTGAGGTATGGGATTGCAATGTGATATAATTTATTATAAAATACTGTACATTTAGCATTACATATATTCTGTCCAGCTCATCGCTTCCCAAGACTGAATACACGGTAGTTTACAGCTACTAAAACTTATCAATTTTTTATTGTTTTCCTCTGTTGTACAATATTAAAGGCTCAATATCACTGAAGGAATATAAAATATAAAAACACTCTGAGCTCTGACTTTTCGTTTGTAGACATTTTAATTATTTGGATGATTTGCTTTCGATACGGACAAAGAAATATGCTTCCCTCCTGCCTCCACTGCTTCTTAAAGCTTCTAATTTTCACGTGTTATGAATTTTAGTGCCACCTGGGTCTATTTTATGTAGATCAAGAAAAAAATGTTCATGGAGTTTAAAATGCTGCCCACTGCACAATTCTATATCTGGGACTTAGACTTGAGCTCGGAGCCAGATGCCAGGAAATTCTACCGACTCTAGAAATGGACGATACAAAATAGGAAAAACTTTATGGTCAAATGAGAAAGTCATATCTTCAATGATATAAAGTTTTTTCAATTGTGTGTAATGACAGTTTATCATCTTTTTTAACTAATTTAACCCCTCTGAGTCACTGTTACTTTGGAAGAAACCATTGTAGAGGTGATTAAGAATGGCTAGACACTTGAAACACATTGGCATTGCTAGTCATGCGTTATATGTTTCCGGTCATGCACTTTTGGATTCTACCGATTGAGGAGAGTAGGTAGTCCAGACTCCATTTGGAACGGAGAAGTTCAGACTTTTATTTTCTCCAGATATTTTTTCACTTTTCTATTGTCGGGTTCCAGGAAACGTTTTTTAAGTTAGTTATTTAATAGATTGTTTAGTTTTTTATTTTGTTTTTTTTAAAAGAGTGGTGTTTATTAGTGTTTTCATTTTTGGGAACATATACCATTCATTTACTAAAACTTTATATAAAAAACAATAATGCTGCCATTGTTTTTTTATTATTTTTATTTCATGCTATTCATTGTGCTATACAAATAAACTGTTTTCACTATTAATATTATTATTATTATTATTATTTTATTTATAGAGCACCACTGATTCCATGGTCTTGTACATGAGAAAGGCTTTACAAACAAAACACTGTAAAAATACAATGGACAAACTAACAGTGACAGACTGGTACAGATGGGAGAGGATTCTGCCCTTGCGGGTTTACATTCTATGGGGTAATAGGGAGGGAGACAGTAAGCTGGGTTTACTCTGATGGTGGTGGAGTGGCGGCTCCGATGGTGATGGAGCACCAGGTCTGGAGGTGTTGGAGCGCCAGTTTTGGTAGCGGCAAAGAGCCAGGCCTGATGGTAAAAAGGTCATTCCAGGTTGTAAGCTGTTTTGAATAGATAGGTTTTCAAGTTCTGCTTGAAGTTCCGAGTAAAAAAAAATAGTCAGACATGTTGGAGGTGCAGAATTCTGTTGTACAATACATATTTGGTAATTATGGATGGGCAAACATGAACTGGAAAGTTATGGAATCCGTACCGAACACCTAGTGTTTGGGCATGGGTCCTGAACATGGACTTCCCTGTAAAGTCCATGTTACAGTTCAGGTTTGAGTTCAGCGGGGAGCTGTAAAAAGAAACAAAATAGTGATTAGTCATCCGTAGAGATGAGCGAGTATACTCGCTACTATTTGGTATTCACCGAATAGTAGCGGTATTCGGGCTATTCGCTACTCTCCGAGTACTTATGTGTAGCGAGTAGTCCTAATACTTTCGCAGTGTATCTATAGATACACTGCGAAAGTACCCTAAAAGTGATTAAAAGTTGTTAAAAAATAATAAACTTACATACTCACCTTCCGACGCCTGCTTCGGGACTGGCAGAGAAGACATCCGATCGCTGGACAAGGACCTGTCATTACCAGCCAATCAGATGGCGGTAGCGATCTGGCCAATCAGATGGCGCCACGTCACAACCACATGTTCGTTAGCAGCCACCTGATTGGCCAATTTGCAAGGTCCTAGATGTACTGTCAGGACCTTGCAAACTGGCCAATCAGGTGGCCGCTAGCGATGACGTAGTTGTTACGTGGTGCCATCTGATTGGGCAGATCACTATCGGCCATCTGATTAGCTGGTAGTGACAGGTCCTTGTCCAGCGATCGGATGTCTTATCTGCCGGTCCCTGTGCAGGCGTCGGACAGGTGAGTATGTAATTTTATTATTTTTAACAACTTTTAATCCCTTTTAGGCTACTTTCGCAGTGTATCTATAGATGTCATGCTTTGAAGCAAGATAGGGTATCCGCACCAGGTAAGCCCACAGCACACAACACTTTCTTGACTCCAGACAAGAAGGGAGAGCTCTAACCCAGGTTCAGGTGAGCTCCCCTTTAAATTCTGGCCTGGTGACAAGGTTAAGCAGTTCAGTTCCGAGAAGGACTGTGAAGACATCCTGCGGACTGGAGCGGTGTGAGGCTCGTCCGAGGATAACCACCAGCCAGTGTAAGGAACCAGTAGGAGAGAGTCTGAAGAAGGAGAGGAGTAGGCCTGGATAGTGGATCCAATTACCCGGTTCACCCCAGGGCAGAGTGCCCAAAAAGGACACTGGAGTATGAGGTTGCGAGGGTGCTCTAGGCCCAGCAGCCAAAACCGGAGGGCAGGATACTCTGTGTCTCCCGGCCACACCAAGGCACCTGGAGGCACAGCAGCATTGGAGAGATCAGGGACAGTGGCCAGAGAAGTGCTCTAGCTGTCTGCCATACTGGTGATAAACTTTCTAGCTGGAGAAAAGGGTTGCAGCTTAGCTACAGGCAGCCAGGACCAGCAAAGAAGAGCACAGCAGGGAGGCCTCAGAACTCACCAGGTAAGGAGATCCCTAACTTGCTTTAAGGCCACCTGGATTCACAACATCACCTGTTGTTTGTACCCTGGCTTCTACCTACTGCTGCAGTAAAGGTTAAGGAAACTACACCCTTGTGTCTGTCAGTTATTCTGCACTCTCAGTCCTGCACCCCAACCGCCTACCACAGCCATAGATTTTACCTGCAATCCCATCATCCTTAGAGGTCCCGCACCGCAGTGTTGGCCCCAATAGCCGAACACCACGGATGGCGTCATGACAACCATCCCTAAATCGCTACCCCCAGAGATTTTAAGTTGATCTTCATGGTCACGGAGCCAGGTCTCAACCTCTGTGACTCCCCAGAAGCATCAAAGCCCAGGTTCGAGTACCCCACAGCCAGGGGCACATCAATAACCTGGCATCACATACAGAATGCGAATGGCCCAGTAATACCAGGCCCCGTGCACCTTAAGAAAGACTTTTAAAAGACTGAGTGTATACTGTATTTTGAATATGGCGACTATGGAGGACTAAGCCATGTGCTAGTCTGGGGATGTGCTCCGCCCTCTGTCATGGTATGGGCTGGCATAAGGAGTGAATAAGCAGGCCCGCCCCAAGTGCCAGCAAAAATACAAGGGGGCCTGCTTGAGGCCATGATGACTCCTCCCGAAGAGATGAGTGAGAACCGGAAGGGGGAGGTCCATAGACAAAAAAGCGGGAAAGAGGTAAGAAAGAAGAAAGGTAACGGAGTGTGCGGAAGAGACATCATGGCGTCCGGCGGTTCAGAGAGTCCGGCAGGCGGGAAAGCAGGAGCAGGTGTGCCCAATGATATGGAGGAGAGCGCAGACCTGTTGCTGCCAGTGGACCCAGAGTTTTTTGAACACCATACTAAATTACCTTAACCTGCAATTCCATAAGGCCAATGTGTGGATTTGGAGAAATTGGAGAAAGAATGTGCTGGCAGAGATAGCCCAGGGATCAGCAGCACCAAAAACTCCAGTGCCACTGAGGGAGAAAGTGCAGAGCATGCCACAGATAAAAGGTCGTACTGCCTCCCGAGTATAGGAAAGTATTCTGCAAAAACCTGGACTGGTCTCGCAGGCCCTAGACCAACAACCCGGGCCAGGAATGGAAGGACATGGGCAGAGTGGTAAAAGAGAGGAGGATGACTTGGTGGTCCCATCGGAGTCAGAGATTGTGCCCCCAGTGAAGCCCACAAAGACTGGTGCCTAGTAGCTCCACTGGTTGCAGCGACAGAAGGAGTTGGCAGAGCTACAGGTGATGGCTCAAATGAAGGAGGCTCATGTAAAAGGAGAGGATGAGACCAGCGGGAAGGATGACTACTGGCACCAAAGACAAGTGGCTGAGGAGGAGGCGAGCTGACAACGCCAAGCCGGATGGTGGGCGCAGGAGGTGAGGAGAAGGAATGTACCAATGATGGATGGTTCAAATTGGTGCACTTCTACTTTTGAGTCCAGGAAAAGGTGTTTGGCTCAACAAACGAGTAAAAAGACTGTGTCACCAACCAAACGACCTGAAAGTGAGGGAACTTTGCACTTTCAGTTTTTTTTATTATTTATAAGTGGACTATTTTATATTTAACTTTAAATAGTATGTTTTTGTTAGGAAACGTTAAAACCAGGACCTCCCAACAAAGGGAAGAAGAAGTAATTCTGTGAAGTTGAATTGTTATGCATGAATGCTATATAAAAAAATTGTGAATTCTGTGTAATATCTTTGGAACCAGTGGGTCGCTCGGGACGAGCTAATCTTTGCCAAGGTGGAATGTGGCGCCCCACCGGTCTTGTCGCCACAAAGGGGTACTGTACCCGCTGCACTGGTGTGGCATCTCAGTCCTCGAGGAAACGGGATGGTAAATGCAGACACCCACCAACACACCCTTAGGACCCAGGGACCATAGGAAGACCCATGGGGAGGGCCCAGTTGATAGGACAGGGAAAAGGAAGGTGGAGGGTGGCAGTGAGTAAGAATAGAAGCAGTGAGGGAGTAGGAGGAGAGGGAAGAAAGGTATTGTGTGGAGGACAGAGAAAACCCTGGTGGCACACGTAGAGTTAGGACGACCGGTGCACCCGAATCTGAGACTGACAATAGCCAGGCGGAGGGGTTGGTCAAAAACCATTGGACCGGCCCTGAACATGGCATGGAAACTGTATGCTCGAACCACTGAACTAGAGGTCATGAGGTCTAGAGGAGCTGTGCCCGCAACCCGACATACCAGCTGAAAAGGCAGCCGAACTAGGGTCAGGGGACAGGTACTAGTCGCCTGAAAAGACCCGTGGCTGCTGGATTGGGGCACTGCGTGTGGAGCCGCTGACAGAAGAGGCAAATAAGTATCGCGGGAGAGAGAGACCAGAGACATGAAAGGCACACGAAGGGGGTCTTGGACAAACTATCCCGGTTCCTTGTGGATTAACTGGACTGGAAGCACCCAGTGACCAGTTGCAGCTTTAGTGAGTAAACCGGGTACCGAATTCCAACACTGTAGAAGACTGTTTATTTTCCCGCCTGCGGAGACGCCAACTGCAAAAGTAGACCAGATACAGAAGCCCAGCTTTAACATGGCCTTGCACATTCATCGCAATCGAACATATCTGCCCTGGGGAAGTGCTACACCTACAGGGAGCCATGACATCAGGCTGCAATATCAACAACCCTGGAAGTGTGACCCGCAACATCGGTCCCTCTTGACCGAGAACCGTAGGTGGCATCACAAACCCTTAATTCTCAAAACTTAACCCCGATTAAAGAACCCACTTATCCCAAAAATTGACTCCCACAAGGTCACAGAAGCCTGGTCTCAACCCCCATGACTTCCCTGCAGTACCGGAGCCCGATTCCGAGTGCCCGACGGCCCCGGGGTGTGAAAGTCACATACATCTGGAGAGACTGAGAAAGCAGCAAAGCTGACTTCCTCCAGATATAGGCAATTGGCCTTAGGTCGAGGAGGATGAAATGGCAACTGATTGGCTACCAGGATTCCAACAAGTCCCAAATGTATGCAAACCCTGCAATAACAGTGCGAATACCAAAGTTTTATTATGGTAACTTAAGGAAAAACACAGATTGAGAACGAAAAGGCGGAATTTATATTTTATGGTGTCATGCTTTACTTTACAACATTTTCCCAAAAAAAAGCATAGATTGCTTATTTGGTATACATTAGAAATAATGTATATTATTTTACATTACTGTGTACGTCTTCAGCCAGAGCTGATAATGTAATTCAGTTAAAGGTTACATATGAACTGGTATTAAACAAATGTTATCAGTATCTCCGGAATTAATCCTTTTCTCAATATTTCTTTATATATTTCCTTCACTCTAGTAAATATGTTATTGAATATAAGTATAGAGCCAGGTGGCTGCACTGTAATCTTCATTCCAACTGTCTTACAGGAATTTATCCAATCAGTAGCAGCAAGGCTAAGTACGCATCACCTTTGTGATGTATGTTTAGCCTTTATGTCGACAAGGCTTGTGGTATATACAGGGCCGCCAATAGGGGGTTACAGCCCTTACTGCAGTGAGGGGCCCGGGGCCTGACTGCAGGGGGCGTGGCCATTAGACAGGGGCAGGAGGGGCCCGGCTATTCTGGTGGGGGGTGTGGCTATTGGGAGCAAGGAGGCCCGCCCCCCTTCTCGGCCAGAGGGCCCCCTGTGCTGCGTGATCGCTCCCCCCACTGACGAGTACTTGTGTGTGGGGATCTGCTAGCTGCCCACTCCTTTCCCGACCAGGAAGTGCACGTCACTGAGCACCTCCTCAGCTGCTCCTCTGGTCTCCTCTTCCGCCTCATCTATCCTGCACAGCATCAATTAGGTAGGCGGAGCCAAGTGGGGGGGGATGACAAGAGCTTGCAGAAAGCTTGAGGAGAGGGGAGTGAAGTGAGCAGCCACAGGAGCACCCCCTCCTCCTCCTATAATGTCACCACCAGCTCAGTAGTCGGGAGTAGGGGAGGGTGAGAGAAGGATCTTCCAGAATGTATGTACAGACATCTGCTGATTCCAATTACAGGCCTTCCTCACTGGTTACACCATGATTATGAAGAAGAGAGTGAGTATACATATGTGTGTGTGATACAGATATCATGTAAGAGTGTGATGTGTGTCATGTGCTGTGTGTCTGTCATCCATGTGCTTTGTGTGTCTGTCATCCGTTTGCTGCATGTGTGTGTCTGTCATCCATTTGCTGTATGTGTGTGTCTGTCATCCGTGTGCTGTGTCTCTGTCATGCGTGTGCTGCATGTGTGTCTGTCATCTGTGTGCTGTATGTCTCTGTCAGGCGTGTGCTGTGTGTGTCTGTCATCTGTCGTGTGTCTGTCATGTGTACTGTATGTGTGTCTGTCATCCGTGTGCTGTCTCTGTCGTCCATGTGCTGTCTCTGTCATCCGTGTGCTGTCTCTGTCATCTGTGTGCTGTGTCTCTGTCATCTGTGTGCTGTGTCTCTGTCATCTGTGTGCTGTGTCTCTGTCATCCGTGTGCTGTGTCTCTGTCATCCGTGTGCTGTGTCTCTGTCATCCGTGTGCTGTATGTGTCTGTCATCTGTCGTGTGTCTGTCATGTGTACTGTATGTGTGTCTGTCAACCGTGTGCTGTCTCTGTCGTCCATGTGCTGTCTCTGTCATCTGTGTGCTGTCTCTGTCATCCATGTGCTGTCTCTGTCATCTGTGTGCTGTGTCTCTGTCGTCCGTATGCTGTGTCTCTGTCGTCCGTGTGTTGTCTCTGTCATCCATGTGCTGTTTCTCTGTCATCTGTGTGCTGTGTCTCTGTCGTCCGTGTGCTGTGTCTCTGTCGTCCGTGTGCTGTGTCTCTGTCATCCGTTTTCTGTATGTGTGTTCGTCAACTGTCGTGTGTCTGTCATCTGTGTACTGTATGTGTGTCTCTCATCCGAGTGCAGTGTGTGTCTGTCATCCATGTGCTGCGTGTGTGTCTGTCATCCGTCATGGGGACAAAGCAGACAGGAAGGAGACAGGTGCAGTGGGGACAGACAGGGCACAGGGGGGAGACAGGTGCAGGAGAGAGGCACAGCAGGCAGGTGGGACACAGTGCACAGGTTGGAGACAGGCACAGGGGAGAGACAGCAAACAGGAGGGACAGAGACTGAGCAAAGGGGGGTGACAGGTACAGAGAGGGGAGAGACTGCACACATGGGGCAGAGACATGCACAGAGAGGGGCATTGCCAAGCTGTGACTCTGCCTCTATTGTCCAGACTTCCAGAAAATGGCCGCGGAGGCGGTGCATGTGCAGATCGAGATCCGTGGTCATTTTCTGGAAGCTTGTGGCCCCTGCCTCCAGAGCTCAGCTCATATTCCTGTGGCTACTGCAGAGCTTAGCTCAAGCCCAGTCTGTGTGCCCCTAGCCCTCTACAGTGCTGTATATGCCTTCAGTTTCTCCTATATGATGTATATATAGCAGTCTCCTATTAAATGCATTTGATTTACAAAGGTTATTGTCACAGAGTCAACTGCACTCCAGACCAACACAAACCTGGAAGATCAGATATCACCGGACATCACAGGACACAGAAAAGCAGCTGCAGCCATCAAATTAGGTGAGGTAATTAATTCATTAAATGTAGCCGGGTCATTTTTATGGTGATGTGCAGCCCCTGAATGTTGGTAGGAATTTCCAAATGTTCCCCACCCCTGTACAGGGTAATAAATAACACCACCAGTATTATTCTGCCTCATGGGGCATTTCTTGTTCACATCCCTCAGCTCACATAAAGAGCAATGTATAGAAAGTAGAGAAATGTGTGACTGGGGAGGACGTGGTGCAGAAGGGGAGTTTTTCCAATAGTGGGCGGTGAAATAATGGAAGGTTCGAGGGGTGGAGGCGGAGCCTGGATGGAGGCAGAGATTGGGTGGAGTCTCAGGGGGGCCCCAAAATTTTGCCCCTTAGGGGGCCCCGAAATTCCTAGTGCCAGCCCTGGGTATATATGCTACACATGTCTACAGGGACTCTTTAGGAATGTCTTATTGACCTCTGTTGGACTGATGTATGCCAGTGTACTACGAACAAAAAATTATAGATGTGCCATAGACTATGATAATCTATACAATGTGGTCAATGTTTGAACAAACATTGCTTAGATGAAAACTGCAAGCAAATCTACAGTGGGGGAAATAAGTATTTGATCCCTTGCTGATTTTGTAAGTTTTGCCCACTGACAAAGACATGAACAGTCTATAATTTTAAGGGTAGGGTAATTTTTACAGATTGAATATCAAAAATAAAATCCAGAAAATCACATTGTCTAAATTACATAAATGTATTTGAATTTTGCCAGAGGGAAATAAGTATTTGATCCCTCTGGCAAACAAGACTTAATATTTGGTGGCAAAACCCTTGTTGGCAGCACAGCAGTCAGACGTTTCTTGTAGTTGATGATGAAGTTTGCGCACATGTCAGGAGGAATTTTGGTCCACTCCCCTTGCAGATCATCTCTAAATCATTAAGTTTTTGAGGTTGTCGCTTTGCAACTCAGAGCTTCATCTCCCTCCATAGGTTTTCTATGGGATTAAGGTCTGGAGACTAGCTAGGCCACTCCATGACCTTAATGTGATTTTTTTTTAAGCCACACCTCTGTTGATTTGGTTGCATGTTCTTGGTCATTGTTGTATTGGAAGACCTAGCCACTACCCATTTTTAATGTCCTGGTGGAGGGAAGGAGGTTGTCTCTCAGATTTTATGGTACATGACTCCATCCATTGATGTAGTGAAGTAGTCATGTGCCCTTAGCAGAGAAACATCCCAAAACATAATGTTTCCACCGCCATGCTTGACAGTGGGGATGGTGTTCTTTGGATCATAGGCAGCATTTCTCTTCCTCCAAACACGGCGAGTGGAGTTAATGCCAAAGATTTAAGTCTTTGTCTCATCTGACCACAGCACCTTCTCCCAATCACTCTCACAATCACCAAGGTGTTCATTGGTAAGCTTCAGACGGGCGGCACATGTGCCTTCTTGAGCAGTGGGACTTTGCAGGCACTGCAGGATTTTAATCCATTACAGTGTAATGTGTTATCAATGGTTTTCTTGGTGACAGTGGTCTCAGCTGCCTTGAAATCATTAAAAAGTTCCCCCCATGTAGTTTTAGGCTGATCTCACACCTTCCTCATGATACTGGATACCCCTCAAGATGAGAATTTACATGAAGCCCCAGATCGATTTCGATTGACACTTATTTAGTATTTCTTCCATTTTCTTACTATTGCACCATCAGATGTCTCCTTTACTCCCAGAGTCTTACTTTTTGTTTCGTAGCCCATTCCAGCCTTGTGCAGGTCTAGGATCTTTTCCCTGACATCCTTAGAAAGCTCCTTGGTCTTGCCCATGTTGTAGAGGTTAGAGTCTGACTGAGTGTGTGGACAGGAGTCTGTAATGCAGGTAACAAGTTCATAAGAAGCGTCTAACTGGGCTGTAGGAGCCAGAACTCCTAATGGTTGGTAGGGGATCAAATACTTATTTCTCTCTCCAAAATGCAAAAACATTTAGATAATTTAGACAGTTTAATATTCTGGATTTTATTTTTGATATTCTATCTCTCACTGTTAAAATTAATCTACCCTTAAAATTATAGACAGTTCATGTCTTTGTCAGTGGGCAAAATTTACAAAATCAGCAAGGGATCAAATACTTATTTCCCCCCACAGTGGAGATGGATATGCGGATACAGGTACAGCAGGGTTGAGTGTAAGGACAAGCATTTTGTAAAAGTATAGCTGTGTATATGCACACAGGTACCTGGATACAGCAGAGTCAAATATATGTACCGGAACATTGGAATAGTAGGACCAAGGAAGTGTACAGATACCTAGAAACATTAGAGCTGCATATACCTTGGTACAACAGAGCTAGGTACGTAGAGAGGCACCTTGGAATAGTAGTACTGGTATAATGACAGACAGACATCTTGGAACTATTAAGCTGTTTATACACACAGGTATACTGACACAGCAGAGCTGAGTATGTGGTCAGGCACTTTGGAACAATTGAGACGTATATGTTGACAAGTACATTAGTAGAGCAGAGTCAAGAATGCAGACAAGTACTTTGGTGCAGTTGCGTGTACGAAAACACAGAGATAATTTGTCCAGAGGCTCGCTCTGGGTGACAGAGATGGGTTTGCCCAAGCAAGTTATTCAGTGCAGACGCTTCATTACCTGAATACTCAACTGTTATGGCACAATAGTAGTTTGCTTAAGGAGGCCTAGGAGATTGACCGTTGTGTTGCCTGTCAAGGTACATAGCAGGAACACATATACAGTGTTGGCCAAAAGTATTGACACCCCTGCAATTCTGTCAGATACTACTCAGTTTCTTCCTGAAAATGATTGCAATCACAAATTCTTTGGTATTATTATCTTCATTTAATTTGTCTTCAATGAAAAAACATAAAAGAGAATGAAGCAAAAAGAAAAACATTGATCATTTCACACAAAACTCCAAAAATGGGCCAGACAAAAGTATTGGCACCCTCAACCTAATACTTGGTTGCACAACCTTTAGCCAAAATATCTGCGATCAACCGCTTCCGGTAACCATCAATGAGTTTCTTACAATGCTCTGCTGGAATTTTACACCATTCTTCTTTGGCAAACTGCTCCAGGTCCCTGATATTTGAAGGGTGCCTTCTCCAAACTGCAATTTTTAGATCTCTCCACAGGTGTTCTATGGGATTCAGGTCTGGACTCATTGCTGGCCACCTTAGAAGTCTCCAGTGCTTTCTCTCAAACCATTTTCTAGTGCTTTTTGAAGTGTGTTTTGGGTGATTGCCCTTCTGGAAGACCCATGACCTTTGAGGGAGACCCAGCTTTCTCACACTGGGCCCTACATTATGCTGCAAAATGTGTTGGTAGTCTTCAGACTTCATAATGCCATGCACACGGTCAAGCAGTCCAGTGCCAGAGGCAGCAAAGCAACCCCAAAACATCAGGGAACCTCCACCATGTTTGACTGTAGGGACCGTGTTCTTTTCTTTGAATGCCTCTTTTTTTCTCCTGTAAACTCCATGTTGATGCCTTTGCCCAAAAAGAGAGAACATTCTTCCAAAACGTTTTAGGCTTTCTCAGGTAAGTTTTGGCAAACTCCAGCCTGGCTTTTTTATGTCTCGGGGTAAGAAGTAGGGTCTTCCTGGGTCTCCTACTATACAGTCCCTTTTCATTCAGACACCGACGGATAGTACGGGTTGACAATGATGTCACATGATCACAAAATGCAAAAACTTATTGACTCGCGTATAAGCCGAGGGTGGACTCCAGCACAGGTATACAACCCCCAGCAGTGAGGTATACAGCAGCCTCCCCAGTGGTAGTATACAGCAGCAGCCCCAGTGGTATATACAGCAGCAGCCCCAGTGGTAGTATACAGCAGCCCCAGAGGTATATGCAGCCCCAGAGGTATATACAGCCCCAGAGGTATATGCAGCCCCATATGCAGCCCCAGAGGTATATGCAGCCCCATATGCAGCCCCAGAGGTATATACAGCCCCATATGCAGCCCCAGAGGTATATGCAGCCCCAGAGGTATATATAGCCCCAGAGGTATATACAGCACCAGAGGTATATGCAGCCCCATATGCAGCCCCAGAGGTATATACAGCCCCATATGCAGCCCCAGGAGGTATATGCAGCCCCATATGCAGCCCCAGAGGTATATACAGCCCCATATGCAGCCCCAGGAGGTATATGCAGCCCCATAAACAGCCCCAGAGGTATATACAGCCCAATATGCAGCCCCAGAGGTATATACAGCCCCAGAGGTATATGCAGCCCCATATGCAGCCCAGAGGTATATACAGCCCCAGAGGTATATGCAGCCCCAGAGGTATATACAGCCCCATATGCAGCCCCAGGAGGTATATGCAGCCGCATAAACAACCCCAGAGTTATATGCAGCCCCATATGCAGCCCCAGAGGTATATACAGCCCCAGAGGTATATGCAGCCCCAGAGGTATATACAGCCCCATATGCAGCCCCAGGAGGTATATGCAGCCCCAGAAGTATATACAGCCCCATATGCAGCCCCAGAAGGTATATGCAGCCCCATATGCAGCCCCAGAGGTATGTACAGCCCCATATGCAGCCCCAGAGGTATATGCAGCCCCATATGCAGCCCCAGAGGTATATACAGCCCCATATGCAGCCCCAGGAGGTATATGCAGCCCCAGAAGTATATACAGCCCCATATGCAGCCCCAGGAGGTATATGCAGCCCCATATGCAGCCCCAGAGGTATATACAGCCCCATATGCAGCCCCAGGAGGTATATGCAGCCCCAGGAGGTATATGCAGCCCCACCCCATCTATATACAGGCCCCCCCCCCCGCCGCAATCCTGTAAAGGAAGAGATTAGTATACTTATCCCTCCGCTGTCCCATCACGCTCCTCCATCTTCATCCAGCGTCTTCCGTCTTCTTTCAGCTTCCTCCTCTGCGCGCCGGCAATGACGTCATTGCCTGCGACCATCGGAGGAACCCGGAAGAAGACGGAAGACGCTGGATGAAGATGGAGGAGCGGCGGCGGGACAGCGGCAGCGGGACAGCGGAGGGATAAGTATACTAATCTCTTCCTTTACAGGATTGCGGCGGGGGGGGCCTGTATATAGATCGGGGCACTGTATACTGTATACATTGTATACAGTATACAGTGACTCGCGTATAAACCGAGGGGGTAACTTTTCAGCCCAATTTTTGGGCTGAAAAACTCGGCTTATGCGCGAGTATATACGGTAGCTTGTGAGTCACATCATAATAACAATGTGGCTTTTGTTAGATACCTATAGCATAAATGTTTCCCAATAAAAGTATGCAAAATCATGTTTTTTTTTATCAAAGCTGGTCATTATATAGTACCCATCTCAGGATATATTGAACCAATAGATTACAAATAACATTATATATCTGTTAACAGAGAACTACATGTTACAGACTAGGGCCTTAGGCAAACTTGTAGTTTACACAGCTAGTAGTAGTGGGACATGAGCAGCTTAGGAGGTAGGAATGGTTTTGCATTGGTGGGCGTAATTCATCATTTCACCAAGGGAATAAACATTCAATCAAGTTCACACGGTCATCGACCTTATTATAATAGACCCCCAGGCAGGGAGGTGTAGGAGGGGACGTAGCCCCCCCTTGCATGATGCAATATAGCATGAAGATGGTTGCCCCACCATGCCCACCAACTAAACTGGTCACACCTACTAATAGGATTTACCCCCAGACCCTCACTTCTATTATAGTCAACTCCATGATTGCTTGGACTTAAAAATTAACACTCGTTCGGTTTGCGGATGAAACTGTTGATCCACGCCCACTGTCCCCAAAACCACGCCCTTCGACATCAAACACGCCTACCAGTCCACCCGTCAACTTCCAGCCACCCATTCTGCAGGTATGCCGGGACTTACAATAGAGGTAGTTTCATGCTGATACCGCACCTTCTCCACTGCTGGGATACTGTATCACTAATGTCAAACGTTATAAAACTTCTTTTGGAGACTTTTGCAAAAATCTGTTAATTAAGCTTGAATTTTCCAACCATTGGGATATCATAATCACATCTTTCTATGACATGTAAAATATAATCTGCTGTTCTTTTAAGAGAGAATCAGACATTAAGCCATGAATGAATGCGATGCGCAGGATATGAAAGATTCAAGGCGTGATGTCCCGTTCCGTAATGAGAAATCACAAAGCAAGATTACTGCCATCGCTTGTCTCTGCTTTGACTTATTGGCTTTTTGAGTTTCGGCTCTTGTGATATTCAGCATAGATTATAGGCCAGATGTGCAACAAATTCTGCAAAACCTCTCAGGCAGCTGCTCTCATTTCAGAAGCCAGCCAGCCTTTTCCAAAAAAAACATAGTCCGTGAAGCAAATTGGGCTTATAAACCCTTCTAATTCCGCGGAGATATACGGGGACTTTAGTGAGCAAGGAGGAATATTATTGATGGCTTGTGAAAACAGAGAGTAAGATGTTATTAAACAGAGTCAGCGATAGATATCAATAACTAATAAAAAGTCTTTATTGCTTTACAGGCTCTTTCTAGCGATGGGTTCACGATTCCGACCCGGTGTTTTGCTTTCAATTTTGTTGGCTGTACAAGACTCATGAATTAAACATTTTTCCCTCCCTCGTATGTCTCATATTAGTCAGAATTTTATCAGGAATTTTATCTGGCTCATTTTCTGTTAACCAACACGAAAGGAAATCTGCTTCTGGCTGTCGGTCACAGGACACGGAAAATTAACTATTTGAACATTACGATAGGAGAATATTATGAATTCGAAGCTGCCGGGTCCTTTGCTTTTATCGATTAGTTGTTCCTGCTTTAATTAAAAGAAGAGAATATTCTCAATCAGAGAACACATACAAAAAATATGATAATAGATTAATAAATAATTACATAAATATCATTAATAATGAAACATAGAAATATAGATCGATGACAGAAAAAAAGACCACCTTGTCCATCAAGTATAATTTGTAGATAACAAAACCCCACTAGTGCGTGGTGGATCATCCCCCATGAGAGTGGTGTTGGAATGGGGTCTCACTCCCGCAGGTTTGACTAAGAAGCTAACTTAGGCTAGGGCCACACTATTGTTGTGGACTCCATCCTGGGGGTCGGCCAAAGAGCAGAATTCCAGTAGGATTAACGCACCGTTACCATAGTGTAACGCTGATTTAACACAGTCAGTAGAGTATTATGGATGACGGACTCTATAACACACGGAAATGCCGGCACATAAGCCCCATGAGAGTGGTGTTGGAATGGGGTCTCACTCCCGCAGGTTTGACTAACAAGCTAACTTAGACTAGGGCCACACTATTGTTGTGGTCTCCATCATGGGGGGTCGGCCAAAGAGCAGGATTCCAGTAGCATTAACGCAGTTTTACCATAGTGTAACGCTGCCTTAACACAGCCAGTAGAGTATTATGGGTGACGGACTCTATAGCACATGGAAATGCCGGCACATAAGTGCCGGAGTTTTTAATCTCACGCTTTTTCGTAGGGCACAGGAAAATGTGGAATGTCGTGTTTTTCTGTGCGCGATGAAATATCAAGAGATTTCAAACTCTGACCCTTTGCGCCGGCGTTTGCATGCGCTATAGAGTCTGTCATCCATAAGACTCTATTGACAGTGTTAAGTCAGCGTTGCACCATAGTATCACTGCGTTAATACTGCTGGAATCCTGCTCTTTGGCCGACCCCCCAGAATGGAGGCCACAACAATAGTTTGGTCCTAGCCTTACTCTGACTTATCAGGTCTCTGCTAATACTTATGGGTTTTACCATGTACAATTCCTATCCCTATAACTTGGCACATTGGGTTTCTTTATAATGATTAAGTCTACTTTTCTTACAGGTCAGTGCTTAAAGGATGAGGAAGCTCTATATGGTTACTAAACTGGGGATACCATTTCTGTTAACATCTTAATGGCTAGTGTATAATAATTCTTGCCATATAATACTTGTTCTGTCTCTACCTACACGCTGCAAATTCCAAGCGTTCTAACTATCAGCTTCTTAGATAATTGTATAGCTTGTACTCACACCGTCAGGTGTCCACAAACAGTTTAACTCATCTGGCACTGAACTATAGAGAAGACCATTAGAAACGATGCTGTTTTCTTCCAAAATCTTGTATTAGTTATAATGCTGCAGTGGGTAAAAAGGAGTAATCTTTACAGGGGAGTACACATGCATCTTAAATAATGGCTTCTGCAAACTAAAACTGAGAAGAAGGAAGGAGCAACCTAATATTGAGCCCAACTACAGGAGAGATATAGGGTCAATCTTCACACAGTTTAATTCTTCTTAGCAACAACAAGGGAAATTCACGGATAGGAAGAAAGACACAATACAGAGAAAATACATTACAAATTATTCCAATTCGTGGGACATAACAATACTTCCTATGGTCTTATGACATATAATATCGATGTGAAAAATCTTACAATATATGGTATTTACCAGGGACCAGGGATGACCAAATATAGGATCAGGATATATGCCCTATATTGTATTGATATCTCCAATAAAAACATTCTATATACATGTATTTTCTTACCGTGAGACTTTGCACTTTTCACTCGCTTATATTGCGCTGACTTTGCTGGATGCTGCTGTGTTGTGACTGCATTTCTTCAAGAGCATGAGGTACTGTTGTGAAGGTCTTGATCCTGACTTACCTCTTGTATTATACTCCAGAGCTGCACTCACTATTATGCTCAGCTGCTGGTTGAGGGGTTGATGTGAGGATTGAGTATGACTCACTGGAATCCCGTCCCCCTTGGTTTAAATAGCTTTCCCCCTCCTCTGTAAGACGCCACTGATAGTTATTTACTCTTTGTGCTGTGCTGATGGTATGTTGCTGTGCTGAAGTCCTTGCTTTGGGAGTAGATATGATTCCGGATCCATGGGTGGGGGTAGGGGCCCTCAGCCTAGGGCTAATCAGGAGCTCAGTAAAACAGGGTGGAGACTCGAACCTCCTCACCATCAGAGGTACCCTCGAGAGCAGGAAGAGCCTGGGACCCCAGTGTAAGGGTCAGATTAGCTCCCCTTGAATCCCGTCGCCTCTCTTATCATTCAGTTACATGATTCCCTCACCTCCTAAGCATGACAGTGTAATGAGGTGAACAATTCAGACTGCCGCATTGAGATGGACATGGAATTGGACTTTGTACAGTCCACTAATGCCCCCTGGTGGACAAGTGCAGAAAAAATCACAGAGGTTGGAAATCCCCTGACATCTCTTTTGTTTACCCAGGAAGAGATAGAGCGGGAGAGTAGTGCAGACCCAGAGCTCAGCCAGGACAGACCTGCGTGTGGTGTCTCCGGACATAGGGCTCTTTTGCAACCGGATTCTTGGGAAGAAATACCCCGTGAGAATCGTTGCTGCAAACCCCGGTCTGCAGGACATTGTCTTACCGAGGGTCCAACTCAAATTCAGGACATTTCCTCTGGAATTCAGGACATTGCCACCGGATTACATGTGCAGGGGCTGTGACCGACATAAGGGAGCCATCTGTGCTACCGTGATCTCCCTTCTGATGCTCGGTGTGCCCCGGGACAGAGAGAGAGACTAACAAAAATCTGTTACCTGCGGAAGAAGACCAAAGAAGAGGACTGAGGAGTTTCCCCCTTCAGCGCTGCACCGGGACCCGTCATCGTGACATCCCAGGCCTGCCACGTGGGAGCGACACCTTCTGTGATAGACTGGTACGTGACTTGAGGGAAAATTAGGAAAAGATATCTCCATTTTGTTTTTTTTTTCTTTGTCTTCTTCTTGCTGCGCACCCGGATAAAGTGAAGATCTAGGAACTCCACCATATACATGTGTGCAGCTAGGTCAGTTGACTGTATTATAGATATGTTTTACAGTAAAGAGATGTTACGACCGGTTAAATCTGAGTATGGAGATTCTGTTGAAGCAAGACATACACACACACCCGCGGCCTTACCACCGGTCGCTACATCTGGCGTAGTCGGCAGGATGTGTGATCAACAGAATCTCCTCCCGGTAGTAACTTATAACCGGACAGCTCCCCGGCATCTATTGTCAATCAAGTGAGGAAGTTTAACGGACGGAACTATCCTGTAACTGAATGGACCGAACAACTTAAGATAGTGGGGGAGATGTATAACATTGATCCTAAGACCTTAGCAGAAATGGCCATGCTAACATTAGAGGTGGAGGCGTGGGGCCGGCGTACGTTGGATGTGTTGGTGCGGGTGCTGGAGAACACCTATGGGCCTACCACATATGCGGGAACATTACGGTATATGTTCTTCCGGCGTACTCAACTCGACTCGAGTCGGAGGACATCCCTCAATATGCCAACGCCCTCCAAGTACTGCTTGAACAAGCCTGCAGGAAAGAAGAACAGATAGCTAGTACAGGCGCCCATGACCTGGTGTTGAGAGATCAATTCGTGACTGGATTAAGAGACCTGTACCTTAACCGCTCGCTGCAAGATCTACTCCAGATAAATCCGGCCCTTACGTTCGCTGAGGTTAAGCAAGAAGCGATAGAACGTTCGAGAGGACCTCTCATGGAGGCCAAGACTTATACCGCGGCTTGCAGGTCCATAACTGGTATCAGAACCCCGAACAGTGACACGGAAGAACTGAAGCAGATGGTGGCAGAGTTGCAGAAACAGGTGTTGCAGCTCACCCTGGACCAAAAGGCGGACAGGCAAGCGAGACAACAACCCAGCCGGCCGATAGGAAGATGCTGGACATGCGGCGATCCCCGCCATAGAGCAAAACGTTGCCCCAGAACGTTCAAGTCCATCCACGGGCCGATATACCGGAATCAGCAAGTCATGCCCCACAACAGCGGCCACCTTTAAACTAGACGCCCCTGCCAAAGAGGCTCACTCGGCGGGGGAGGCCAAAGAGAGGGGTGTAGGAAAACAGAGCCAGCCACGGAACAAACTTGCATCAAACAGCCCTACCCTGGAAGTATTATTGGAAGGGACTGCCGTGCAAGGATTAATGGATACTGGGTCTCAGGTATCCACTATCTCCGAGCAGTTTTACGAAGAGTATCTGAAGCCGCGGGTTGCCTATGACCCTGATACTACTATCAAGATCAAAGCAGCCAATAATCTACCCATTCCGGTGACGGGAGTTGCCTGGATGAACACCGAAGTCTGTGGGCAAGATCTCGGGAAGAGAGGGATAATCGTGGTCAGGGAAGGCTGTGGATCAGAAACGCCCATGATTATTGGGATGAACATCTTGAAAGACCTGAATCTAGTGTTGTTTACCAAGAGGGGGCCCAAGTACTGGCAAGAAGTGACCACACATAGGGCCACCTGCCAAGCCTTCCAACAAGTGGTCCGGACCTGCAATCTCCAGCGAATGACAGAAGAACAACTGCCGCTGGCCACGATCACCGTACCCCGCCATACTAGGATAACTTTACCTGCTGAGAAGGAGACCGTTATCTCGCTACCCCTTAGCACCACAAGACAGCTCGAAGGCGTGGAGGTGCTGATTGAGCCGCGTACCCTGAAGGAAGGGAAGCTGAACCCCCTAGTTGCTCGGACGCTAGCCGTTGTGAGAAAGGGAAGGATTCCTGTCAGGCTGGGTAACACGGCTAACGTGAGCGTTGACCTAGAGGCTGGGACACAACTCACCTGAGTTTACGCCCTAACCGAAGAGGTGAACCCTATGAACCCCCTCCAGTTTGCACCGTCTACAGAGGGAGATTGGACAGTGACGGTCTCTGCCATGGCCGCTGTCGCGGGTGACATCAACGCGGGGCGAGAACTATGAGAAAAGTGCCAGTTGGACATATCCCAATACTCCAACCAAGAAGTGTCCCAGGTGGAAGAGTTACTTCAAGAGCACCAGGCGTCCTTTGCCCGGCATGACACCAACTTTGGATGCACCCTCAGTATCAAGCATGAAATCCCCACAGGTGATACTGCTCCTATCCGTGAAAGGTACCGCCAAATACCTCCCCAACAATACCAAGAAGTGAAAAATCTCCTGAATTCCATGTTACACGCTGGAGTGGTACGAGAAAGCCAGAGCCCCTGGGCTGCACCAGTGGTGATAGTCAAGAAGAAAGATGGGTCCCTGAGGTTCTGCGTGGACTACCGCCGTTTGAATGCTTGCACCATCCGAGACTCATACCCTTTACCAAGGATCGAAGAATCCCTGACAGCCCTGAGGAAAGCTAAATATTTTTCGTCATTGGACCTGGCCAGCGGCTATTGGCAGGTACCCATGCACGAGAAAGATAGAGAAAAGACTGCTTTAATCCTACCCATGGGCCTGTACGAGTTCGACCGGATGCCCTTTGGTCTGAACAACGCGCCGGGGACCTTCCAGCGACTGATGGAGCGCTGCTTGGGGGTCTTCAATTTCGACTTCACCCTCATTTACCTGGACGACATCGTAGTCTATTCGGCCACATTTGAAGAACACCTGCAACAGCTGGGCCGTGTGTTTCGTAGGTTGAGAGAACATGGCCTGAAGTTGAAACCCAGCATCTCGGATCTCGGCCGAAGGTGTACAGCCGTCTACAGAGAAAATAGCCACCGTGCGGGACTGGCCACAGCCTACGAACGTCAGAGAGGTCAGAGCCTTCCTGGGGTTGGCCGGCTACTACCGCCGGTTCGTAAGAAACTTCACCCGGCTTGCTGCACCCTTGCACGAACTGCTTCGAGGGACCACCAACGGCCCCAGAGGACGACCCATCAGCTGGGACCCAGCCAGGAAGAATCCTTCCAAGCCCTAAAGGGTGCCCTGACTTCACCCCCCATCCTGGCATATGCAGACTACAATCTCCCTTTCCAACTACATACCGATGCCAGCCTACAAGGTCTAGGGGCAGTACTTTCACAAGTACAAGAAGGCAAGGAACGTGTCATAGCTTATGCCAGTCGATCCCTACACGAGGGCGAGAAGAACCCCACCAATTATAGCTCGTTCCGGCTGGAGCTGTTGGCCCTAATGTGGGCTATGGCGGAGAAATTTGCAGGATACCTCACAGGGGCGGAAGTACTGGTCCTGACCGATAACAACCCGTTGGCCCATTTAGAAAATGCGAAGCTCGGAGTCATGGAACAGCGTTGGATGGCTCGACTCTCTAAGTTCAACTACAAGATAAAATACAGGGCTGGGGCTGAGAATCAAAATGCGGACAGCCTGTCTAGAGTGTCATACCCCTTACTCACCAGAGACCGGGATGAAGAACTAGAAGGAGACGAGACGCCCGACTTTGCAAGGCTTGCCCAACAGATGATGGATTACCGCCAGTTCGTTGTGGGCGAAGTTGGAACTCCAGTGGGGGTCACACTGTGCCCCCAAGAGTGGTGCAGGCTCCAGGACCAGAACCCTGAATGGGCTCTACTCAAACAATGGGTGAAGCAAAGGCAGAAGCCCCCCCCCTGACACGCGGGCACGACTGTCTACTGGAACCTTGACCCTGCTCAGCCAGTGGGACCAGCTGGTTCTGAGAGAAGAAGTACTATACCGGAAGGTTCTCTTGTCTCACATGCTGGAGGAATGCACACAAGTTGTAGTACCTGCTCAGTTAGCCCGTGAGATGGTGGCCGAAGCCCACAAAAGGAATGGACACTTCGGAGTAGATAAGACCTTTTGGTGGATTCAACAATCTATCTATTGTCTGGGGCTCCGCAAGCTGGTTGAAGACGTCTGCAGAACCTGTCGCACCTGTGAACTGCACAAGTCCACCGAACAGCGTGCACCTGTCCAGACGATTAAAACCTCCAGGCCTCTTGAGCTGTTGATGGTGGACTATCTGCTGATCGGGACGGCAAGCAGTGGCTATCAATACTGCCTAGTCATGGTGGACCACTTCACAAAATTCGCCGTCGTTGTTGCTACCAAGGACCAGACGGCCGAATCGGCTGCACAGGCCATCTGTCGACAGTTCATCCACGTCTATGGGTGTCCGGAGAGGTTACACTCCGACCAGGGGGCTTGTTTCGAAGGCAGAGTAATCGAGGAGCTGCATCGGATGTATGGGATCCAGAAGTCGAGGACCACTCCTTACCACCCACAAGGGAACGGTGCATGTGAACGCTTTAACCGGACCCTACTCCAGCTTATCCGCACCTTGGCCGAAGATAAGAAAGATTGATGGCCCCAATTCCTTCCAGATCTAGTATGGGCCTACAACAACTAGGTACACTCCGTGACTGGCTACACCCCACATACCCTTCTCTTTGTCCGCCGAGGAAAAGGGGTCCATGACCTGAACCTATTCCGCCCAGAAGAAGATGTCTGCCATAACTACCCCTCCTGGCTAAATGCTCACCGACAGAAGATGGAGACTGTACACCGGCTGGTGAGCCAACAAATCCGGGGCCAGATACATGCTGACCCACTCCCCGTGCAAGAGAAACCCTTAAAGTTGGGACAGCTAGTCTTGCTCCGTATTAGGAAGCCTCAAGGGAAACTTCGAGCCAAGTGGGAGACTGAAGTCTACCAGGTAATCGAACGCCCTTACCCCAATGGACATGTATACCGAGTGCGGGATGAAGACAGCCGCAGCACCCGCACTGTGCACCGAAATATGTTGCGCCCCTGCCGCTCCCGGCCTGACTCCCCTCCCACAGTAACCGGAGGGGGTGACGCTGCTGACATGACTGACGTCACGGACATTTCTCAACATAGAGATCACATCGACTCTGAGACCGGTGACCCACCTACACAGACCAGTCCCTCTCCCGGAGTACTGACTGGAGTGGGGCGTAAAGACAGTGACGAGGAGGGGAACAACCGACCCTTGCGACGCACTGACCGCACCACTGCTGGGATTCCGCCCGGACGGTCTTACAGGGACCAGTATGTATGGCCCACTTCTCAACCAACCCCTGTGACAACTACAGTCATCGCCGCCTGGGAACCGACGGTAGTTGACAGAGACTGCCAACCTTTAAGTGGGGGGTATGTAATGAGGTGAACAATTCAGACTGCCGCATTGAGATGGACATGGAATTGGACTTTGTACAGTCCACTAATGCCCCCTGGTGGACAAGTGCGGAAACAATCACAGAGGTTGGAAATCCCCTGCCATCTCTTTTGTTTACCCAGGAAGAGAAAGAGCGGGAGAGTAGTGCAGACCTGGAGCTCTAGCCAGGACAGACCTGGGTGTGGTGTCTCCGGACATAGGGCTCTTTTGCAACCGGATTCTTGAGAAGAAATACCCCGTGAGAATCGTTGCTGCAAAACCCCGGTCTGCAGGACATTGTCTTACCGAGGGTCCAACTCAAATTCAGGACATTGCCTCCAGAATTCAGGACATTACCACCGGATTACATGTGCAGGGGCTGTGACCGACATAAGGGAGTCATCTGTGCTACCGTGATCTCCCTTCTGCTGCTCGGTGTGCCCCGGGACAGAGAGAGAGACTAACAAAATCTGTTACCTGCGGAAGAAGACCAAAGAAGAGGACTGAGGAGTTTCCCCCTTCAGCGCTGCACCGGGACCCGTCATCGTGAGATCCCAGGCCTACCAAGTGGGAGCGACATCTTCTTCTGTGATAGACTGGTACGTGACTGGAGGGAAAATTAGGGAAAGATATCTCTATTTTGTTTTTTTTTTCTTTGTCTTCTTCTTGCTGCGCACCCGGATAAAGTGAAGATCTAGGAACTCCACCATATACATGTGTGCAGCTAGGTCAGTTGACTGTGTTATAGATATGTTTTACAGTAAAGAGATGTTACGACCGGTTAAATCTGAGTATGGAGTTTCTGTTGAAGCAAGACATACACACACACCCGCGGCCTTACCACCGGTCACTACAACAGCACTACTCGATTATGAATAATTTAATCACATTGTATCTTTAACTAACCCTTTTTATAAGGGAACTGGTAAATATATATTGGTCTATGTAAGATAGACCTTGTTGCACATTGGCATTGTAACGGCTATGTATTCATAGTAAACATTGTATGATTATTGCCAGAGTGCACTATTAACTGTACTGTACGGTACACCTTGTGATAGATCTATATGAGGGTATATACATTTGAAATGTTTTTAAATCACAATCCGCCAATGTGCAAAATAAAAGACGGTTTTAGTATTCACTTTTGCACAGTAGCAGTGTGCTCCCTTATACTGTATACACCATGTCTATTTCTTAAATTTCATATAATTTCTAGACGGCTTCAAAGTTTGATTTTTCATTGCTTGCACCTCCGGTTACTACAAGCCAGGCATTATTTTTACTGTTGTAGTAGGACCTATGCACCCATAGCATTAGTTTCAGCAGTTAAATTGTCTTGACAGGTTCCATTTAAAAGATTGTTGAATTATTCACAGAGGGAGCCACATTCTCCGCTAATACGCCAGACTGCTCCTCACCATGGCCATCGTTTGGAGGAAAAATGGAAAATGCATAAGTCAGAATTAGAGATGATCAAATCTGCCAAAAAGTTGAATTCCTCGGAAATGCTAGGAGGGAAAAAGAGCGCGCACAATTGGGTGAGCCTATTACAGGAGGAAATAGGAATAAAATTGATATTGCTCACCTAGGAGGTTACGTGATAACCACCGCGCAGACAAAAGATACATACGGTTGCTCCTACCCAGATAAACGTTGCCAAAAAGGAGTTATGAACATTTTTAAAGATAGAAAAGTTTCTTGCTGCTGCAGAACCAGGTTGATTTTTATTAACTAGGCGTTTGATGCTATATCAGGTTAGTTTTTTTAGTTTGATAAAGATGCCGGTACATCATCGAAACGCGCGTTAATAATCAAGCTCTGTCCACAGAAGCAGCAAGAATGCCTATATTTACAAAAACTTAATTTTATTTTTATTACAATTGTTGGTATTCTTTTGGGTTGATCCCCCGTGATCATTGGCGCCCTCTAGCTACATTTTATGTTCTACATTTTTGTTCTGATTGTTGGAAACTGTGCATGTCATGAGTCTATGATAGTTTTGAGACCTGTGTCTCACTTTTGTATTGAGATATCATATTAAACGTGTTTCCTTCCTTTGGCAGTGTAGGAATTATGGTACCTTTACACGCCGCAACAGGATGGTGGCAACAACCGGGTGCTTCACGTGCACGAGCACGCACAAACGGTTGCCAACGGTAATCGCACCACCTTTACACGCCACAACAAGGTGCGCTACGGTAGGTTACATCTATCTCTGGATACACCGCCGGGTGCCACAAGTTACCTTCTGTAGCTCACCTTACCTCATTTACACGCCGCTATAACAAGGTAATATGGGCGGAACAAAGGCAGCAGGGACAACACATAGGCGTGCCACAATTGTGGATTACGAGAATTCCGTACGCTGATAGGACAAAGCAATAACATCATGATTGGGCAGCCAGCGCAGGAGGCTGACTAATACATGACGCACGAGCATTTGTGTAGTGTGACTGGTCAGCTCCTTAAATATGCCTCCCTATGCAGCGTCTACCAATCGTAACGCAGGAGCTTCCACCAATGATCGCTGATGGGGCGCGGTAACCCGGAGCCTGTGTCACGCCCCAGGTACATACCAGGTACATAGCCTGGTGTCGAAACAACCCTTCTGTTGCTTATTTACACGCCGATACAGGCCGCAACCATCGCCTTGAAATCAACCTGTTTTAGGGCACTGCTCTGAAACAGGTGCCTCAAGTGGCGGGTGGCAACAACCGTCTTCACACGCCGCTACCTCGGGTTGATTTGGCGGTGCAAGATACATTTCTCTCATGTACCCGGTTGTTGCCGCCATCCTGTTGTGGCGTGTAAAGGTACCATTAATGTCAGTTTCTGTTGCTAGCAAAGCTCTTTCATTTTCTTCCCAGGTGTGGCTGCTTTGTGAACACTCCCATCTCTTTTACATGGTCCCATGGTCCAGCATTCCTGCCGGTGAGTGAACTCCATCCCTGGCCTAGCTACCTGAGCTGAGGGTGCTACTCTGGACATCTTGACCGTTGCCAAGCTGTCTGCTGCCCTTGGAGAGTGGCAGCAGGTGTGACGTTGTTTTGTTGTTTTCTTGTCTGTCTTTCCTTCCCCTCTTGTTCATCGATTGGGACTAGTGCTCCCATTGGCTATTTAGGGTTAACATCAGGGTCTTCAAAGGACTAGGCATCCTGTTTGATGACGGGGTAAAAAAAAAGCCATATAGGGATAGTAGGAAGATCAGGGTGAGTGCTAGAGGTCTCATTTCCTCCATGCCCTACAAGCATGGCCCTTCATTGAATTTGTACCCCCTGGTGTTTTCCCTGTCTGCAGTATTGTGTAGTGCTCCAAGCCCTGTTGGTCCGTGCGCCAATGTCACACATTGTATCCGGACGCTCCCTAGTTCATGGCGTGACAGTGCATTTTTATTCCTACTGGGCGTAAACTGAATCCCAGGAAATTTCAAGTCGGGGGGAAACAAGCATGTAAGAGGAAGTCCTAACTTAGGACTGGTACAACACTTGTTCTTCCCTCTCTCATGGTTTTTGCATGGGTTGAAAACTCCATTGCAAAAGTAAAAATAAGGCAGTAGATCCCTGTCTTATATGGTTATAATTGTAAGGTTTTTCAATGCATAGGAAGAAAAGAAAATAAGATTTCTTTTAGTTGCTAGATGAAAGGACAAGGATATTTTTGAATTCTGCAAATATTTTTTCATAACCTATATTGGGACCCGACATTTAGAACTGAAATACGAATTGAAAAATAAATGCCTAAAGCAAATGATGTTCTTTGTTATCCTGCTGTGCACATTCAGCATTACAGCTACCAATTGCATCATGATCTGTGCATCCTCCATGTCTGTATTATTGCTACAATGGCTAATGTTGCTACTGTATAAGAGGACATATGCATTGATTGCTATGTTCGCGGTTCATCGAGAGGTGCGACTCTATAATTCCACCAGAAAGAAAGAAATTCCGGCAGTAAATGAAATTTCTAGCTTTTTAGCTAATGCCCTCGTTACTGTTCTCGCATATGTTAATGAGAGTCTTTAATTGAAACTACATGATTTTTACCAGGGTGGAATTTCCATAGTGGTAAACTGTTGCTCAGGAGATTGATCAGCCACAATGTGCAATATGGAAGAAACCTGTAACTGCCATAGACATTACATGTAAGGAGAGTTCAACATGAGGGAAACAGATGGCGCATCAGACGACTATGAGTTTAGGAGAAGATGTGGTGTGTTTAGAATCATTCTTATTTTTCATTTGGGTTTATTTTCATTGTTTCTTATTTTACCTACATTTTCATCTGTGCCATGAGAATAATAATCAATGCTATAAAGGTTTCATGTTAAATTTGAGCTCAACGGACATATATGCAGTAGGTTTAGGTACTGAACTAAGACTTAAATAGAACTGAGTTGCAATAACTCATATCGCCCTTGGTCAAGAGTAGAATTGGAAGAAAGCAAATATGTAAGTCCAACGCCATGAGGCTTACTTGGAGAGGTTAATTTGGATCTTATGGATTTGGGGTTGGGATCCCCCTATAGGATTGTGAGTTTATTTAACCTAGAAGATTGGCTTTTTCCTCCAGGTGGCTAACCCCAAAGTATTCTCTGTAACAGCAGCTGATACATGGAGGAACTGAAGTCAATGATTCTTGGTATCAAGGCAGCAGGTAAAAAGCGTAGCAGTGAGGACAAAGTTTAGGGAAGACTAAGGCTGGCTTCACATTTATGCATGAAGCGAAGCAAAACGCAGACACTGTGTGCTCCTATGTTTAACATGGGAATGCATAGTGCCTGTTTGTGGCTGCGTTCAGCTGCGTTTGCATTTGGCTGCGCATAATTTATGTGCAGTTGAACGCAAAATGTTGGATTTTTTGTGCGTAACTGTGTGCTTGTTTTATACGCAAGCAGACAGCTGCACACAAATGATGAATGAAAGTGCATCTGTGCGCATTGCCATCTGCTTGTAAGCGCACAGATGCTGCGTATGATGACCTCCTCTGAGGTCATCTGCAGGTGAATCCTGTCCTGCAGTTCTGTTCTTTCTTTTTTCTTCTTCTTCTTTCTTCTTTCTTCTTCTTCTTCTTCTTTCTTCTTCTTCTTCTTCTTTCCTCTCCCTGCCAACAGTGGTTCATTTAAAATAGTAGGCGGTGAAGCCAGCGGTGAAGTCGGCTTTCCCGCCCTGCTATTTCAAATGAACAGCTGATGAGCTCAACAGTAGTGAGTCTGAGGTAAGAACTGGTGGACTTCAGGTATTAGGATACTTAGAAGAAGTTCAGCTGGCTCCGTGGGCAAGCTACTAAATACTAACTGGTTTCTAAAGAAATTTGCTGTATTGGGCATAGGCAGACGTAAGGACCGGCAAAATATATTCACAACAATAAAGAGGCTAAGGTCAGGGCTCGTGCAGATCAGGCAGAGGATCAGACAGGTAAACGAGCTCAGAGCAACTAGCCAGTATTTAAAGGCATTTCAATAGTAGGGCAAAAGTATAATCAGACATGCAGAAGTCAAGGTAGGTGGAGTATATTTAGAATGGTAGATAGGGTGAAGCCAGGGGAGATAATGTTCAGGTAATAATGTACTAGGCAATAGGGTAGATGTCTAAACTAGCTCATAGGACATGCCAGTCAATGCCAATATCGATCAGGGAAAACAAAAAGCTGAAATATTCTGGCACCAGGCTTTTTCTTTTAAAATCATGGAATTTTCATTTGTGTTATCAAGATAAAAACATCACGTTGGTGACACTATTACTAAGAAAATTGACGTTCAAAATGCGTAAGGCATTAGGGGCTGGGTAGCAGACGTGATATTTTTATCTTGAAGACACAAATAAGGATTCCAAGATTTCAAAAGAAAAAGCCTGGTGCCAGAATATTTCCTCTTGTTATTTACAACGAATTAGAAACCAGCCACTACATTCCAGACACCTGTGTTCCCAGAGATTCTGGTGAGGCACTACACCCCCTACCTTTATGCCATTATTCTTCTATCGATCAGGAGAACACCTTGCATCTAACTGATATCCAAATGGCATAGAGAACAGAAAGGTTTCAGAAGGGTCCATGTTAAAGCCAGTAAGGAGTGGGTATTGCGTGGAAAACTGTAATATCCACTCTGTCTCTATAACTACCTCTACTCCCCTCTTATCTCTTCTTCCTACCATCGCATACAAGATTTCTCCAGTGCATCCTCCATACTCAAACTCTCTGCCCCAACACATCCAACTTTCACCTACCATGGAAACCTTCAAAAGGAACCTGAAGACCCACCTCTTCCGACAAGACTGCAACCTGCAGTGATCCTTAGTCTACTGAACCGCCGCATGATCAATTGTACCCTCTCCTAGTGCATCCTCACCCATCCCTTGTGGACTGTAAGGACTCATGAGCAGGGTCCTCTTTCCTCTTGTACCTGTCAGTGTCTTGTGTTGCTCATGGGTATTGTACTTGTCTATGAATGACCCTTTTCCATGAAAAGCGTCATGAATAAATATAAATAATATATTAATAATACTAATAATAATACTTGATATGGCATAAATGCTAGATAATTGCTAATCATGTCTAATCGCACCTCCTTGTACAATGCGTCAGATTATTTTTGCGTTGATACAGTTGCCAAAAGGTGGGAACACCAATAACAGGAATTTAAGGCTTTTAAAACTACTCCTTAGATTTACCAAGATCAGTTTTACAAAAATATGTTTAATTTTTTTCCCCTTCTTTTCAGTCGAATGCCTTCTTAAATATCACAGCTTGTCCACGGTGTATTGAGATTTATAGTTTGACACTTGTCTTTTGTTTTCCATTTTGCATGCACATGAGGAGGACTGATCTTCCATATACAGCGACCATTACTCTGAAAGGACATGAAATATCACGGAGATCAGGTTGCCATATCCTAATCTCTTTGTCAGACAGATGGGTGTTTTAGTGAGGACTGTTGCAGAAAATAGATGGGTTTTACATTTTTCATTAGCGTATCACTTTGACAGTTGAACTCTATTATGATGTCTTCAGGAAGTATCTGATCCATTCTATTATGTCGAGTGACAAAGAGAAAGCATCTGCAATGATTCAAGAAAGGTCAATCTCAACCACCATTCTGCTGAGCGAAGTTCAGATGTAATAAAGGACATGGACGAGATAAAATTCCATAGTCATATATACAATGTATTATAACTTCAAAGGAAATGTTTTACCAGTTACTTACAATAGTATACATTCCTTCACATGAAATCAGGTTCCAAATGACAATTATGTTCTTTAAATATAGCAAGAGGTGACCATTACTTGTCACCAAGGGTCCTTCTGCACATCTAACCTAATGAAGGGCTGGCATTATCAGTACAGCTCTTGGAGGGATACAGGAGCCCTCTAAAACACTTATACAATTCATATCCTTTATTTAACATTTGTTTTAAGTGTTATGTCTAGTGATGAGCGATATTCTGGTTCACATAGCTCCGACCGAATACTTTGAGCTATTTCAGTGTTCGGATCCAAGTGAGCTCCCCATTGACTTGCATATGTAATAAACACAGAAAGGGGTGCAATATGAAAAACACCTAATGGTATATGGGCTTTTGTGAGAGGGGGCCAAAGGGCCACTCACCTATCCTGGTTGTGCATCTCTGCATAGTATACCTTTTACTCCACCTGAGGAATACAGGCACACTGTCGAAACACGTAGTGGGAAGTAATGGGCAATCACAGCTCTGAAACCAGGCGACTATTCTTGGCCGTGTGTAACGTCTCAAGAGCGATGTCAAGAGCGAAAGCCCACATCGCCCAAACCATTCCGGTAGGCGTTTCTGGGCGTATTTACTACCTCTGCCCTTCTGCGTGGATTGGTGGCAGCTCGAGCGTTCCGATTGGTAGTCTTGTTCCTCGGCGCCATATTTGAAGATGTGTGAGTCCAAAGGTGTATTACCCAGGGGTTTCACTTGCAATGTGCTGGTTGCAGTGAAATCATGAACACATTGTTCCATACACATTGTTCCATTTGTACACAGCAACAAAATAGAACTATGTGTCCATGATTTCACTGCAACCAGCAAATTTCAAGTGAAATTGCATGCAATGTGGAGACGTGTAACGGTACCCTCAGACTAACACCTAACCCCTCAAACTAACCCTAACCCCAACTCTGTGTGCATTTATCTTTTGGGCATTTTTCTGGTCCCCAAAACATACATAGTGATGTGGTAAAAAACCCCAGACATTTCCTAATCAAGTTTCAAACAAAATGCCTGCTATAGCATCTTATGGGAAGAAAGCTAGGGCAACTTTTCACCAGGATACAGGAAGGGACCATTAGCAAGTAGGCTATTATAAGCATGGAAGTAGGGAAATAAACTAGTATAGTTAAAGAGATAGTAAACCCTGATGTTTGGAGACAATGTAAGAAGGAGAAATTGTACCCACTAGTCAGTGCAGACCAGTCCTATATTGTTGTCTGCAAATTAGACATTTGAAAGGAACTTCCCCACTCGAAGATAACTTATGTTTCATAAAAGCACAATTTGTTGCAAATTTCAAAATTTCTTTACATATTTTGATATGTGCAGTGTTGAGGTTCTTGCATTTCATTTGTTGTCCTGTTCTGATGTGATATTTACGCATCACAGTGCTACAGAAGCCAGCACAGCCCAATACCTATTGACTCTCCATTCATGTCACATCCAAAATAATAATAATAACATTTATATATAGCTATTTATTCCATAGCGCTTTACATACATTTTGAAACACTGTCCCTCTTCTCCCAACCGTAAAACATGGCGTATGTTCTGTGATAATCTGAGGTGCTATTTCGTGGAGATCCGCCGGACCAATGATATCACCTTGTATGAATCCATACCTTGGCCAATTGAGGCTGTATTCGCCGCAATAGGTGGACCTACACCATATTAAACTAACTTTTGTTGATTTTTCCAGGTGTTTCCATTATTTTGTCCAACCCCTGTATACATATATGTCACGATGTCTTACTCAGGACCTGCAGATCTCTGGCGCCCCCTTAGCCTGCTGGCCAAATCCGGTATTGCCAGAGGATAAGAAAGGAGCCCAGCTGCTCTAATTTATGTTGTCTACTGCGGCACGTGATGTGACAGGATGTATATATACCACCAGTTCCTGCTAGGAACGTATATATACCTCGATCCAGTCACCCTCAGGCCCACAATATCACATAAATACCAAACTTAAGCTGCCACCACTGATCTCTTTCAGGCGGATCAGTAACCGGTGCGATAGCGTAACAAACAGTGAGGTCGCGAGAGCTCGTTCATAGGACAAGGAGATCGAGACTAGTAAATTATAATATTTTACTCCAAAAATATAGGCAGTGGTTATATAAAAGATTTACAGAATATTACATAAGAGACAATTTACATGTATGCATAAACAGTTATAAAAATAAAAGGAATAAAAGAACTTGCCAGACCTAGTCACGCATGGGTAAACATAGTTCCGTGGGGGGGGCAGCTCCCCAGAAAGGTATGATTCCACCACACAGCTGGTAGTGGCTATGTCCGTGCCCCTGAGTGGAATCAGCCCAAAAATGGCTTCTCTAGTTTTATTAATGCAGAAGAACCTGTGGCCCCCACCTTTTAGAGTGACCCCTCCTCGCTGGGATGGTCCTCAGAGACCTCTTGTCTCACCAGGCTTAATAAATCCCCATTCTTCATATCTGGGGATGAGGTGGGCTCACCGTCATGATATACAACTCATATTTACTTTCATGTAATTCTAAGAATATTGATACCAAATATGACCTATGTATGAGGTTTAGAATGGCAGAAATCCATTCCCAGGTTCCTGAACGTTACATAGTTATACCAAACATATATTTAAATGCGCAAACCGGTGAATAATCTAAAAATATTGATTATGTGTATGTGGCATGAACAGGTCTTCTTAAATCTGACATTCACAAAACTATCTCTCAGACAGAGAACCTTGGAGCGGGAAAGCTACAACTTAACTCCTCTTTGCTTTGGTATTTACGATCCGTCGTAAATACTTCTGATTGGGGGTCGGTGTGGAGAGCAAGCGAGGATCTATGTAACTAACTCACAAACCAAAAGGGTGGAGAGATGGGGGAGCTAGTTTTGGCTGACTCTTCCAGCATCTTAAAAAATCATGAGCAATATTCATATATTCATGACACCTCCCCCTTTTTGATGATGATATGGAAGACAGATCTCTGAGCTTTCTGCCATGCGTCAATTGGTGATCTCTCCTTCTACCTGGATCCCATAGGACCTTCTTCGATTCAGGCTCAGAAACAGAGGTCTCTGCGGGGTCTTCCAGCACCTCAGGACTGTCATTTGCTGGTGTGACCGTCTGAATCCCCTGGCTAGAGATAGCCAGAAGGGGGGCGGAAGCCCCAACCTCACAGGAACCATCTTGGACCTGTTCTGGGTCGGCAGGTGGTCTGGTTATTTCTCTACAGGTTGAGGACCCAGAAGGCAGTGCGGTCTCTGCATTCCCAGTACTCAGTCTGCGGGCGAGAGCACCTCGGAAGGCCATCTCCCCGGGAAATAACGCCACTCTCTCAGTTGTCTGGCTGGCCAGCCACCCAGCTTTCCCATCACCCTGACAAGCTGTGGACTGGGACTGTCCCTTAACTTGACCGGCTGTTGGGACTGCCATTACACCTTTCTGACAGGAGAGGGGGTTTGCTCTTCCATCTCCCTGGCAGACCAAGCGTACCAGTCTCCCATCCGGACAAGCCAGGGGTATCTCTTTCCCATGGTCCTGAATGGCAGGGAGGCCAGTTTTCCAATCAGTCGGATAAACAATGGGCCCGATCTCCCCATCGTCTAGGCCGACTGTGGAGGGTGGTCTTTCGCTACTCTGACAGCATATGGAGGCTGCTCCTCCATCGCCCTGGCAGGTAGTGAACACAGCTTTCCCACCCACCGGACAGATTATGGGCTCTGTGTTCCCATCCTCGTGCCCAGTTGGAGAAAGCACATTTCCCTCTTCTGGTGATCCCTCGGGATCCCTGCTAAGGATGGAGCAGCTTGCACCTGCCAAGTTACAGTCTGTTGTAACTCTGGCAGGTGGCATGTAACCACCGCTCTTGTGGTTATCATGCCCGCCTCCATCTCCCTTAGCAATGAGGTCTACTACCTGGACAAGACCCTCAGCGATGCCAGCTCGTGGCGTGGCATGGCTAAGTCCTCCTCCACCATGAGGCCCATCTCGATGTGATGCCTCAGGACCAGCACTTACCATGGGGCAGCTACCCTCGTCCGTGTCACAGTCCATCGTGACACTGGCACGCTGCATGAGGCCATGTTCCCCAGGGTCCTCATGCCTGCCACCATCTACCTTAGCAACCAATGTTGCACCGTGGAGGAAACCCTCGGCGATGCCAGCTCGTGGCTTGACATCACTGAGTTCTCCTCCACCACGAGGTCCATCACGCTGTGATGCCTCCTGATCAGCAATTGTCATGGAGCAGCTAGCACCCACCCTGTCACAGTCCGTCGTGACCTTGGCAGGAGGCACACAACCACCGCTCTTGTGGTTGCCATGCCTGCCTCCATCTCTCATAGTGCTGATTCCTGCCCCCTTCCTGGGATCTTCAGTAATACGACCCTGAGGTGTGATATGACTGAGGTCCCTAACACCAGGATTTACTTTATTAACAGGCAACACATTGACATTTCCCTGCCCATCATCAACATTGACATTTCTTGGCACATCATCAACATCATCATCAACATTATTACCATTCCCATTATCAACATTGACCTTTCCCTGCACATCATCAACATTGACATTACCCTTCACATTATCAACATTGACATTACCCTTCACATTATCCACATTGACATTATCCTTCACATGATCAACCTGGACATTACCTGACATGTCATACCTGGGAGGGTTATCAGGAACATAATGTGCAACCAACCGCCCCAAATCTATTCCCAATAACACATTGACGGGGAGATTCTTGGTTACCCCAACCTCCCTCCACCTTCTTCCCACACCTCAGTCCAGATAAACTTGGGCCATGGGCAAATATCGGCGCTCACCCCCGATACCGGTGACAGTCAGTGTCTTTCCAGGGATGAGTTCATGAGGATACACGTATTCGGGGCGGATGAGAGTTCGTTCTGCGCCAGAGTCCCTGAGCCCCACAGTGATGGTGTTACCCACCGTGACTGACTGCAAGTTCTCCCGGGAACTCCCACCCATACCACCCACCAAATAAATAGCAGCACTAGGTCCTGAGGCCTTAGATGAGGGGCTCTTCTTCAGCCTCTCCGGACACGTGGCACTCACATGTCCCGGTTGTCCACAGGTAAAACAATTGCGAACATCTGCTGTCAGCCAAGTGCTGGCAGCTGGGACAGGGCCTCCGGAAGGTTGGCTGGCAGGGGCAGGAATGGTGGTCATCGGTTTACCCCCTTTTACGCTCGTGACGACCGGCCTCCGTCCCTCTGGTCTCTGGTTGGCCTCGTAGGTGTCTGCGATCTGCGCTGCTTTGTTCGCATCTGGTGGCTCCCGATCCATCACGAACTGTCGTACCTCAGTAGGGCAAAGATGCAGGAATTGGTCTTTCACCATCAGATCCTTTATCTGCTCAAAGGTGGTCACTTCCAGTCCTTGGATCCACTGCTCAAAGTTGGTTCTGAGCCCGTGGACCACATCACTATAGCTGTCGTATGGTCCACGCTGGAGGTTCCGGAACTTTCTGTAGTACACCTCAGGAGTCAGCTGGAACCTCTGTATTAGGGCCTTCTTAATGGCCTCATAGTCCCCATCTAGTTCTCGAGGAAGAGCCACAAATGCCGCTAGCGCTTTTTTTCTCAGCGCTGCGATTAGGTACGGGGCATACTGGTCATTCGCCAGCTGGTACTGTAAACAAGTCTTTTCAAAACCCCTCAGAAAAGTGTCCAGGTCACCTTTGTCATCCAGCACAGGGAAATGCTCTGGATGGGGCTTGAAGGTGGTTGGACTAGTCGATTCAGAGTTCAATGGGGTGGATGACTGCCTTCCCAGCTGGGCCATCCGCAGGTCGTAGTCTCTCTGAGCTTGGGCCTCAGCTCGCTGGTCTGCAGCCGCCTGGTATTGCTGAATGAGCTGCAGGCGTCCTTGGGAATCCTCAGCGGGACAGTGCTGTAAGGCCAGTTGCAGATAAGGGTCCACGCTGACCTGGTCGCTGACGCGGCGTGCGTCTACAGGTGGGACCCCTGCAGGAACGCCTTCTAGGACTCGGTTTGAATCCACAAGTAAGGCCTCAGCAGCAACACCATCCGTGCTTTGACTGACCTCTGTAGCCGGGAGCTGTGCATCAGCACTGATAAGGCTTTGGCTGGCCTCTCCATTCTCTGGGCTGAGGTGACGGGCTTGCTCTGCTTCAAGTTGTACCAGCTCTGCGACCATTTGTTCTCTGGTTTTGCCATTAGGGTCAAGGCCGTTGGCCGTACATATTCCAATTAGAACGTTCTTTTTCAGCTGAGTGTCCCAGTGCTCTCCAACCAAGACCATGGTTTTCAAATCAAAGGATAGAATAGAAAAACGAAGAAGGAGAGGGGTAACTGCTACACACACAGTATTGTCTCAGATCTAATAAACACTGAGTTCGATTTTCAAAACTTTTGTGCAGAGTTCTTGTAAGAACTGTGCAAGTTTTTAGTGAGAGGAATGATTGCTCAAACCAGATCACTAATGTCCTATGATCCCACCGCTCTGCCACCAATTGTCACGATGACTTAGTCAGGACCTGCAGCACTCTAGCACCCCCTTAGCCTGCTGGCCAAATCCGGTATTGCCAGTGGATAAGAAAGGAGCCCAGCTGCTCTAATTTATGTTGTCTACTGCGGCACGTGATGTGACAGGATGTACTGCAAGGTAAAATCTTTACGATTTAGCAAATTTGAATCTCATCAGATATGCCTATTTATAATTCACATGCATAAAAGAGCAGTAAAAACCAAGGGGTGCTGGCTGTTTTTCCGTCATTGCATTAAAACTCAGTCATATTTATTAAATTACTTTTCTTTCCTCTCATAGTATATCCTTATCCATCCCTTGTAGACTGTGAGCCCTTGTGGGCCGGGTCTTCTCTCCTCTCTTATTGTAACTTCACCCATCCCTTGTACACTGTGAGCCCTCATGGGCAGTGTCCTCTCTCCTCACCTACTGTATCCTCACCCATCCCTTGTAGACTGTGAGCCCATGCAGACAGGGTCCTCTCTCCTCACCTACTGTATCCTCACTATTCCATTGTAGACTATGAGCCCTCACAGGCAGGGTTCTGTCTCCTCTCCTACTGTATCCTCAGCCATTGCTTTTACATTGTGAGCCTTTGTAGACAGGGTCCTCTCTCCTCACCTACTGTATCCTCACTAATCCATTGTAGACTGTGAGCATTCGTGGGCAGTGTCCTCTCTCCTCACCTACTATATCTTCACCCATCCCTTGTGCATCCCTATGAGCTCTGATGGGCAGGGTCCTCTCTCCTCTGATACCTGTTTGTGCCTTCTATTCTTAATAATTACTGCCCTTGTCTATGTAATCACCATTTTATATGTAACATGCCATGTAATAAATCACGCTATAATAATAAATATTAATAATAATTGTGCTCAATCGTCCTAAAGATCGGGGTCTGAGATTGAGAAGGCTAATCTTCACGGCCAAGTGTTTTATTTTTATCTTTTTCATATTTGCAAAATACATTTCTTTGCAAAATATATTCCTTTGAATATCACCCATGGCTACAAGGCAAAAGTTTTGACGAGAAAGTATGGAACTTTGAGATACTTGGGTGAAAGTCATTATAGAAATTCAGCTTTGTTAATGAAAAAAGAAAACAATTTTCTGAATATGATACCACTCTTTTCTTTTCATTTTTTCCCCTGGTAAATAATTTCCATAGTTTCGTATTAACCCAATTTGCAAAAATTGAGCAAACAGTGCAATTTTATGCAATTATGTGTCAGACAGAAGTAATGTATGACAGGCGGAAAAAAAAGACCCTTATCTGAACTGGAAAGACATTTTGTGTAAATGGAGCGTAAGAAAATGTAGGTCTTTTAAATTGGACTCTGGAAAGTGAAATACATTCTTTGTTGCCAATAGTCCATTCTCTCCTACATTAGGAATTTGCTGATAAGGTATAATATAGAAAAAAAATCATCTTGCTAAATTCACTGAATGTTGCATTATCTATAACATGTAAAGTGGAACCTGTATTTCACTGGATAGTTTAATAATTAAGTATAGTTCTTCAATTATCCCTCAAGAGCATATCACCATTTTCATTTTAGATTACTGTTCATAGACAAAACTCGGCTTCAACTCTCAGACTTATCTATTTAATTAGAAAATAGTTTCATCGGGGGAAAAAGGTCAGTTTGTATTCACAAATCAGATTGTCAATGGCAAGATGAGATGGTTCTGTTAATACCAGCAAAAATATATATATAAAAAGTGGTAATAATAAGATTATTTTAATAAAACACAATAAAAGGTATATAAACATATGATATTAAAATTTAAAAAAAGTATTGAAAAATAATAATAATAACAATAACATTAATAGGGAGTCCTTCAGGGGCAGAAAAAGTCCTAATTGCTGGTTTGATAACACCCATATGAAGGCTGGATCATGAAAAGCTAAAGTGGATGGAAATTGGCCAAAAAGTCATGGATTACACATGGAAGGCAAAACCTTGCAAAAAATAGAGGGAAATACAGTAATTTTCATAAAATACCATAACATGTAAATAAACATATGATATTCAAATTTTAAATATAAAAGTATTGTATAATAATAATAGCAGCAGTGCTCTTTTTTTGGCGGTACATGCTTTTACGACGTACCGTAAGATCTGTAGAGCGCTGAGGGCCAGCGCCAGCGGAAATCACGGGGCAGGCAGGGGTGCAGGGCGGATCTCAGGTGGTGGCGGATCTGAGGCGGCTCATGTGGCACTATATGCAGGGGGGCGGCAATGCGGCTGGGGGGCAGAGCTATATGGGGTCTGCCGTTTGCCGCCGCCCACTTCATGCTGCCCGCTGCCTGGTGCCTCAAAGGTAATCCATGCACAGGATCTCCCAGCCGCCCGACAGCAAACCCCCCCACTCCTCAATCTCCCACCTCTCAACCTCGGCCACCGGCGGATAAAACCCCACTCCACAACCTCGGCCGCTGGCTGATAGCACGTCATATCCCCTCCCCCCGCTCAGAAATGCGTACCTGCAAGTATTTTTTTCCAAAAAGGCACTGAATAGCAGTAATAATAATATTAATAATAATAATAATAATAATGAGTCCTTGAGGGACAGAAAAAGTCCTAATTGCTGGTTTGATCCCACCAATTTGAAGGCTGGATTATGAAAAGTTAAAGGGGTTGTAAATTGGCCAAAAAAACATGGAAACTAGTGACATAAAACGCAAACCTTTTAAAAAAGAAAGAGAATTTTTTTACCATAATGGTTTATAAAGATGACCATATATTTGGTCCGAGTGCTATCAAAATCGCATTGCACTCAGGCCAATGTTATTCAATTACAGATACAAAGAGTGGTCTTTAGGAGCGCAGTAATGCCTTCTACAGATACAAAGACCACTCTTTGTATCTGTATACTGTGTTCCCCTTTGGGGGAAGTTCAACAGGAGATGCAGGAGGAAAAAGGAGTAGAAGGAGATTACGATAATCGTGACCCGAGGACTGGAGGACCCGTGGTTGCAGGGTAACTGGGAACCAGAGGTTCAGGACCTGCGGTGACGAAGTTCTGGTCACGTGACTGTCCCCGCCGGAAGGAGCAGGGAAGCGGCAGCTGGAAGCCGGTGACGGTGCCTGAGGCAGGGGGTTCTGAGCACAAACTGGTGTTGTGTGGGGGCGCACAAAAAACCCTAAGGTGAGCGGCCACATATTGCCCATAATAGCCATAATTTCCCCACAGTTACTCCTCATTGCGCCCCTACTCTCTTTTGTTGAATGTTATTCAATTAGGCAGGGCTCATCAGGGCAGACATATCATTAGTGCAACTTGTGTAGTTACAGAGGGACCCAAGGGCTAAGGGGGCCCATTACTGCCGCTAAAACAGATAGACTTGTTCATTTTGTTGAGTTATTGGACATAAAAGGGACCATACATTGTTCTTCCACAGGGGCCCTTTTCTGTCTGTGTCCGCCAGTGGTGCACATGTTCGATTTTTCACTCCGACTGAGAGGGCTGACATAATAAGTTGAAGCATGGATTATTTACATCTGAGAATCAGGTGACACTCGGCTATTCATGTCTGTGGGTCTAAGGTAAAAATAAGACTGTACTCAGATGACATCCGAGTTTAGTTCGATTGTACTGTTTTACATGCTTTCAAAAGTTGTCAGGTTCAGTTGTAAAGTGAGCCATTTCTTAATGATTTTGACCTCCTGAATTCAAATCTGACAATTAAAATATAAAGTTGGCTTTTGTTTCTATGATATCAAAGAGTTTTCCTTTTAATGTTACATATAACTAACAATTCAAATAACTAAATCATGTCTAAAGTCTATTGCAAATTATAAACAGTTACAGAAATTGGTCCTCATGCAGTGATAACTCTTTTTTGTTGTCTCTCGTACATTGGATCATTTCTTACAGTTGTCCAATAGTAATCTACGAGCACTAATGGATTCCAATTGCCTTGATATTTTTTCTCAATTGGTGCAATATCTTGCTGAAATCTCTCACCGTGCTTGTCGTTCACTGCTCCGCAATTAATTGAGTAAAGTCTAGATGCAAATGTAAAATTTTAATCTATAAGGACATGTTACAGTCAAGATCCTTACAGTGTGGAAAATAAGTACTGTATATACTCGTGTATAAGCCGACCCGTGTATAAGCCGACCCCCCTACTTTTGCCCCCAAAACCTGGGAAAATCTATTGACTCGTGTATAAGCCGAGGGTGGACCCTAGCACAAGTATACAGCCCCCAGCAGTGTGATATACACCAGTCCCAGAGGTAGATACAGAAGCCCCAGTGGTAGTATACACGCAGCCCCAGTAGTATATACAGCCCCAGTGGTATATACAGCCCCAGTGGTAGTATAGACGCAGCCCTAGTAGTATATACAGCCCCAATGGTAGTATATACAGCCCCAGTGGTAGTATACAGGGCCCCAGCAGTATATACAGCCCCAGTGGTAGTATATACAGCCCCAGTGGTAGTATATACAGCCCCAGTGGTAGTATACAGGGCCCCAGCAGTATATACAGCCCCAGTGGTAGTATATACAGCCCCAGTGGTAGTATACAGGGCCCCAGCACAGTATATACAGCCCCAGTGGTAGTATATACAGCCCCAGTGGCAGGGGCGTATCTAGGGGGGGGCAGCCGGACTTTTTGCACCGGGCGCCGCTCAGTGGGGGGCGCCGGTGCCATCATCAGGTGACCAGGCATCCGGCGCTTGCACTGCAGCGCCGCTGCCGGAACTAATCTCCTCCTCGCCGCATATTAGCACGGGCGGCAGTGGAGAACACACACAAGCCCTGCTGCTGGTCCGCCCCCTGGCAGTTACCACCCCCCCCCCGGCTGACGTCACCCGGCACCGCACAGTGGGACAGAGAGGACTGGAGAAGAAGTCCTAAGCAGGCGAGAGGGGAGGGGGGATGGTGGCTGACCCGGCTGGGAGTGATGAGGTGTATATATGTATACATCAGGCGCAGGCACACACTATGAGGTATAATATTATACCTCATAGTGTGTGCCTGCCTGGTGATGTATACATATATACACCTCATAGTGTGTGCCTAATATATATACAGTATGTATACACCCCATAGTGTGTGCCTAATATATATACAGTATATATACACCCCATAGTGTGTGCCTGATGTATACATATATATACCTGAGGTGTATATACTGTATATATGACACACTGTATATATAATGTGTATATATATATATATAGAACTGACTGCACACAGAGCACAGCTGTATATAGAGGACAGGCTGCACACACAGAGCACAGCTGTATATAGAGGACAGGCTGCACACAAGACACAGCACAGCTGTATATAGATGACAGTCATCTATATACAGCTGTGCTCTGTGTGTGCAGCCTGTCCTCTATATACAGCTGTGCTCTGTGTGTGCAGCCTGTCCTCTATATACAGCTGTGCTCTGTGTGTGCAGCCTGTCCTCTATATACAGCTGTGCTCTGTGTATTATGTGTTTCACTGCTTAGTGTCCCCCCCTTCTCCAGGGCCAGCATGGCTCCGGAAATAGTCTGTGGTCACCACCTGCAGAACCGCTACTTTGATGGGGCCGTTACACGGGACGACATCACCGGATTTATCGCCGGATTTATCACGGGGGGGGGGGGGGGGGGGGCGCAAAATAAATCCTTGCCCCGGGTGCCAGAAAACCTAGTTACACCTCTGCCCAGTGGTAGTATACAGGGCCCCAGCAGTATATACAGCCCCAGTGGTAGTATATACAGCCCCAGTGGTAGTATACAGGGCCCCAGCAGTATATACAGCCCCAGTGGTAGTATATACAGCCCCAGTGGTAGTATACAGGGCCCCAGCAGTATATACAGCCCCAGTGGTAGTATATACAGCCCCAGTGGTAGTATATACAGCCCCAGTGGTAGTATACAGGGCCCCAGCAGTATATACAGCCCCAGTGGTAGTATATAGCAGCCCTAGTAGTATATACAGCCCCAGTGGTATATACAGCCCCAGTGGTAGTATACAGGGCCCCAGTGGTTTATACAGCCCCAGTAGTAGTATACAGGGCCCCAGAGGTATATACAGCCCCAGTGGTAGTATATAGCAGCCCCAGTGGTAGTGTATACAGCCCCAGTAGTAGTGTATAGCAGCCCCAGCGGTAGTATACAGTATCCCCAGTAATCCAGGGCCCCCCCAGCCTGACTCCGGTCACCTGTAAAGCAAACTATACTTATCACAGTCCCGCTGTCCGCGCCCGCTTGCCGCTGCCGTCCGCGATCCTCCATCTTCATGCGACTTCTTCCTGTTTCCTGTGCTCGTCGCAGGGAATGACGTCATCGCCTGAGACGAGCACAGAAACAGGAAGAAGACGCATGAAGATGGAGGATCGCGGACGGCAGCGGCGAGCGGGCGCGGACAGTGGGACTGTGATAAGTATAGTTTGCTTTACAGGTGACCGGAGCGACGTTGGGGGGGCCCTGCATTACTGGGGATGCGGGGGCTGCTGTATACCGATGTATACATCGGTATGTACCGAGGTATACATCGGTATACAGCACTGACTCGCGTATAAGCCGAGGGGGCTACTTTTCAGCCCAATTTTTGGGCTGAAAAACTCGGCTTATACGCGAGTATATACGGTATTTGAAACGCTAATGATTTTGCAAGCTTTCCGACCTTCAAAGAATGGAGAGGTCTGTTATTCTTATCATAGAAACACATCAACTGTGAGAGACAGAAATTTACAAAAAAAATTTCTTAGCGCCACTTCCAGGAGCTTCATCCGGCTCTTCCAGTGGCCCTGATAGGGGTGGCATGCTGGGCAATGAAGGAGATAACACCAGCTTTGCATTATCAGCTGGTACCACGGTGGCTCAGTGGTTAGCACTGCAGATTTACAGCACTAAGGTCCTGGGTTCAATTCCCACCAAGGACAACATCTGCAAGGAGTTTGCATGTTCTCCCCATGTTTGTGCGGGTTTCCTCCCACATTTCAAAGACATACTGATAGGATGTTTAGATTGTGAGCCCCAAGAGGAAAAGTGTTGCAAAATGTATGTAAAGCAGTATGAAATTAATAGCAATAAATAAACTTCATTATAATATTGCCAAGGCTAAAAATCATGGTGTCAGGCTAATATTAGACCTGGCCACCATGAATTTCTAGTAAACAGTAAAATAAAACATAACACTAAGAAAAACCCCAACTGCCTGGGGTTTACCTGGCTGGCAATCAAAAATACGGCAAAACAACGCAATTTTAAAAAAAATATTTATTTAATTAATTTAAAAAAACGAATGAGCTTCCCTGTATTTTGATTGCCAACCAAGGTAAAGCCAGGCAGCTAGGGGTGGCAGCCTGTAGCCATCCGCTTTATCTGCGCTGAGAATCAAAAATACTGTGAAGCGTCTCGTCTTTTTTTAATTATATATTTTTACAGTACTGTGATGTCATTCAATCACAAGTAATGTTGTCACAGAGAATAGGCGTCAGTGATTGCCTGTTGTAGAAGGCAGGAATCTACTTATATGATTGTATGGGCATGATTCAGCTTACTCCAGCAACCAATCGCAAATGCCCATACTCTGTGACAACAGTACCTGTGATTGGCTGTTGATTCCTTTGCAGTGAATTTACCGGAAGTTAATGAATAGCACCAGAATTACAAGCAGCAGCACAGCGTGACAGGGGGATGACGGGACCTGGTATTACCGGTAAGTAAGATGATACTATTTAATAACTATATGATTTATTTTAGAGCACCCTGCCCCATCTCATAACTGTAAAGACCCAGTTCGAGGTTTAGACTCAAGTTGTCCTCAAACTCAAATATTAAAAAATCTGTGTAAGCACGGTGAACTAGAACATCGCCGATTTCGCCCATCAGTAGAGGGGAAGCTATTTTTTTTATTAACCTTTCCACATCTGAGAAAACAGATCCTACTCTGCTCAGAGCCTAATCAGAGTCTGACTTGCATAATCAGACTGTTTTTAATGGATGGAGAAAATATGGTAGTGTGAACGTGGCCTTATGATGAAACTGGATCTCTTTGTCATATAGTGCAAGAAACAAGTAATCCTTTGCTATTCTACATTTATTGACAGATTTCAGGCTTCCATTTTGTTATCAGTATTCATAGAGCACATACGGTAATTACATACTTAAAAAGTGATATTTAAGAAATAGCCCAAAGAATATGTAATGTTATGAAAAGAAAAGCAAAAAAGAATATGTGGCTAAGCACAAACTACATTGAAGGACATAATTATTTTATCTCTTGCTGATTTTGTATGTGTGCTCACTGACAAAGACATGAGCAGTCTATAATTTTGAGGGTAGGTTAATTTTAACTGTAAGGGTACCTTTACACGCGGCAACATTTCTAGGTATTCCACAGGTAACTTACTGGCTGCAGTGAAATCATGGAGACATTTTTCCATTTGTACACAGCAACAAGATAGAACCATGTCTCCATGATTTCACTGCAGCCAGTAAGTTACCTGTGAAATACCTAGAAATGTTGCCGCGTGTAAAGGTACCATAAGAGATAGAAAATCAAACATAAAATCCAGATAATCACATTGTCTAAATTATATAAATGCATTTGCGTTTTGCAGAGATAAATAATTATTTGATCCCACTGGTAAACAAGACATTACTTTGTGACAAATCCCTTGTTGGCAGCACAGCAGTCAGACGTTTCTTGACATTGATGATGAGGTTTGCACACATGTCAGGAGGAATTTTGGTCCACTCCTCTTTGCAGATCATTTTTAAATCATTGAGATTCTGAGATGCTGTTACTTGTCAACTCTGAGCTTTAGCTCCCTCCATACATTTTCTATGGGATTACTGTCTGAAGACTGGCTAGGCCACTCCATGATTTTAAAGTGCTTCTTTTCTTCTTTGTTGCCTTGGCTCTATGGTTTGAGTCATTGTCATGCTGGAAGACCCAGCCGCAACCCAATTTAATATCCTTGTGGACGGAAGGAGGTTGTCCCTTAGGATCTTTCAGTACATGGCTCCATCCATTGTCCCATTGATGTGGTGTAGTAGTTTTGTACCCTTAGCAGAGAAACATCCCAAAACATGATGTTTCCACCACCATGCTTGAATGTGGAGACTGTGTTCTTTGGGTCATAAGCAGCATTTCTCTTCCTCCAAACACGGCGAGTTAATGCCAAAGAGCCCAATTTTTGTCTCATCTGATCACAGCACCTTCTCCCAATCACTCTCAGAATCATCAAGGTGTTCATTAGAAAACTTCAGATGGGCGGCGCATGTGCTTTCTGGTGCAGTGGGACTTTGCAGGCACTGCAGGATTTTAATCCATTACGGCATAATATGTGACCAATGGTTTTCTTGGTGGCAATGGTCCCAGCTGCCTTGAGATTAACAAGTTCCCCAGTGTAGCTTTAGTCTGATCTCTCTCCTTCCTAATGATCCTGGATACCCCACGAGGTGAGATTTTGCATGGAGCCCCAGATTGATGTTGAATGATACTCATTTTGTATTTCTTACATCTTCATACTATTGCACCAATAGTTGTCTCCTTCACCCCACAAGCATTGTCTTACTTATGGTTTTGTAGCCCATTCCAGCAGGTCCAGGATATTTTCCCTGACATCCTTAGGCTGGCTTCACACTGCGGGTCAGATCTGATCCGAGGCTGTCAGGATGAACCTGACAGCCCCGGATTGGATCAGCACACAGAACCGGAGGGCTAATATGCCCTCCTTCCGGTGTGCACCCGCACGCAGCTGCTGCCACAGATGAATCAGGACCACGGCTGGCAGGGAGCTAGCCGCGGTCCTGAAACAACAGCGGCGTGCAGCCACAGGGGTCCGGTTCCCGGATCCTCCCAGACCGGTGCAATCCGGCCCCATAGGCTCCCATGTCAGGGAATGCCGGATTGCCCCGGATCCGGGCGAATCTGAGGCAATCCGGGTCAATCCGGGAATTGCCAATTAGAGGAGATATTCTGCTCTCTGAAACAAAAATGCTGCAAGGTAAACAACGTAGAAAAAAGCATCAAAACATTAGATTTAATTTATTTACTTCTGCAACATTGCAACAAAATGCTATAAGTGGCAATCAAAAGCATCATTTCTACCCCAAAATGTTATCAGTAAAAACGTCAGCTCAGGATGCAAAAAACAAGTCTCAGAGGGTCCTTCCTCTTCTAACTTCAAACCCTCTCCCACCTCACACAGAAACCCCACTAACCTTATTAGCATTACCTGCAGACCGTCATCTCCCTGTATTAAATGCGCTCTCTGGAATCCACGGTCTGTATGCAACAAACTTTACTTCATTCATAACTACTTTCTCACTAACTCTCTCAATCTCCTGGCCCTCACTGAAACCTGGATCCAGGATTGAGACATTGCTTCCCCTGCTGTTATTTCTCACGGTGGCCTACACTTCTCTCATTCTCCAAGACCTGGGAACAGACATGGTGGTGGAGTTACTGTAATAGGACAAAATGCCGGAATGCCCGCGCTGCCACCAGGAAACGAAGAGTTAACTGGGCAGATTTTTCTTTATTATATCCTACGCGTTTCGGAGCCTCTATCTGGGCTCCTTCCTCAGAGACATGTTCCCTGAGGAAGGAGCTCGGATAGAGGCTCCGAAACACGTAGGATATAATAAAGAAAATTCTGCCCAGTTAACTCTTCGTTTCCTGGTGATTCCTGGTGGCAGCGCGGGCATTCCGGCATTTTGTCCCATTACAGCATTCCTGTTTCCACGGTTATCGTGAAGGTGCGGCCCTGCAGCAGCCATCCTACAAGCCATCTTACAGGCGATTACACTGGTTGTGGGTGACAAAACAGAGCCAGGTGAGCAGTTCCTAATATACACCGCTATAAACCTTTGTAAAAAGGATAAGACCCTATGCGCATTTATCTCACGTTTGCAGGCTGATGGTGGTGGAGTTAGCTTACTCCTGTCCCAACAATGTGCTTTCCAGCCAGGTCATCCCTCCAGCCCCAGCAGTCTCATTTCCTTCATTTGAGGTTCACACCATTAGGCTATTCCATCCCCTTCCCCTCAGAGTAGCAGTCGTATACTGCCCCCAAGGGTCACCCACCCAGTTCCTCGACCATTTATCCACGTGGCTGATACACTTCATGTCCTCAGAATTACCAGCCCTCATTCTGGGAGACTTTAACATCCCCATAAACAGCCCCATCTCCCCATCTGCATCCCAGCTCCTATCTCTATCCACATCTCTTGGTCTCTCACAGCTCTCAACCTCTGAGACAAACAAGGACGGTAACACCCTCGACCTGGTCTTTACCCGACTCTGCTCAACCTCCTCCATAGATAATTTATCTCTTCCCCTCTCTGACCACAACATTCTCTCCTTCACGCTCACTAACCCTCACCCACCACAGCCCACCGTTACCTATCAAACATCCTGAATTCTACAGGCCATTAACCCTCATGCACTCACAGTCTCTCTCAGCTCATCACTGTCCCCAATCTCCTCATTCTCCTGTCCAGATCTGACAGTAAATCACTATAATAACACTCTCAGAAGCACCCTGGACCAAGTAGCGCCCCTCACCCACAGAAACTCCAAACACAGAGTTAGACAGCCCTGGCTCACATCACAAACTAGATTCCTCCAGCGATGCTCTACGAGTGCTGAACGCCTATGGAGGAAAACTCGCTCACCAGAAGACTTTATCCATTATAAATTCATGACCTAAACCTACAACTCTGCCCTTCACATTGTCAAACAAACCTACTTCATCACCCTGATTTCCTAACTATCCAACAATCCAAAAAAAACTCTTTGACACCTTTTACTCTCTCCTCAGTCCTAAAGTGCAGGCCTCCATCATTGACCATTGTGCTAATGATCTGGCCTCTTACTTTATGGAGAAAATAGACAACATCCGTCAGCAAATCAGCTCCCAGCCTCCAAGCGCTGCCACTCTCATTCTTCCCCACATCTCCTCCGGCTTACTCTCCACATTTGACCCAGTTAAAGAAGAAGAAGTTTCCAGGCTCCCCTCTTCCTATCATCCCACTACATGCACCACTAACCTCATTTCCACACACCTACTCCAGTCTCTCTGTCCGGTCGTCACCACTCACCTAACCAAAATCTTCAACCTCTGCCTCTCTTCTGGCATCTTCCCATCCTCCTTCTAACACTCGATCATTACGCCATTATTAAAGAAAGCTTCTCTTGACCCATCCTGCACAAATAACAACAGACCAGTCTCCAATCTCCCCTTCATCTCTAAACTCCTGGAGCGCCTGGTCTTCTCCCCCCTCACCCATTACCTCTCCACTCACTCTCTTCTAGATCCATTACAGTCTGGCTTCCGACCCCTTCACTCTACAGAAACTGCCCTCATCAAGGTGACCAATGACCTACTAACAGCAAAATGTAATGGTGATCACTCTCTGCTTATTCTTCTTGATCTCTCTGCAGCTTTTGACACTGTTGACTTGACCACCATCTCCTTCTCTCTATGCTGCACTCCATTGGTATAAAGGACACTGCTCTCTCCTGGCACTCTTCCTATCTTTCTGACCGTTCTTTCAGTGGATCATTCTCTGGCTCTACTTCCTCTCCTCTTCCTCTCACTATTGGGGTCCCTCAGGGTTCAGTACTTGGACCTGTCCCTCAGGGTTCAGTCCTTGGACCTCTTTTCTTTTCTCTCTACACGGCCCCAATTGGACAGACCGTCAGCAGATTTGGCTTCCGGTACCATCTCTATGCTGACGTCACACAATTATACACTTCAGCCCCTGACCTTAGCCCTGCGGTTTTAAAAACACCAATGACTGTCTTGCTGCAGTTTCTAACATCATGTCGGCTCTCTATTTAAAATATGGAAAGGGTTACTCAATAGGAGCGCAGATTCACAAAGGAGAAGGGTAGAATTGAACTGAAAAAACTTTATTACCACAACGCGTTTCCACAACGGAACGTTGTCTTCCTCAGGTGGATTTAGGTTAACTGTGACAATGGACACATTATAAAGTTATATTCACCAATCAGATTGTAGCAGTTAGTTAGTGACATCACTTTGTTAACCCTATCCTTCCTTCCAATTCATCCTGACATGTGAAAGTGTTAAAATATAAATGTATATCAAATTCATTAAAATTACTAATAATATTGCGGATTAAAATGTATATATTGAAGTATAAAAAAAAAATTCATTTTTTTTCTCTAAAAAATAGGAAATTACTTATGATATGAATAAAAGAAGGACTTATACTAAAAAAATATAAAACACCGTTCAAATGAAGTAAAAAATTGAGTTACAATAGTATATTGTTGTTGTAAGTGAATTTTTTACTTTATTGTAACTGTGTTTTATATTTTTTTGGTATAAGTCCTTCTTTTATTCATATCATAAGTAATTACTTACTTTTTAGAGAGAAAAAAGGAAAAAAAAATGTCTCTTTTTTTACACTTCTATATATACATTTTAATGCGCAATATTAATTGTAATTATTATGAATTTGATGTACATTTATATGTTATTATTTTCACCTAAAACGCTTTCACATGTTAGGATGAATTGGAAGGAAGGCTAGGGTTAACAAAGTGATGTCACTAACTGCTACAATCTGATTGGTGAAGATAACTTTATAATGTGTCCATTGTCACAGTTAACCTAAATCCACCTGAAGGTACCGTCACACAGGGACATATCGCCGGCGATATTGCCGGGGATCGCGGGAGCGCGCATCCCTGACAGCATCGCCAGGGAGATGTCAGACTGAGCAACTTACCGGCGATGTCGCCGGATAGTTGCCGCGGCTATCGCTCGCTGGGTTGCCCAGCAACCCAGCAAGCGATCACTCGCAATGTTGGATATAGGCGGAATCGCCCGTAACATTGCGGATTGCCGCGTTACACAGGGCGATCAGGCATGATCGCCTCAGCAACATCGCCAGGTTTCCCAACACTGTTGGGAAACCTGGTGATATTACTCAGGCGATTCATCGCCTGTTTATCGCCCTTTCACACGAGGCAACTCACCGGCGATGTCGCCGCAACCTGGCCACACCCCTCAGTAGCCGGCAACATCGCCGGCAATATCTCCCCGTGTGACGGGCCCTTTAGGAAGACAACGTTCCGTTGTGGAAACGCGTTGTGGTAATAAAGTTTTTTTTAGTTTAATTCTACCCTTGTCCTTTGTGAATCTGCGCTCCTATTGAGTAACCCTTTCCCTATTGTAAAATTCCTCTCAACCTTATGGGTGTATGCTTACTGGAGCTGCGGGTTGCGGAAAACCCCTAACAGAGATCGGTGTGGAGCCGCAGGACCTGTGGTGACATAGGAGCCCTGTGATGCTTAGAACTCCTGATTGCACCCCACGTGACGAAGCGGAGGAGCAGTGTCGATCAGTACGGTCACCAGGAGAACCTGGTGGAAGCACTCACTGAGGTTGTGTGGAGGCGGCACAACCGATACAGGTGAGAGTCCCACCGCACACACCCCCAAATACCTCTAATTTACCGGGTACCTCTATGGGAGCGCTTTCTATCTCTCGGCTCTCTATTTAAAACTCAACCTTTCCAAAACTGAACTTCTTTTGCTCCCGCCCTCCATTAACCTCCCTAAATCTGATATCTCTCTCAATGTGCAGTACCACGATAACACCTAGGCAGCAGGCACGCTGTCTCATTGTCACGTTTTACATCGATCTCTCCTTCACCTCCTATATACAATCTCTCATCTGCTCTTGTCACTTACACCTGAAGAACATCTCTAGAATGCCCCTTTCTCACCATGGAAACAACTAAAACCCTAATCCACTCCCACCTTGAGTGTTGTGATTCTCTATTAATTGGCCTCCCCCTCTCTAAACTTTCCCCTCTACAATCAATCCTTAATGCAACAGCCAGGATCACCTACCTGGCCAATCGTTACTCAGATGCCTCCGCTCTGTGCCAGTCATTGCACTGGCTGCCTATACACTACAGGATCAAGTTCAAATTGCTTGTTCTCACCCACAAACCTCTTCACAATGCAGCACCCCGCTACATCTCATCCCTCATCTCTGTCTATTACCCCACCCATTCTATACGTTCTACAAATGACCTTCGACTAACATCTGTACTAATCCTCCCACTCCCGACTCCAAGATTTGCCCCGAGCTGCACCAATTCTCTGGAATGCTCTATCCCAAGAAATCAGGACCATCCACAACTTGCATGGCTTCAGATGCTCACTAAAAATACATCTTTTCAAGGTAGTCTATCATGCTCCCTAACAAAATTCTTTTGTTTTATTCCAATCAATTACCCCAGGAGTAAGGCCAAAAAATCCAGGTTTTAATTGTATATGTCTGTGTTCTAAATTGTTTAAGAAAGTTGAGCATTGGAGTATGTCTAGCTGTTATTGAGGTCTCCACTGTCTTGTTGACAGGGAAGGCGTTATATACCCGCTGCCGCTGTTATAACAAACCTGGCAATGCTCCTATACCTGAGAGGTATGTTTTCTCTAATGGATAAAGCGCCCTAGAGCATGCCCCTAGAGTGTTGATAGGTCCGTGGTCCATGTGGGGCGTGGTGGAATCGCGCCCGTGGCTGATTCGCTGGCTCAGTTGCATGGCAACCACTTTGTGGTACCGGCGTCTGGGCGTAGCGGGCGGCTGTGGGGGCGTTCCTGCCTTGCCGCCCAGACTGGCGGATTGGTCGGCCATGTAGGGGGTGGGGAGTATGCAGTGAGAGCGTCTAATTGAATGCCTAGCAACAGGTAAACAGCGGATGTGATGTATCAACATGCTTCACTTCCGGAGTAATACCGGAAGTGATGACAGACGCTGATATCACGGAGCTGCTATAAAAGGACTGATTGTCCCTGCTATGACCACCCTCCTCAGACAAAGCCTAAGCGAAACGTGCATTAGGGGGCGGTCACAGACAGGTAATATACTTTTGACCCATGAATTGACATTTGTCTATATGATTTATTGTACATAGAGCCTCTGATTGTACCCAAAAGTGGGATACAAGGTATTGATGTTTAATTACCTGAGTACTTTGGCTGTACATCATGATTAATACTAATGGTTGTAGAGTATACTGTTAAGAGATCATGTGGTCACTTGTTCTGTGTTCCGGATTAACATCTATCATTTTTTATTGTGTTTGGTGAATTAAATAAAATGTATTAAATTAATAAATTTGGATTTTTTGGCCTTACTCCTGGGGTAATTAAATTGGAATTAAATGTTGGCTTGGAAGGCCTTGTTATATAAGGGTGATTTCTGAAATACAAAATTCCTTTGTACTGTACACAGCTAATTCACTATCTCTCTCGACATAACTCTTCTTCAAACTCCACCAAACCCAAAACGTCTACACAGATTGTCTGGTGACCATTCGTGTAACTTTATTTCTATCCCCCATTTCCTCAAGATGCCTTTACCATCAGTGTAATAAGCCCCTGTACTTAGTGTAACCACTATCCTGTTGTAGATCTCTTTATGTTCTTTTGAGCAGGGCAGGGCCGGCGTCAGCACCCGGCGTACCCGGGCAAGTGCCGGGGCCCGACTGCTTGGAGGGGGCCCACCGGGCCCCTGAGGGCTAGGGTCACACTTGTGTTGTGACCCTAGCCTGACGCAAGTATTGTCTGCTGCAGCGCAGAGCGTTTAACGCTATGCGCTGCCAGCAACTGAGCCCATAGAAACCCGATGTTTACATTGACAACCAGTGGTTGTCAAGGTAAACGTCGGGTTTCTATGGGCTGCCTCCAGCGCATAGCATTAAACGCTATGCGCTGCAACATACAATACTTGCATAAGGCTAGGGTCACAATGCAAGTGTGACCCTAGCCTCAGGGGCCCCTGAGCACTGCCCCCACAGCCAGAGCCATATCCAGGGGGTAGCTGGGGAGTCATTTTCAGGCTCCTTCAGCACCGGAGGTCTCCCTCCTTCCCCCTCCACGGGAGCTGCACACTCTGGGCTCAGGCTGACAGGACCTGTGATGATGTCAATGGATGGGGAGGAGTCAGGGGTCTCATGATCAGCTCCTCCGTGTATCCAGGACTGTGGTGGCCACCATGAATGATGCTCAAATAAGGTGAAGTTTGTGTGGGGACAGGAGGCATTTACAGTGTGAATGTAGCAGAGGCGAGTGTGTACGAGGTGTACGGAGCAGAGCCATGTGTGTACGAGGTGTACGGAGCAGAGCCGTGTGTGTACGAGGTGTACGGAGCAGAGCCGTGTGTGTACGAGGTGTACGGAGCAGAGCCGTGTGTGTACGAGGTGTACGGAGCAGAGCCGTGTGTGTACGAGGTGTACGGAGCAGAGCCGCGTGCGTACGAGGTGTACGGAGCAGAGCCGCGTGCGTACGAGGTGTACGGAGCAGAGCCGCGTGCGGACGAGGTGTACGAAGCAGAGCCGCGTGTGTATGAGGTGTACGAAGCAGAGCCGCGTGTGTACGAAGTATGTGTACCAGTGGTAGCCCCCCGCGGATTCCGCTCCTATAGTCTCAGCCGCCTTTGCCAGCAGCATTCTTCTCCAGAGTCTCTTCTGCCGTTGTCTGCATTCTGCAGCTCAGCATGGAGGGGCACGATGTAGTCATCACTGTGCTGATATGTGCAGAGCGACCGGAGCGGCAAGAAGAAAGGTGAGGAGAAAGAGAGATCTGGACGGCCAGACACTCCGCTTGGCTGCGGTGCCACCATATGGAAGTGCGGCTCCATTGAGCTGCTTGCATTATTTGTGAGCTTGAGAATGCTTGTGTATATACCAAGAATCATCAGACGCACAAAAATGCAACATTTTGCATTTGAAGGGTATTTTTAGAAAGCGCAAGGGAACGCAATCGCATTTTAGCCCTAACAACGTGTAATATACTCACTGTCAGAAACAGCTCTTGCTGGTTTCAGCAGTCACTGTTCCTGTAAGGCTGCCTTCACATAGGAGTTTTTTTTTAAATGTGGCAGTTCCGGTAAAAAAAAAACCCGCATCTGCCGCATTTTCCGTCTAGTGGCTGCACTTGCTGCACGTTTGCGGCAAGCCCATGCATTGTCTATGGGGCTTGCGGTAAGTGTGCGGCAATATATATATATATACATATATATACACATATATATATATATATATATATATATAGTCCGCGATATGTACTTAAAGGGGGCCCACTGAGACCTTTTCGCCCGGGGCCCACAGAAACCTGGAGCCGGCCCTGGAGCAGGGTCACCTTTATTTTTGCTTTATCTATTGTATTGTATTTTTTACATTGATTTTATGCTTATTGTATTGTTTCCTATTATTGTACTGAATTCTTTCTCTACTGGAATTACTGTATTATATTGTGTATTTTGTTATTGTATTATATTGTGTATTTTAATTTAATAACCACTTTATTGTAAAGTACTGCGGAATATGTTGGCGCTATATAAATAAAGATTTATTATTATTATTATTATTACAGATCCATATCTCACAAATTGAAAACGTTATTGGCGTCAGGAAACACAACCAAATTTTTTTTTATGAATTTCCAATTTATTTTCACCATTTAAATAAAAAAACTCTGCATGTTTGGTATCTGCATAATTCTACTGACCTGGAGAATTATACTACCGTATTGTAAACATGGTAAAAAAAAAAAACATAGCTGTGAAATAGCATTTTTTTCTGGCAACTTCAACATACATATGCCTAACCCAGGGTTGTATGGGGAGTCGGGTGTCTGGGCCCTGCTGTGGTTGGGATGTCACTGGTGGCCTGCCCAGACCCGTGGCCCTGGTGGTCAACTGCTAAAGGAGTTGGGGAATGGTAATAAAGAGTTTAAAAGTTTGTCGTGATGCCACCTCCAGATTCTGGTGATGAGCACAAGCGCCGCTTCAGACCTTTGGGGAAGATGATATTGCAGCTTGGATGGAGCAGCTCCCTGCAGGTGGAGGTGGGGCAGAGCAGCACTGATAGTCGTGGTGCTGGTGGTTGTTTGGAGTGTAAGGATGACCTGTGGAGCAGTGCAGCAGTTGAGGTGAAAGGAAAACACTGAAGCTTTCTCACTCTACATGGGTACTTTACTCTGTAAACCAGTTCAGATTGAAGTTCAGGTTACAGCACAAAGAGTCTATAATTAGGTAGCTGTTCAGGTAGTCACAGAGGGTTGCAATGTCATTCAGCGGATCCCGTAGAATATTCTATCTTGTTAATCCCATGTCCTGCTGCTAAAACCTGCCCTGGCAAAGCCGTCTTCTATACCACACCCATTGGGGTGCTGTGAGATTCCCTTCTTCCTCCTGAACACAGTGCACCGTATCCTCGGAGCCGGTACTCCGTTAGATGGACCAGGTTTCCCCTAGAGTATGGGCGCTCTTTCTTTTCCCGGGCTGCCTCTTCTCTAGGCCCCCTCCCTGGGAGTTTCCTTGACTCTCTCGGAGGCTCCCCTCTGCTTCGATCCTCAGTGCAAACTAAAACTCCACTGTCTGACTTCCATCCTCCCCTAACTCCGCCCAATGGGAATGGGTCTACCCGTCTACCCGAGGTTAAGTGTGGGTGTGCTGGGGATGGGATCCACTTGCAAACCTTAGAGTACATTTACACGTCGCAACATTGCATGCAATTTCACTTGCAACCTACTGGTTGCAGTGACATCATGGACACATTGTTCCATTTGTACACAGCAACAAGGTAGAACAATGTGTCCATGATTTCACTGCAACCAGTTAGTTGCAAATGAAATTGCATGCGATGTTGCGACGTGTAAAGGTGCCCTAACTCTCCCCTATGACAGGAATAACTGCACACTCGTTTGTGGGTGCAGTACCACTACTGTGTCGCACTGACCAGTGGGGCGCCAAACATATTTGGAGTTTTTTTCATGTTTATGAGTGCATCACATTATAAAATAAATGAAAAACAGAAGAAAATCCAGCATCTGGAGACAAGTTAAAATTTCAGTGTTTATTCTTTAAAGTTTAAAAGTTATGTATCTACCTACAGTGAATACCAAAGGTACAAAGATAGAACCAAGTTGACGTGTTTAGGCATAAAAGCCTTATTCGTGGAAGAGGAATAATGTTTTTCAATGGACATCTCTGGCCTCAACATAGCAACATCTGTGATCCCATGGTTTCCATGAAGTTATTGCAATGCAGCATTGCGCAGTCAGTTACCTGACTATGTGGCCAAATGGGCACATTTACAAACTGAGGCTGACCTAGGTGCCCCCCAGGAGGATCATCCCTGAGGAAGGACCCCATACTTCTCTCACCGTCTACTTGACCAACGACGGCATTGCACACGCTCTGTGAAACTACTTAACCCACGGAGGACTCCACTAAGAAGGGTGAGCTGACATTTATTTTTATTTATTATAAAATAAATGGTGTCATTCAAAACTACAACTAGTAGTAAAACTACCGTATATACTCGCGTATAAGCCGAAAATTGGGCTGAAAAGTCCCCCCCCCCCTCGGCTTATACGCGAGTCAGGGCTGCAAGAGGCTGGGGAGGCTGACAATTATACAGGCCCCCCTCACAGTATGGCACCCCCCCTCACAGGATGGCCCCCACATGCAGCGCTGCGCACATACATTACCTGGCTATCAGCTGTCACCCTCCGGTGGCGAATCGCTGCTCCTGGCTCCGGGCTGCATTTTCATCTCTGTCTTCCTGCTTGTCACGTGACCGGCCGGGGTCGCGATGACGTCATCGCGATGAGCCCCGGCCACAAGCAGGAAGACAGAGATGAAGATGCAGCCCGGAGCCAGGAGCAGCGATTCGCCACCGGAGGGTGACAGCTGATAGCCAGGTAATGTATGTGCGCAGCGCTGCATGAGGGGGCCATCCTGTGAGGGGGGGTCGCCATACTGTGAGGAGGACCTGTATACCACACTGCTGGGGCTGTATACTATGCTGGGGACCTGCTGTATACCACACTGCTGGGGCTGTATACTATGCTGGGGACCTCCTGTATACCACACTGCTGGGGCTGTATACTATGCTGTGGACCTGCTGTATACCACACTGCTGGGGCTGTATACTATGCTGGGGACCTGCTGTATACCACACTGCTGGGGCTGTATACTATGCTGGGGACCTGCTGTATACCACACTGCTGGGGCTGTATACTATGCTGGGGACCTGCTGTATACCACACTGCTGGGGCTGTATACTATGCTGGGGACCTGCTGTATACCACACTGCTGGGGGCTGTATACCTGTGCTGGGGTCCACCCTCGGCTTATACGCGAGTCAATACGTCTTCCCAGGTTTTGGGGGCAAAAGTAGGGGGGTCGGCTTATACATGGGTCGGCTTATACATGAGTATATATGGTAATAAAGTAATAACGTTATGGCTCTTGGAAGCAGGGAAGGAAATAGCGAAAACAAAAAATAAGCCCATCATGAAGGGGTTAATTAACATTTTCATTGCCTATGCGATGAGCTTTGAATAGGCAGGAAACAAGTTTACAAATCTCACTTCATAACACTGAGCTTTGAAAATTTGGTTACTGCCTATGCAGAGTGCAGTAGTTGACGATGAACTTAGCTCATATTTTTGTTTTGCATAAGCAGCTTAAGGTGGGCATTTACTGAGTTTTCCCCTCTACAGACTGTCGTGATCACCCTTGGTCCTTCTTTTCGCTACTCTACTGTGCAACAGCGTCAAAACTTGTAAAACGTTTGCGCAAAACTACAAATTGCTCAACATTTTTGATCCATTTCAAACAGTTTTTCATCTGATTTCTGTCACAAATTGTTTGCTCAATTTCCTCCTTTACATAAAACCAGTTGGTCTTGAACTTTCATTTCCTGATGTGACTGATGCACTTTTAACAGTTCTTTCTCTGAGCTCATGACTGTATGGTGGTGTTTTTGTGCACTGCCATTGGCACTATATTACACTGTTAGGCTATGTGCACACTTTGGCGGGTGCACAGCGGGTTAGGGTCGGCGGCGGCTGGGCGGACCCGCCAGGAAGCTCTGCAGCCGTCCACCGGCTTCCTGGCGGGTATGTGCGGCGGGTGCCGGGCGGGTGCACAGCGGGTTAGCGGCGGCGGTTCTGCAGTGGCTGGAAGCAGCACATGATTCTGCTTGCAGCTGCTGCAGGACCGGCCGGTTTATAGAACATGCACATTCTTTGCTAACCCGCTGGGAACCTAGCGGGTTAGCAACAGATGAGCATGTGTAAACCGCCGGTGTGTGCACACCGGGTGTCGGTTTACATAGGTTTTAATGTTAATCCAAACGCCGGTTTGGATTAACATAAATTTACATAAAACTTATGTAAATCGACCGGCTGTTTACACAGCTAAACCGACCCTAACCCGGCCAGTGTGCACATACCCTTAAGGCCCCGTCTCACGCTTCAATGGTCGAACGATGCAATCAGCGATCTGACTTGACCTAGATCGCTGGAACGACGTTCAATGATCGCTGGTGAAATGTCACACGTACAGATATCATTAATGATGCAGCAATGATTCAGCGACAAGCAAACAATGCTTGCGGTTGTTAGCTCACTGACGTCCTTCACTTCTCAATAGGCGAGGTCATTAACGACATCGTTATCGAGGTGACACACGCACCCATGCTGCAGGTTGAACAAACGCTCATCGTTTGGTTTAAGGTCCGGTTCACAAACCTCCCATCAATGATCTGCCTGGTTATCATTAATCGGATGTACATGTCACACTGAACGACGTTAGAACGACAGGTGATCATTTAATTTTGTTATATTTTAAACCATTGATTTCTTTTATTTCGCTTTAGCAGTATATCTATATACACTGTACATACACTGCTAAAGCAAAAGTATACACATGTTACATGGGAACAGGATTATTCCTGCCCCGTGTGACATCACTTCCTCCTGCGACTCCTGCGCCCGCGCTTATTGGTGCTGGAATACCACATTGTCTGAATGACAATGCGTATTCCAGCGCCTTATAATGGGACCTATGGAGGAAAGTGCATGCATTTTTGTGCAAACAATTAAAATGTTCATTCTTTTGACGCGTGCGCTTTCGGACCCAAAAGTCAGTAAATTACACAGCATCTGAACGGCAAAAGTGAAAGTCTACTCCCTTTGCCGGGAAACGCAGACGCAGATGTGCTTTTGAGGGGAAACTGTGTCGTAAAAAAAAATGGGGCAAAAGCGCAGCATGTGAACGCAATCTAATAGTGTTCTAACCTGCTCAGCCTCCATACTGAAAGCCAGGCTTCCGGGAGGAAATTAACTTTATTCGTCCAAGAGGAGCACTTTCAGCCACTATTTAGTACACAGTGAGCGTTGGCTGTAACCATGCCCCAACCTTGTCTTGACAGCCAGCTTTGCAACGCGTAATTTCTGACTTGACAGATTCCCTTTAAATGGTTGGTTAGTTCGCATGTGCAATGAAAGTATTAGGGCTCATTCGCTTTTGTTGATCCATTTTTGGTGCAGTTTGTTCACCAAAAGCGGATCCTCTTTTTTTTTTCATAAAAAGCATCACAAACACATCATCTGTTTGTGCCGCCTTTTCTTCCATTTTGGTCGGACGTCAACAGACAGACAGACAGACACACACACAGACAGAGACTACACACTTTGTGTGTGATGTCTTCTTTTTGGGCACCGGCAGGAAATATGGAGTACTGACAGGACCTGGCGCCATGTGACTCTCAGACTGAGTCACATGGGCAGGTCTTGTCAGTACAGACAGACAGAAACACATACAGAGACCATGGCAAGCCCCGGCGATGTCTTCCTTTTGGGCACCAGTAGGACCTTTTGAGGACCTGGCCCCATGTGACTCTCAGGCTGAGTCACATGGGAAGGCCCTATCAGTACCCGCTCCCTTAGGTCCTGCTTGCGCCCGAAGAAAGACATCACCGGGGTTCGCAGTGGGATCACCGGGAAGGGTAAGTAATAGAGCGTTTGTGATGTGGAAAGCACAGCAGAAAAATGGAACAATAATTAAGGCTCATTATCTTCTGGATGCGCTTTCTGCACCACTGACAAAGCAGTCAAAAACACTGGTGTCTGCCCAGCAAATTGAAAAGCCCATTCACTTTGCTGGGAGATCTGGTGACTGAACTATTTTTGCTCAAGTTTAAAAGACAAACAAAAAAAAAAACAGCACCAAAAACATATAGTGTGAACATAGCCTAACTCTTTAAAGAGGAAATATGTCATTTCTAACAGTTCTTGTATGGCGGCAGCTTTTGGGCTCTCTATATCACTATATTTGGGTATTATTTTATACTGTTTGGAACTTTATGGAAAAGAAAAATAGTTGGAATTCTCTGTGACCTGTCCCTGGTGACAACAGCACAATCAATTCTGCTCCCATATCTTTTGCAGTCTACCCCAAATCTATAACAAGTTTTTGATGAGTAGAGGGTTTATTCGTGTCCAGTCAATGAACTAGTTACTGAGCTTCTAGAGGTGTGAAATGAGTCAGTTGTCTGTGATTTCCCAAATGACTTTTTTTTTTATATCTGATAGCTAATGCCAGATGCTGATCGCAGTGAGTATCAACAGCAATCCACTTAAACTGACATTTTTTGCTTAGAAGCTGTGTCAAACACCCGGAAGATGTATGGAAATGTGCTGACTGGCAAAAAAAGAAAAGAAAAAATAATACGGTAATTAAAAAAAAAAAAATTACACCGCTGGTTGTAAATGAGATAAGAATGGATTTGTATCTGTTTGCAGTCATATAAAGTCACACAACTGAAGGCTGAAATTGCTTTTTGATATCTGGATATTTCACAAATAGATAATTAAAAGCGATGATGTTTACCGTGGTGATTTACAGGAGCGCTATCTTTTCATCTGTTCGGTAATTGTGCTTTAATACTTTATTTATTTCTATTTCACGTAAGGGATTATGATGATTCTGGTTTCTGACAAACTGTGTTCTGTTATTAAACATGCTTGTATCACAGAAATGGAAGGAAATCAGCTGTGATTGTTTTCTGAGGCTGGCTTCACACCACAGTGTGTTCCGGTCCGGGGCAATCCGGTGTCAACCAGATAGCCCCGGACCGATTTTTGGCCTCATAGTAGCCGGTAGACGGTTAGTAGACGGTTTCATCAGTACGGTGGAATCCGGGGGAATACGGATTATTCTCTCCGGACATAAAAATGATGCTTGCACAATTTTTGTGTCCAGGGAGAAAAATCTCCCCAATTTGCCGGATCCCGGATTCGCCCGGATTCTCCCGGATCCTTCCGGATCCGGGGCAATCCGGCGCTCCCTAACATGGGATCCTATAGGTCCGGGAGGATCCGGGAACCGGATACCGGCGGCTGTACGCCACTGTTGTTTCAGGACTGCGGCTAGCTCCATGAAAAATCAGCAGCTGCGGCTGCAATTACAGCCATTTGGCCCTCTGGTTCTGTGTGCTGATCCGGTCCGGGGCTGTCAGGTTCATGACTGGATCACACTGTGGTGTGAAGCCAGCCTTAGCCAGAAAATTGGGGTAAAAAAGGCCCCTCTTTTTAGCGCTAATGAGCAGCTTTTGCTCGACTAAAAGATTATTTCTCTATGTGAAAAGCATAGTGAATACATTATACATACATTTTACATTTTCACGCTGCATACCCTAAATATCTGGACAGGAGCCAGGATGTTACTTGAAAGGTCAGCTTCACACCGCGGTGTGATCAGGTCCGGGGCTGTCCGATGTGATTCGGACAGCCCCAGACCCGATTTGCAAACAGAACCAGAGGGCAAATATGACGGGTTTGCAGCCGGATGCCGCTGATGGCAGCCGAAGCTGCTGCAATTTAAAGATCCTGAAATCACAGCAGGGGACAGCCGGTGGTGCTGAAGTTTAGCAGCGCTCAATGCTAAACATCAGCCGCCGGTGTCCGGTTCCCGGATCCTCCTGGATCTGGGCAATCCGGCGCCATAGACTCCCATGTTAGGGAGTGCCGGATCGCCCCGGATCCGGAAGGATCCGGGAGGATCCAATTTGGGCAGATTTTTTCGCCCCGGACACAAAAATGTTACAAGCTATTTTTTTGTGTTCGGGAGGAAAATCGGAATTCACCTGGTTCCTCCTGATGCTGCCACGGTGTGAAGCTGTTCTAAGTCTAATTGATATTATCTTGGGTTATATGCAATGTGGTGAAGAAGATTTATTAAAAACAGGGCTACGGTACTGTATTGGTGCTCCGTTCTCTGCTGTAGTGCAGAATATGTCAGATAAATAGATGAAGAATACACTTAAATGGGAACTTCATCCAGGAGCACAGTGGGTGTGGATGCTGGCAACTGCAGGATCATCCTACATTCCAGCCTGCTCACATTTCTGTATTGGGAGGGGGCATTTAAGGCGGTGTGGCAGCCGGCCCATCCTCACACTACAATCCTGTCCCTGATATACTATCCTATGTGACAGGGGGGTCCAGGCTTGAAATAGCAATCATGTCACCAAGCAGATACAAATACATGCTGTTATTCTCTGCTATGTGATGATGCATAATGTGTACTGTTATTGTGATGCTATGAGCAGAGGCAAATCATTACATTGATCGATTTAATGTACATTGATACATTGCTGCATGGTCTCTCCTCCCCCTTAGGAACATGGTATCTTCTGATCCCTCCAAATTTCCATGGATCATCATCAGGCATCATCAATGATAAAGTAAAAGCATGTTTGTACTGTGTTAGCCAGTAAAGATTCTCACTGAGTAGCCACTGAGACATCATATCTGTCATGGTGTAGTGGAAATGCTGGAAATGGCAGTTACAGACAGGGTGACCAGGGAAAACTAGTCTGTCCCTAGACTGGGAATCCTAAGTAGCTCTGACCCCAAAGGTATCTCTGAAGGTGAGAAGGTTCAGGTCTCCAGCTTCTCCCTAACTCCTCCACCAGCCCTGCGCTATTCCCCCTCACCTCCCTCCACTGAACTAGGGTACTTCAACTCCAAAGGGAAAGTCTTCAGCAGCACAAACAAACAGTTCTGCACAGCATGGCTTCCAGGTATAGAGTGAAACTGTATCAGCAGCACTACCTGGTGGAAAGATAGGCTATTTAAAAGCCAGGGGGTGAAGATTCACACATTAACTTCACCTCCACCAGGACTGAACGCAGCACACAGCAATAGAACTGGCATTAACTCACGCAGTACTAGAGAAAATTTCACACAGTTTAAGTTACAGCAGCATCAAGAATAGACTGCAGATAATCAGTGCTAGACAGCGTATGCCAGTACCCCCTCTTTTAAGAGAGGCCTCCAGACTCGAAACCAGACATGTCCTGTAAAGGTCCACATTACCTGAGTGACGAGATGAAAAATGTTATGGGTTTCCAACAATGGAGGTAGTTTGAGTTGGTGTAACATAGGGTTGCAAATGGCCGATATCCTAAATGGACCAATAACCTCAGAACTAGGACCCTTAGCAGCATGCCTCCACTCAACGTGCTTGGACAACAGCCACCCATACTCGTTCACTCACAGGTCTGGACCTGCTCATTTATTTCCACATCTGAGGTCACACTTCCAGGACAGCAAACAGCAGCAGTGTCCCCTGGTGCCCAGGGCTCCCTCCCCTTGAGTGCACAGTATAAACCACCATCCTTTCCCGGCCCCTCCTCCTGGAACTACACATAGACCCACCATTAATCTGAGGCATAGTTGGGACTCCACCCCCTTTTCCAGGCTCACTTCTAATCATTTCTGGTAGAGGGTAGGAGTTGGTGTAACTATTAAAGTAGAATTAGAAGTAGCTAAGCAATTGCTTACACAGAAAGACCCTCAATGACCCACCAGTCAATCATCCGCCAAAAACAAAAACCAACACTGCACTTACAGGATGCAGTCAGACCCCACTTGTGTAGCAAGCCCAGGTGCAGGCTGATAAATCACCTCAACCTACAACAAGGTGTGGGAGGCGACTTGCCATGCACAATATGGGCCTGCATAGGACACCATTCACACTGATACATATGATGCAGAGTGTCTGAAAGGAAGGCCCAATACAAAGGGAGTGGGCAGGATCTCCAAGAGGGGTCATGACAAGAACTCCTGGTAGATAGTTTCTATACTCAAATTCACATTATGCACCACTCGGGAGAGGACCTTCTGGCTGAGTGGAACTGAGTCGATCGAGGTCTTACTAAAGCACTACTGGAGAGACCATGAGCAAAGTGAGAATCCATCAAATTGACCACCACTCCTCTATCGATCAGTACTGGTAAAATCTCGGTTTTACCACCCACCACCACCTTGGCAGTCAGTGTGAACGAAGACAGCGAGGTAGGAAATATAAACCTTCTGGTCGTCTCTTTCTTAACGACCTGATGTAGGCTGCTTTTGAGACTGTGTGGTTGTCTTGGAGCTAAGTGGACAAATCTTAATAAAACAGATTTTCCACAGAAAAAAAACAAGCTCTGACCACTTGAGGAACAGTAGCCAAAGGAAGATTAACATGAGAGCCTACTACCCCCAACTTCATGGGTTCATCGGATATAGTCTCCTCAACAGGATAGGAACAGGAGACAAAGTAGGTCTTGGTCTCTCCCTCAGGTGTCTGTCAACCCATATGGTTAGGAACATTGCAGCCTCCAATGACTCAGCTGCAGTGTACTAAACCAGTGTGTCTTTCAGTCTAGCTGACAAACCCAAGCAGAACTGACTCCTGAGGGCTGGGTTGTTACACCTGAGCCAGGCAGGTATACAAATACCATCTACCAACCACAGCAATGGTGAGTCAGCCAGGAAGGAGAAATCCCATGTCTGGGGTTCCCCTTTAAGAAGGGAGACTATTATCCCCACCCACTGTTCCTGACTCCCAGATGAAAAGAGTCGGAGCCTAAAATAAAGCTTACAGATTTCATGGAAAACTAGTCTGTCCCCAGACTGGGAACCCAAAATAACACTGACCCTAAAGGAATCTCTGACGTTGAGAATATTTGAATCTCTGGCCTCTCCTTAATATCTCCACCAGCCATGCGCTATTCCCCCTCACCTCCCTCCACTGAACCAGGGTACAGCAACTCCAAAGGAAAAGTCTTCAGTAGCACAAACAATCAGGTCTGCACAGCACGGCTTCCAGGTATAGAGTGAAATTCTATCAGCAGTAACACCTGGTGGAAAGAAAGGCTTCTTAAAGGCCAGGATGAGGAGACTCACACATTGACTTCACCTCCACCAGGACTGAACTGAGCACACGGCAATAGAACTGACATTAACCCATGCAGTACTAGAGTGAATTTCACACAGTTTAAGTTACAGCAGCATCAAGAATAGACCGCAGATAATCAGCGCTAGACAGCATGTTACACTATCACTCTGTCTTTGGAGTGTGGGAGGAAACCGGAGAACCTGGGAAAAATCCATGTAAACACGGAGAGAAAATACAAACTCCTTGCAAATATTGTCTTTAGTGGGATTTGAACCCAGGACCCCAATGCTGCAATGCAACAGAGCTAACCACTGAGGCTTATAAATAATACTAGCAAAAAGGCCCGATGCAATTGCATTGGGAGCGCGGTGAAATGAATTGTGTGTATACAGGCGGGTCAGTGGGTATCAGAGTATACAGGAGGGTCAGTGGGTAGTAGAGCTTCGAGGCGGCTCTGTGGGTAGCAGAGTATCGAGGCGGCTCTGTGGCTAGCAGAGTATCGAGGCGACTCTGTGGCTAGCAGAGTATCGAGGCGGCTCTGTGGGTAGCAGAGTATCGAGGCGACTCTGTGGGTAGCAGAGTATAGGGGTGGCTGTGTGGGTCGCAGAGTATAGAGGCGGTTCTGTGGGTAGCAGAGTATAGAGGCGGCTCCGTGGGTAGCAGAGTATAGAGGCAGCTCTGTGGGTAGCAGAGTATACAGGTGGCTGTGTGGGTAGCAGAGTATAGAGGCGGCTCTGTGGGTAGCAGAGTATCGAGGCGGCTCAGTGGTGTAGGGTTGAGGAGAGATGCGGCTCAGTGGTGGAGGGGTGAGGAGAGAAGCACACAGTATATACATACATGAGACATTGTATAGACAGACAGTATGCAGAGATTACACACATTATACACACAGTATAGACACAGTATACAGACATTACAGAGAGTATAGAGACATGAGACAGAGTGTAGAGACATGAGACAGAGTGTAGAGACAGAGTGTAGAGACAGGAGACAGAGTGTAGAGACAGGAGACAGAGTGTAGAGACAGGAGACAGAGTGTAGAGACAGGACACAGAGTGTAGAGACAGGACACAGAGTGTAGAGACAGGACACAGAGTGTAGAGACATGACAGGGACAGAGTATATAGAGACATGACAGGGACAGAGTATACAGAGACATGACAGGGACAGAGTATACAGAGACATGACCGGGACAGAGTATACAGAGACATGACCGGGACAGAGTATACAGAGACATGACAGGGACAGAGTATACAGAGACATGACAGGGACAGGGTATACAGAGACATGAGAGGGACAGAGTATACAGAGACATGACAGGGACAGAGTATACAGAGACATGAGAGGGACAGAGTATACAGAGACATGACAGGGACAGAGTATACAGAGACATGACAGGGACAGAGTATACAGAGACATGACAGGGACAGAGTATACAGAGACATGACAGGGACAGAGTATACAGAGACATGACAGGGACAGAGTATACAGAGACATGACAGGGACAGCGTATACAGAGACATGACAGGGACAGCGTATACAGAGACATGACAGGGACAGCGTATACAGAGACATGACAGGGACAGAGTAAACAGAGACATGACAGGGACAGCTTATACAGAGACATGACAGGGACAGAGTATAGAGAGACATGACAGGGACAGCGTATACAGAGACATGACAGGGACAGAGTATAGAGAGACATGACAGGGACAGAGTATAGAGAGACATGACAGGGACAGAGTATACAGAGACATGACAGGGACAGAGTATACAGAGACATGACAGGGACAGAGTATACAGAGACATGAGAGGGACAGAGTATACAGAGACATGAGAGGGACAGAGTATACAGAGACATGACAGGGACAGCGTATACAGAGACATGACAGGGACAGAGTATACAGAGACATGACAGGGACAGAGTATACAGAGACATGACAGGAACAGAGTATAGAGAGACATGACAGGGACAGAGTATAGAGAGACATGAGAGGGACAGAGTATACAGAGAGATGAGAGGGACAGAGTATACAGAGACATGAGAGGGACAGAGTATACAGAGACATGACAGGGACAGAGTAGGGGTATACAGGGGTGTGTGCGGGGTATAGAGGGGTGTGTGCGGCAGAGTATAGAGGAATGCAGGGGTTAAAAAAAAAAAATCATGCTCACCTCTCCCCGAGCCCCCGCCGTTTTCCTGCAAGCTGCCGGTGGCTCCCGCAGGCTCCCGGTCTCTGCAGAGGTCTTCTACTGCAGTACAGGACCTGTGGTGATGTCACAGTCACGTGACACCAGGTTACCATGGAGTAACCTGGTGTCACGTGACTGTGACCACCGCAGGTCCTGTAGTGCAGAAGAAGACCTCTGCAGAGACCGGGAGCCTGCGGGAGCCACCGGGAGCCACCGGCAGCTTGCAGGAAGACGGCGGGGGCTCGGGGAGAGGTGAGCATGATTTTTTTTGTTTTAACTGTATTGCGGCTGCGGCTCGCGATGACGCTGCGCGTCATCGCTCGCAGTCGCACAAAGGAGTCTGGGATTCGGCTACAACGCCCGAATTCCCAACTCCCGATTATATAAGTAGATGATAGTCTGTTTATCTTCCTGCATAGTCATAAAGGCCGGTACTGTAGTACATGAGCTTTTCATTTTTATTGCATGCTTTACCTATGTTCTTTGCAATTTTTTATGCTGCTTGTTTGGTAAAAAATTCAATGCTAAATCCATTTCAGTGGTACAATACAGGAATTCATGAAATAGCTACGATATGTTTTTTGCCTTAATTGTTTTAGTACTTTACCACATTTAAATAATGATAGTTTTCCACACCGCTAGTTAGTATCTCTCTGGCCTTTATGACACCGAACTTTGCTAAATCAATGGGCTCTGCTACATTGCTCCTGTAAGTCTCCTGACTTATTCAACTATGTTACACTAGCTGGGTGCCCGATGCACATGCATCGGGATTCTAGCAGAGCGAGTCTCTGACTCGCAATGGCCGCTTCGCGGCCAATGCTTCGGGCGTATCCACATGACCACGCTGACTCGCAGCATGAGCGGACTCAAAAGGGGCAAAAAACCCATTTGTGATTATATAATAGATTGCTATGCTTTGCTACATTGTAACATTGAGCCACCTCACTGGGCTCACATTACGGTTTTTGCCTGTCCGTCTGGATCCTGTCATTTGTAATTTGTAATTTTTACAGGATCCGTTTTCCTCATAGAAAAGCTGCAACAAGATCTGCAGCCATAGGAAATAATGAAAATGCCGGTCCGAAGAGAGAGAGAGAGTGAGAGAGAACCAGAACAAAAATTGGGCTTGGGGAATCATTAAAAATGTTCTGAGCATGCTCAGTGGCTAAAACTAGATCCGGGAAACAGTTCTGTTTTTTCCCAGATCCGGCACCATAGACTCCCATTATATGTGGTCCGGATCGCGCCTGTTTCCTCTCTGTCTGGTTTTGTCCGGAGTACCCAAAAATGGTGCAGTCTCCAATTTTGGGTCCTGAATAAAACAGGACAAAAATGAATCCTGGACTGAATTCAGTAAAACAGATGGCCATATATGACCAATCCAGCACCATAGGGATGCATGAGAGGCAAAAAAGGATCCTGTTCTGTCCTTTCCAAAACAGAAAGAACAGGATGCTAAACGTGGTGTGAAGCCAGCCTTACCCAACACTGCTACATTCATTACTACAGTTCTGCACATGACTCCACGATATTCACTGCTATGCCTAATCAATGAGTCTATTCTATTGTTTTGCTACCTTAACTCTTTCTTTTTAGTCCTCCTACATTGGACCTTCATCTTCGTAGTGAGCTATTACTGAACTCTTGCAATTTTTGTAAACTTTCTACTGTCTGATATGTTTTGATCTGTATTTCTTGTTGTATCAACATCATTTGTCCATACTGAAATACAGCTGCAAGAACTTCAAGGATTCTGTGATGACCCAACAATTTGATTACACAAAATATTTTGAATACGTAACATTTCTATGTATTATTTCCTGTCAGTGCATCACTATTAGGCTACAAGGCCTAGAAGACAGATTCCTATAGCAGATCTGGGTAACTCATCATCACACCTTGATAAAGTTTTAAGTACTTGATGGTCTACCCAAGAGATTATGTTAGCTGCTACATTGGAAGTTCTGCTGTGAATTACATGGATGCAAATTGAATCCCCATGCAATTAGATTGACATAAGTGTATGCCATGGAGCCTTTAGTCAATCAATATTCTACATTTACATTAAAGTGCACAAAGAAGATAAACTCTAGGCAGATGTCATCCTTCATTGTTTTAGCATCTAGGTGTCAAACAATGATGCTAACCATTGATTTACTGTATTACGATATAGAATGAATGAACTTCAATATTTGACTAAATTGACCATGAGCTAACTTACTTCAGGATATGGAAGCCCGGTTACAAATACAATTTCTATGCCCTAGGACTTGATCCGATGACCTTTCCTGCAGGACCAGTTTCCTTCTTTGCTGACCCACAATTTGGTCAGTGTTCATCTAAATGCTGATGGTCTTTTTACTTTTACCTTTGCTTCTCTTCCTGTGCGATGTTCGGTTATCACCTTTTCTCAATTGTTCTTTGGCTCTGTCCTATCACTGCTTGGGTTTGATTATTTATACTCTCTTGATACCAGCCTTCTCAGCTGGCTATCTTTTTTCCTGTGGATTTCTTTTGTGGAGTTCCAGCCTAAAGGTGCAGTCACACATAACGATCGCTCCAACGATCCCGACAGCGATAACGACCTGCCGGGATCGCTGGAGTGTCGTTACCTGATCGCTGGGGAGCTGTCAAACAGGCAGATCTCCCAGCGATCAGGCCCTGGGAGCCACCTCCCACATCGCTCCCTGCTTAGCGCTGTCTTGGCAGAGCAGGGAGAACGCTGGTAACTATGATAAACAGCGCAGTATCCGGGCAGCGCACGCTGCTTGGATACCCGCTGTTTATCATAGTTACCTGTGTTCTCCCTGCTTACAGGCAGTGCTAAGCAGGGAGAACGCTGGTAACCATGGTAAATGCCGGGTATCTAGGCAGCGCGCACTGCCTAGATACCCGGTGTTTACCATAGTAACCAGCCCTGTGAAGTCACAGATCGCTGGTTTCTCGCTGTCACACGCAGCGATGCGTGCTGACCAGCGGGAAACCAATGATCAAAAAATGACCCAGAGCACTTTGCAGCGATCAGCGACCTCACAGCAGGGGCCTGATCGCTGCAAAGTGTCACACAGAACGACATCGCTGGAGAGATCGTTGTAACGTCACAGTTACAACGATCTCTCTAACGATATCGTTATGTGTGACTGGGGCTTTAGTTTGCTCTGTCTTTCTCATTTCTTATCTTTCCTTTGTATGCTGGTTTGTAGGAGGTAATGTTTGCAATTCCTATCTCTCCTTTCCACTTGTGCACATACTTTATGTTTCCTCTCTTTGGGTATCTATAATAATAATATAATAATAATAATAATAATAAAGCTTTATTTATATAGCGCCAACATATTCCGCAGCGCTTTACAATGTAGGGGTTAGAGTAAAGAAAATATACAGTAAGTAATTACAGTAGAGAACAAATACAGTACAATAATTGGATACAATACAATAGGCATAGAATCAATGTAACAAAGAAAATACAATAAATAAAGCAAGAAATGAAGGTGACCCGGCTCAAAAGAGCTTACAATCTACAACGGGATAGGGGTTGCACAAGGTACAGGGGCTTATTGCACTGATGGTCCAGGCATCTTGAGGAAATGGTGCATAGAACTAAGCTTACATGGATGGTCATTATACAGTCTGTGTAGACCTTTTTGGTTTGGTGGAGTTTGTAGAAGAGTAATGTCCAGAGGGATAGCCCATTCACTGTCTACAGTACAATGGACTTCTATTAGGGAGTATGATAGGCCGCCTTAAAAAGATGTGTTTTTAGTGATCGTCTGAAGCCGTGCAAGTTGTGGATAGTCCTGATTTCTTGGAGTAAAGCATTCCAGAGGATTGGTGCAGCTCTGGAGAAGTCTTGGAGCCGGGAGTGGGAGGATCGGATTAGTGCAGATGTTAGTTGAAGGTCATTTGAGGAACGTAGAGAACGGGTGGGGTGATAGACAGAGATGAGGGACGAGAGGTAGGGGGGTGCTGCACTGTGAAGAGCTTTGTGGGTGAGAACAAGCAATTTGAATTTGATCCTGTAGTGTACGGGCAGCCAGTGCAATGACAGGCACAGAGCAGAGGCATCTGAGTAGCGATTGGCCAGATGGGTGATCCTGGCTGCTGCATTAAGGATGGACTGGAGAGGATAAAGTCTGGTGAGGGGGAGGCCGCTTAATAGAGAATTGCAATAGTCAAGGCGGGAATGGATTAGGGCCACGGTGAGGGTTTTTGTTGTTTCCATGGTGAGAAAGGGGCGGACTCTAGAGATATCCTTCAGGTGTAAGCGACAGGAGCGGACGAGAGATTGTGTGTGGGAGGAGAAGGAGAGATCGGTGTCAAACATAACACCCAGACAGCGAGCATGCTGCCTAGGCGTTATTGTGGTACCGCAAACTGAGATAGAGATGTCCGATTTAGGGAGGTTAGTGGATGGGGGGAGCAGAACTGTCTATCTTTGCAAGCTTGCCCTATCTCAATTTGTAGTGCATAGTAACCTTCCCTTTGGTTCCTCAGGAGGTATGAGAAACTACCTCACTGCTTTTATCGCAGCTAGGTCTTGGCTATAACTTTCCAGATATATGGCTAGGAATTTTCCAGTCTGTGCTAAACCATTAGGTTGTTGCACAACTAGGGATACTAATCTGTACAGGAACCAGTATTTTGCAGGTTTCGCAGCAGTGAGATAGGCTTTTCTTTTCTTTCATCTGTATTGAATTACATACATGCATAACAACAATGCTAACAATTTTCTTCTGAAAATGGAAAGGGAGAAATTGACCAACCATTTAATGTATATTGAGACTTTCCAAGTCTTTCCAAACAACTCAGGGGAAAAGAAGGATCAGGCGTGTTGAGTTATAATTCTTGACTTTTTTTTTTATTCTTCCGGGAGATAAACTGCCGGTGAAGGCGGCTGACAGCAGCTAATTCTCCTTTGCCCACTGACAATAGATGTATGATCGGCTTAGGGTGCTTTCACATCAGCGGTAGATCTGGCAGATGTGGCCGCACCTGCCGGATCTACCGCGTAACGGCCGACTTGCGGCACCAATCCTGCAAGCTCCATTCATTCTCTATAGGGCTTTTAGTCGGGTATGGCAAATGTGGTATTGCCGAAACCGGCACTTGTGGCGCTTGCAGCACAGCAAAAAGCAGCATTTTTTTTTTGCACAGCTGCAAGTGCCAGATCTGCCGGATTCAGCAATAAAACATTTACCGCACCTGACTGCAAGCCCCATAGGGAATGAATGGGGCTTGCAGGATCGGTGCCGCAAGTCGGCTGTTACGCGGTAGATCCGGCAGGTGCGGCAACATCTGCCGGATCTACTGCAAAATTGCAATACCGCTAATGTGAAAGGAGCCTTTAGCAAGTGTGCACAGGTATATGGGAAGTTGACACTGACTTTACATTGCACTTCTGTATTGTAGTTCAACGATTTTACTCTAGTTCAGGGGTCTCAAACTTGCAGGTTTTCAGGATTTCCTTAGTATTTGACAGTTGGTAATCAAATGACCACCTGTCAATGTAAAGAAATCCTGAAAACCTGGACTGTGTGCGGCCCTCGAGCTCTGGGGTTTGAGACCCCTGCTCTAGTTCTTCACTCGCAGAGCAGAGGCAGATAGCCTATAGCAAAATACATATAGCTTAATGGCTCATATATTATGTTTCAGACCACATTTTTGATTAATATTTAGCCACAAAAATTGAACTTGATCATGGTTGTGTATTCCTTCACTATAACAATAAATAGATAATTAAGCAATGCCGATAACAAACAACTTCACTTTTCTTCTTGGCTCGAATACAAACCCAATCTTGACTTGTGGAATCTTCAATACATATCAAATGCAAACATCATTTATTAAGAATTTGACCTTCTTTTGCCTGAAGTCATCCTTTGATAAATTCATCATTTATTCCATCAAGCGCTGAATGGCTTTATAAAGGAAATAAGAAGGAATGAATAGTTCAAGGAAGATGCACAAATCCGCTCTGATTCTGAAAACAGAATTTCACAGTTGCCCAGAATCAATCAGTTGCTTTTCATTCTTCAAGCTGAGATGTGTATTAGCTTCTTCTAAGTATGAAGAATTGATTTTTAAGGTCCCCTTACCAGACAATTGGAATTCTAGAAATGAGAATGCTTGCATGATGTAATATGTGCATAAAATGAAAACATTATTTCAAACTAGGAAAAAAGGTGTAAATATTTCTGAAATAATGTATGAACCCCCCCCCAAACATAATTCCACACAATATAAGCTATTATCCTAAGGATAATTATAATATTATCTGAGAAATAAAAGAATGTTTGAGATTTAAAAGGAGAATTATACAAAAGTAATAATAATAATAATCATAATGATAATAAAAGTAATGCAAATAATACTAATAATACACTATTCACAATCAATAGTTATAACTATATTTTCACATGCAAAGTATATTAATTTTTAATATAATGTGATTTAGTAGTAGTAGCATCTACATATATTATTGCCTTGTAGTGTCTGTTTTTGCCTCCTGTGTCCGGTTGTCCCTGTACACAATGGGGTATTATGACATCCCAATGGGGGTATTAGGACATCACTATGGGTATAATGACATCACAATGCGGGTATTATGACATCACAATGGGCTATTATGATATCACAATAAGGTATTATAACATCATAATGGAAGCATTATTACATCACAATGAGATATTATGACATCATAGTGGGGTGTTATGACATCACAGTGGGGTATTATGACATCCTAGTTGAGTGTTATGACATCACAATGGGGTATTATGGCATCACAATGGGCATCATGACCTAGTGGGGTATTATGACATCAAAGTGGGGAATAATTACATCACAATGGGGTATTATGACATCATAATGAGGTGTTATGACATCATAGCACACAGAGGGAGAGAGCACGCATGGAGAGAGACAGGGCACAGGCGGGGAGAGAGAACAGACAGAGGGGAGAGTGCATGAAGGTGAAGGACAGACGCTGCCCCACGGCCACAGAGACTACCCCCATCGTGATGTCACCGCCCTCCCAATTCTAAAGCATTGAGGTTCCATCTAGTTATTTATCAAAATAAGTAGACAGTTTTAACATAGTCTTTTACTTCAAAATGTGCCCATTTAATTTACATAAGAAAAATTATTTGAATACAAGATGCAGTGCCAAAGACAGAACTCTTAAATTACAACCTGTCTTTTTACACACAAACTGTAAAGAATCATAATTCTGCAGGTCTCAGCACCAAAAATCAGTTTAAATTTGAAACTTTTGATACATATTCCAGCCTAATATATTCAGGAGTAATCCTAAGACTCCGAGTCTTTATGGGCATTGGGTAAGCACTATTGGGTTCTGAAACTTTCCTTTCCCTTATGCATTGCTTCAGCAATTTCATACAGCTTGCTTGCACTGAACTAAAATCCCAATGCTCTGTTATGCCTTGTAGGGATCTTGACTCAGTTGTGTTTGAGATGGGCACAGGTATTTAGTTAAAAGGGTCAGGCTACTTTGTTAGGACTCCATAAAGCGTGACATAAACACAGATAAAAAAAATGCATTTCGGTGCAGGGAAACAGGATACACAGTCAAAAGAACAACACTTTAGTGATAATCCAACAATTCACTGAACACCCCGAACACCATTGAAATGAACGGCAGGCAACATTAAATGCATAGAAAACACTTTCAAAGATGTCCAAAACCTGCCAAACACAGTCACACGCACACAGATCATCTTGGTTGCTTTCAGGTGCCACATTTCCTCTCACTTCTGGTCCCACTCATTAACATTTCTGAATACTGACTCCATAACAGCCAACCACATACGCTCATGCTCTGTGAGAGCATCTGTGATTTGCTGTTTTAATTAGACTGCATTTCCACAATCTGGATGGTGTTTGAGCTTGGTTGCCATACACATTAGTGTATGGCAACCAACCTGATGTCATAGGGTGCAAAATAAACAAATAAGGAAAAAATGCATAGGACTCTGCTGTATTTTTAAGTCTCAGCAACGATAAAGCAGACAGCTATGAGCTAACACCCTCAGCTGCCTATTTTTTACCTTGGCTGGCAAAAAAGAAATGCATAGGGCTCTGCCCTATTTTTAATTGCCAGCCAAGGTCAAAACTAGGCACCTGTCACCGAATGAACCAGCTCTGAGCTCTGGTCAAGATGTGAGATGACACACTCAGGTCACCTAAGGTTACTGTTTAGGTAAGCCACCAAGCTTACCTGAACAGAGATCCTTAGATAACCTCAGTGAGTCACCGTACACTCGGACTAGAGATCATTGATCTGGTCACCCTAGTAACTAAGTCGGGTGACCAGATCAGCTGACACGATTGCTTATACCCTATGACGTCTTGTTAATTTCCATATGCTAATGTGTATGACAATAAAGCACAGACACCATCTAGATTGTGAAATGCAGTTTAATTGCAACAGCCAATCACAGACACTCTCACAGAGCATGAACGTCTGTGATTGGCTGTTGCCCGGTCAGTGAAGTGAATATGCAGAAAGGTCGATGGGCACGACGAAATGTGAGTGAGAGGAGGCATGGGAGAGCAGACCTAGAAGCATGCATGCAGCGAGAGAAAGGTAAGATGATCTGTGTGTGTCTGTCTGTGTGTATGTGCAGGAAGCATAATGCAGAACAGAAGCATTTATGCATTTGTCCTAGTTAAGCTACACACACATCCAAACAATTATCGAACAAAACCTAAATTTTTGACTTTTTAGCAAAAAGTTTGAGATTGAGGTGCCAAACTGCCAAATTTGGTCAGAATTTTAATTTGGCGAACATGTATGATCAAAGTTCGCTCATCTCTAGTGCTTGATCTCACTGTTGCCTACAAAATAGCCCAAATACTTGGCTTCTTTGATCTCAATAGCATATTTAAAAGGATTGATGAGCAACCCTGCCTTCCTTGTAACATCAAATTTTGACTGGACTTTAAATAGATGGGTCCCTTAATCCTGGCTGAAGATCACAATGTCATCCTAGTAGGGCTGCCACAGCCGTTCAATTAGCTTTTTAATATGGGGCATTGAATATGTGTAGAATGTAGAAACCTCATCTATCCTCTGGTTATTGCAGAACCACCATTCTCCATTTGGTTTTAGCACCAAGATTATAGAAATGAACCAGCCACTCTTGGACTCTTGAATGTTTCTTAGGTCCAACTTCCAATTAATCTCCTTCAAGATTACTTCCCAGCAGTACTCGGGAATCCGATATGGCTTTAAACGTAGACATTATGTTCCATGAGGATTGACCCAAATACAAACTGGCAGTTCTGAGAACAAGTCTCTGTTCTGATAAAGTAATTTTCGGCACTGCTGCTTTTTGGCAGGTGACAGTGTCTTTGTGACCTTGACATCTTTCACATCAGCTTCAGACTTAGACCGGTTTCACATTAGCGTTCGCTGCCGCTGCATATTGCAGCGAACGCGAACAGACCGCAAGCACCGCCCATCCCCCGGTTTAATATGGGGATGCACTGGTGTATGCGGTGGGGTGAGGATAGCCGTGCATTCCCATTGCCCTCCATGTGTGAATTGTATGCATGCAGAGGCTTGCATACAAAACAAACATTCGCGTCCTTACCGTAATTGTTTTTTGTTTCTTTTACTTTCTATTTATCATGGCTAAAGCATATACTTGAGAAAGGCCATCAAGGAAACGTTGTATTGGTATTGCTCACTCTGAAGATATAATTTCTGTTTGTACAACGAAAATAAAGTTGGACGTATTTGAAACATCATTTATGGTCTTCCTTTTTCCCTTAAGTGTGCCAGAATAATTTTTGCAATAATTGGACTCTCTCTGAGCGCCTTAATTTGAGGAAGTGAGCGGGCATAATAACCCTACCAATGGTTTGGTAATCACAAATTAGATGCCCTCTGGGCTCTTTGATGCCCCACATATGTGGCTCTAGTTTATTTCTTCTAGGTAACAGCCTCCCTTTGGGTACCCCAGTATGGAGATGTTAAAACCCCTTTTTTCCCCCAAGAACCTCTCATTCGCCTAGTACTTTTCTACCAGGCCCACCAGGTCATTGGACTTCCAGGGATCTCCCTGGGCAATCCAGGGCTGTCTCACACTAAAAAAAGGAGTGTATGAACCATTCCATGATGACCCTTTGCACCATCTCTGCTGGGGAGTAAGATTCCACTTGCAACTATTTAGAACCAGATTTAACATATCAAACATTTATGAACAGAGATGTTTGTCACCATGATAGCTCCAGTGGGGCACTCTTTGTGCCCTTACAGTCAGTGTTACTCCCAGGTGTTACAGGATCTCCATCTTCAATTTGGTATACTCTTTTGCATCCTGCCGAGCCAGGTCTAATAGGCCTTCTATGGTCTACTCATTAGATGTGGTGCCAGAATCTACGCCCACTACTCCAGAAGCAATTTCTTCAATTTTTCCACCTTTTGCCTCAATAAGATCTCCAGGGGTCATCTTTAGCAAGACTCTCCTTACTGTCTTGTTCACGTGTTTATCATCACCTTGAATTAGGGTTTAAGTGGTTGCCCTTCCATGGATCACCACTGCTAAGAGATCTGTCTCCTGCCTGTACTACTACTGCTGTTGTCACTGCTGCTGCTTGCAGTAGTGTCTGAAGGTAAGCCTGCAGCGGCTGCTTAATCAGCTCCTCCCTTTCTGTTTTCACTCCTGCAACTGCTTAGATCAAAGACATGTGGTTCTGTTCAGCAGTTACACATGCCCCTTGGGGTTCGTGCTTGTGACATTCTTACCTCCATACACAGACATCCAAGGATACACCTAAACTTGTTTATGACCATATCACTCCCCTTGGTGGGGATATTTGAGCAGCCAATAACACCCCTCTCTCTTAATGCTTGTAAACCCGGTCCTTGCTACCCCCTATTCATACTGTCAGTTCTATACTTGCTGGTGTTTGCTTCCAGGCTTACATCACTGAAGATAATCACCTCTGTGATTCATATCTCCCATGCATATCGTGTCCAGTAGCGATCTCACTGCCTGTATGTGGTTATGTGGTTTAATAGCCAGGAGAGCAGGAGCATAGAGAAAAAGATAAACCCTACTTAAACTTATTGATCTAATATACTGTTCTGTTAGAGGCAAATTACAGCTGTAAGCAAGTGGTGAACAGCAAATATAGTAAATCGTTCGGCATGTCATACAATTAGGATGCAGCGTTCATTATTTATCTTGGAAACTAAGAGGTAAAATTTCTGAGCTCTGAGCCAGTTATAATCCCATCAGTTATAGCAAAAACTGGTGTTGTAATGTAGATACAGCCACCACAAAGTGTTAGGCACTTGCCTATGTGAGACATACTATATACAGTCGGGGAAATAAGTATTTGATCCCTTGCTGATTTTGTAGTTTGCTCACTGACAAAGATATGAACGGTCTATAATTTTAAGGGTAGATTCATTTTAACAGCGAGAGACAGAATATCAAAACTGAAATCCAGTAAATCACATTGTCTACATTATATAAAGTTATTTGCATTTTGCAGAGAGAAATAAGTATTTGATTCCTCTAGCAAACATGACTTAATATCTGGTGTCAAATCCCTTGTTGATAAGCACAGCAGTCATACATTTCTTATAGTTGAGGAAGAGTTTGAACACATGTCAGGAGGAATTTTATTCCACTCATCTTTGCAGATCATCTCTAAATCATTAACATTTTAGGCTGTCACTTGGCAACTCGCAGCTTCAGCTCCCTCCATAATGTTTCTATGGGATTAAGGTCTGGAGACTGGCTAGGCCACTATATGACCTTAATGTGCTTCTTTTTGAGCCACTCCTTTGTTAATTTGGCTGTATGTTTTAGGTCATTGTTGTGCTGGAAGACCTAGCCACATCTTACTTTTAATGTGCTGGCGGAGGAAAGGAGGTTGTCACTCAGCATTTTAAATTGCTCCATCCATTGTCCCATCAATGCTGTGAAGTAGGCCTGTAATGTTTCAACTGCCATGCTTGACTGTGGGAACGGTGCCATAGGCAGCATTTCTCTTACTCCAAACACGGCGAGTTGGGTTATGCCAAAGATTTCAATTTTTGCCTCATCTGACCACAGCACCTTCTCCCAATCACTCTCACAATCACCAGAATCATTGGCAAACTTCAGATGGGCAGCACATGTGCCTTCTTGAGCAATGGGACTTTGCGGGCACTGCAGGATTTTAATCCATTATGGCATAATGTGTTACCAATGGTTTTCTTGGTGACATTTTTTCCGGCTGCCTTGAGATCATTAACAAGTTCCCTTTGTCTAGTTCAGGGGTCTCAAACTCCAGGCCTCGAGGGCCGCACACAGTCCAGGTTTTCAGCCTTTCCTTTCAATTTGACAGTTGATCATTTGATTACCAACTGTCAAATACTATGGAAATCCAGAAGACCTGCACTGTGTGCGGCCCTCGAGGCCTGCAGTTTGAGACCCCTGGTCTAGTTGTAGGCCGATCTCTCTCCTTCCTCATTATCCTGGATTCCCCAAAAGATGAGATTTTGCATAGAGACCCAGATCAATGTGGATAGACACCCATTTTGTATTCCTTCCATTTTCTTACTATTACAGTTGTTTCCTTCTCCCCCCAGCTTTGTCGTACTTATGTTTTTTTGCCCATTCCAGCCTTGTGCAGGTCTAGGATCTTTTCCCTGACATCCTTAGAAAGCTCTTTGGTCTTTCCCATGTTGTAGAGGTTAGAGTCTGACTGATTAATTGACTGTGTGGACCGGAGTCTTCTTTACAGGTGATGGTGATTAGGAATGTCTAACTGGTGTGTAGGAGCCAGAACTCCTAATGGTTGGTAGGGGATCAAATACTTATTTCTCTCTCCAAAATGCAAATATATTTATATAATTTAGACAGTGTAATATTCTGAATTTTATTTTTGATATTCTATCTCTCACTGTTAAAATTAATCTCCCCTTAAAATTATAGACTGTTCATGTCTTTGTCAGTGAGCAAACTTACAAAATCAGCAAGGGATCAAATACTTATTTCCTTCACTGTATATGTTATTCATTTTTAGGGAGTTAATATTAATTATTGAAGATACATATAGACACACACATACACATGTGCCTATTTGTTCTCTAAAGTACCATATTTTTCGCTTTTTAAGACGCACTTTTGCCTCCCCCAACCTGGGGGGGTAAAAGGGGGTGCGTCTTAAAAAGCGAATGTGCAAAAATAAGTAATAAAAAAAAATTATATATATTACCAGGAGGGGGGGTGAGCGGCTGCTGAGTAGGGGTGCCGGAGGCAGCTTCCATAGGGTATGGGGCACAGCTGCACTACTGGAGCTGCGGGGGATGATCGGCGGTAGTGAGCCGTGGGCACCGCCATATTCTCTCTGCCTGGCTTCATTCACTTAGTAGTGTGCAGCCAGCCGGTAGAGGTAGAGACTCCAGAATGGCCGCGGGTCTCCGTTATGGCCGCGGCCATTTTGTTGAAGTCTCTCCCGACTGGCTGCACAGTTAGCAGCAGTGAATGCAGCCGGGCAGAGAGAATATGGCAGCGCCCACCGCTCGCTGCCGCCTCTCAACCCCCGGTACTCCGTTCCTGCATCCGAGTTCCCCCACAGCATCAGTCCTGCACCTGTGCCTTTCACCCTCCTGAACCTGCCTCCGGGACCCCCATTCAGCAGCCGAATGTGGTAAGCGATTGGGGTCCGGGAGGGGGGGTTGGGAAGAGGCACAAAAGTACACAAACAGGACAATACACAGGATGGGGACATATATACAAGATGGGGGGACATAGTTTCAAGATGGGGGGCATATATACAGGATGGGGGTACATAGTTTCAGGATGGGGGCATATATACTGGTTGGGGGACATATTTACAGGATGGGGGGCATATATACAGGATGGGGGGCATATATACAGGATGGGGGGCATATATACAGGATGGGGAATATATAGATATAAGATGGGGGAATGTATATGCCAGGGTGGGGGGCCATATTTACAGCATGGGGTCATGTATGGCATGATGAGGGACATATATGCAAGGATTAGGGATATATATATCAGAATGGGGGGGACATATATACCGGGATATCATGATGGGGGGATTATGTACCAGGATGAGGGACATATATACTGATTTGTAAGACGGACACTGACATTATAAGATGGACCCCATTTAACATTAAAAATAATTTATTTTCTCTTTTCCTTCACCAAATTTGGGGGTGCGTCTTATAATCAGGTGCGTCTTATAAAGCGAAAAATACGGTATTTAAAAGAAAAAATAAACAAAAAGGAAAAATTGTATTAACCAACAATTAAGTGCTCATTGTACATTGTGCAATTATAACCTGGAATTTCAGCCTTTGCAGTTGGTGATCAAGGATATTATACGGTTGCCTATAATTTATAGCCCATTAGTCAAAGCTGTAATTATTTGACAATTGTGAGTATATAGAATAATGCATATTTTAGATAAAAGAAAAGCTACCAGCTGGAACCACAGTCTAATGGACATGCAAAGAAATGGAAACAAGACAAAAGGAAAAGTGAACAATAAAGTAAAGAACAGTCCAAAGAAAACAACCAAACAAGAAGAACATGTATAATGTGAGCAATGTGCACCGAGCTGCCCGGCCACCTGGAAATACAAAAGGTTATATACTAATGGAAAGGCATGTGGCACCAGCATACAATGATGAATATTAGAGGAGGCATATGAAAGCTCAACATGATACTGAAACTATTACAGCCTGTAAGGTATAAAATGAAGTGTAGATATGATATTATCTATAAATATAGGCCAATATATCTATTTATCTCTTCAGACATGAGTAACTCTCGTGGTCATGTGAGCCGGGGTACTTGGTAGCCGGGCAGGCAGTCTGTTGAGGTATTACAGTGGCCATTGCCCAGTCCCATTGCCCTGACCGGACAAGTGAAAGGGTGAATGTTTAAAGGAGTTAATAGTTCCATGATGCCAGCTGAGGTCTCTGGTCAGGAGTGACCAGAGCTGCTAATAGTGGCCCCAAGGGATAGATAGTGAAGCAGCAAGTTGGATTACTTCACTCAGCAGAAGCAAGTCCCTGGGGGTGATGATGGGGGTTGTAGTGAGAGGCGCAGCAAAATCAAGCAATGAGGCGGTTGAATGCAGCCTTTACCTTTACTGAAGATTGATGGCAAATTGAATCAAGGGTACTAGTCATCAGGTCCAGGGTCCAGTCTGTCCAGAAGTAGATAAAATCTATAGGGGGTAAGACAATGCACAAATAGGGTCTTATCTCCTTACAGATATCAGCAAGAACCTTATTGAAAGCTGCTCACCTGGAAAAGTTGTGTTACACACAACAAGTGTGCGCGCCTGGATACAGCTGCTGCAGGACCCACACAGGTTTTTGTCCTTGAGGAAGGAGCATGGTAACGCTCTGAAATGCGTAGGAGTAAATAACACCCGTTGAAACCAGTGTTCCAGTTTCTGGTTTCATTCATTCAGCAGCGAGGATCCTGAGACACTTCGTCCCAATACAACCAGAAGTAGATAAAGTCTGCTTCACTAAGTGGGTAGAATAAGGCTACATTCAGACTGTGTGGGTTTTTTTTCTCTTCTGTTCTGCTGCCTTTTTAACTGCAAAACAGGAGCTGTGAAAAAAAACGCACCCAAAAAAACTAGTCCGTTAACGGATCCGTTTTTGATTCTTTTTTAAGTGTTGTGTATTTTTTCCCATTTTGAAGGTCTCCTATGGGAAACATGCTGGAGAAAAAGAGCAGAAATTGACATGTCATTTTCAAAAACGGATCCTTGTAAAGTGAAAACACAGATCACTTTAAAAGAGCACAGTCTGAATGGCAAAAATGAAAACCCATAGACGTTGCTGGGGTGTTATTTGAGTGATCCGGTTTTTGCAGTGCACCACAAAAAACAGATAAAAAAACAGATCAAAACTGTACAGTGTGAATGTAACCTAAGCCCTTTCTATGCCTGTCTGTGTGGGGATTCAGCCAGGGGCGGACTGGCCCGGCGGGAGATCGGGAGATCCCCCGGGGGGCCCCGACACTTTTTAGCTCCACTTAGCCACGCCCCCATACCCCCCCTGGGCCCTGCAGAGTGACAATGTGAGGCCCCCCTCCGGTATTATCACTAATCATATCGGCGCACTGCCGATATGATTAGTGATTATGTTCTTGAGTTGTGTTGCAGCAGCAAAGCACGGAGAGAGCTCTCCGTGCTTTGCCTGCTGATGTGGTGCCGCCCAAGCCTCCTCTGCGCAGCGCGACACTGCCGGCGCGTGCGCAGATGGAGACAGTCTCAGCCTGCGATGACTGCCTCCATCCAGGCTGTGTGTGCAGCGCAGGTGCCGGCAGCGTCGCTGAGGAGGAGAGGGACCCGCCATCGCCCCAGCAGACAGTCAGGCCCAGGGTGACTATAAAGGCAGGGGGCCAGGGGAAGGAGGCTTGGGTTAGGGTGGTGAGGGGGGGGGGTGTTTGGTCATCCTGTCCTGGTAACTGAGTGACTGAGGAGCCCATTCTTCCATAAGAGATGGGCTCCTCAGCCATCAGCCTGGGGTCTGGGGATCCCAGACCGTGCTGCAGCCTCCACCATCCAGTCTCACCTGCTGGGGACCTGTAGTGCTGTGCAGCATTTAGTGTGAGGAGATGCTGCTTCTACTACTGCCCCCAGCATGGTGCCCTCAGGGAGGTCCCAGAGGGCATCACAAGCCTTAGCATGAAGCAAACACTGTGGGAGCTCCCTGATGGCACCATACTGGGGTGCAGTGAGAGCCTAACCTCACGTATCCCCATGATCTCTATGTGCGCCTATTTGTGGACCCCATGATGATCTCTATGTACGCATCTGAGTGGGCCCCGTGATCTCTATGTGCACTTATGTGTGGGCCCCATGATCTCTATGTGCGCTTATGTGTGGGCCCCGTAATCTCTATGTGTGCTTATGTGTGGGCCCCGTGATCTCTATGTGCGCTTATGTGTGGGCCCCATGATGATCTCTATGTACGCATCTGAGTGGGCCCCGTGATCTCTATGTGCGCCTATGTGTGGGCCCCATGAGGATTTCTATGTACGCATCTGAGTGGGCCCCATGATCGCTATGTGCGCCTATTTGTGGACCCCATGATGATCTCTATGTACGCATCTGAGTGGGCCCCGTGATCTCTATGTGCGCCTATGTGTGGGCCCCATGAGGATTTCTATGTACGCATCTGAGTGGGCCCCGTGATCTCTATGTGCGCCTATGTGTGGGCCCCATGAGGATTTCTATGTACGCATCTAAGTGGGCCCCGTGATCGCTATGTGCGCCTATTTGTGGACCCCATGATGATCTCTATGTACGCATCTGAGTGGGCCCCGTGATCTCTATGTGCGCTTATGTGTGGGCCCCATGATCTCTATGTGCGCTTATGTGTGGGCCCCGTAATCTCTATGTGTGCTTATGTGTGGGCCCCGTGATCTCTATGTGCGCTTATGTGTGGGCCCCATGATGATCTCTATGTACGCATCTGAGTGGGCCCCATTCTCTATGTGCACTTATGTGTGGGCCCCATGATGATCTCTATGTACGCATCTGAGTGGGCCCCGTGATCTCTATGTGCGCCTATGTGTGGGCCCCATGAGGATCTCTATGTACGCATCTGAGTGGGCCCCGTGATCTCTATGTGCGCCTATTTGTGGACCCCATGATGATCTCTATGTACGCATCTGAGTGGGCCCCGTGATCTCTATGTGCGCTTATGTGTGGGCCCCGTGTTCTCTATGTGCGCTTATGTGTGGGCCTGTGATCTCTATGTGCGCTTATGTGTGGGCCCCATGATGATCTCTATGTACGCATCTGAGTGGGCTCCGTGATCTCTATGTGCGCTTATGTGTGGGCCCCATGAGGATCTCTATATACGCATCTGAGTGGGCCCCATGATCTCTATGTGCGCTTATGTGTGGGCCCCATGATGATCTCTATGTACGCATCTGAGTGGGCCCCGTGATCTCTGTGCTCTTATGTGTGGGCCCCATGATGATCTCTATGTACGCATCTGAGTGGGCCCCATGATGATCTCTATGTACGCATCTGAGTGGGCCCCATTCTCTATGTGCACTTATGTGTGGGCCCCATGATGATCTCTATGTACGCATCTGAGTGGGCCCCATGATCTCTATGTGCGCTTACATGTGGGCCCCATGATGATCTCTATGTACGCATCTGAGTGGACCCCGTGATCTCTATGTGCGCTTATGTGTGGGCCCCATGACGATCTCTATGTACACATCTGAGTGGGCCCCATGATCTCTATGTGCGCTTATGTGTGGGCCCCATAATGATCTCTATGTGCGGTTCTGAGTGGGCCCCGTGATCTCTATGTGCGCTTATGTGTGGGCCCCATGATGATCTCTATGTACGTATCTGAGTGGGCCCCGTGATCGCTATGTGCGCTTATGTGTGGGCCCCATGATGATCTCAATGTACGCATCTGAGTGGGCCCCATGATGATCTCTATGTACGCATCTGAGTGGGTCCCATGATGATCTCTATGTACGCATCTGAGTGGGCCCCGTGATCTCTATGTACGATCCCTGAGTGGGCCCCATGATTTTTATACACGCCCTTGACTGTGCCCCATATTATCTATGTACGCCTATGATTTGGCCCCATGATCTTTATGCACGCCCCTGAGAGTGCCCATTGATCTCTATGTACGCCCCTGATTGGGACCCATATCCGCCCCTTATGCGGCCCCTGTAATCTCTATGTGGTCCTGAGCCTCGCCTCCATGTGGCAGTAGTAGGAGCAGCATCTCCATAGTGTGGCATTCACACTACATGCTGTACTATACAGGACTCCCAGCCAGCAGCAGAACGGATGAGAAGGTAACTGCCTGGGACCCTTAGCTGAGGCTGGCAGGACAAACTACTGGGCAATGGCCATGATTATCATGCCCATTGGCCAGCATGTTATGCCAGCCTCTGGTGGTACTATCATGCATGCACATTGCCCAATATGTCCTGCCAGCATCTTTGGTACTATCATGCCCCCCCAGCATGTCCTGACAGTCACTGGTGGTAGTACTAGCATTATAGTACCACAGAGGCAGGCAGTACATACTGGGCAATGGGCATAATAGTGCCACAAAGGCTGGAAGGACATACTGGGCAATGTGTATGATAGTACCATCAGTAGACTGACTAGGCGGTATCCAGGGCTCTGTCTCCCCTCCTCGCAGCTGTTAACATTGCGTTTACGCTGTCCATTGCAACGGATCCGTTGTAAATCAGCACAAATGCAATGTACCGTAGACTTGCATTGCAAAAATGCATTCTAACGCTTGCAAAAATAGCCATGTGTTTGAAAGTATGCATTATTTGCAATGCACAGGAAACACGGTCGGCGGCTGGAGGCCAGCTGAGCGCTTCTATCACTTACAGGTGTGTTCTACTGTTATTCTGTGCCTGCTCATCTCTGTCAGCAGACATATTGTCTGATTGCAAAGATGTAGCTGAGCTGAAGACAGAAGACCTGTGTATTACGTCTGAGCAAGGATTTTTTTTATTTACTAAAGATGGAGTCCCTAAATGTGTTTGAGTTTTATTAAACATCTATTTTCTCTGTGTTGTGTTTTTTTTCTGTTTACTAGAAAGTCATGGTGGCCATGTCTAGTTTGGCGTGATGCCATGAATTTCAGGGTTAGTACCAACTGATAATACAAAGCTGGTACTAACCCCTTTATTACCCAGCGTGCCACCCCCCACCAGGGCCACTGGAAGAGCCGAATAAAGCGCCTGGAAATGGCGCTATGATGACTGCGCCAATTCCAGGGGTAGCTGTGGGCTGCCGTTTTCAGCATCGGGGGCCCAGAATGCTTGGGCCTTACCATGCTGAGAATCCCAGCCCCCAGCTGCCGATCAAGATATGGCGGGAGCTCACTCATTTTTTTTTTAATAATTTATAAAAAAATATTGGGCTTTCCTGACTTTTGATCACCATCGAAGGTAAAGCCAGGCAGCTGGGGGTGGCAGGCCGTAGCTGTCCGCTTTATCTGCGGTGAGAATCAAAAATTCTGCAGAGCGCAACGTCATGTTTTTAAAAATTATTTATTTTCACACTTCTATATGTGACAGACCACAACAGCCAATCACAGATGCGGTCAAAGAGGATGGGCATCTGTGATTGGCTGTTCGAGTAATCTACAACCAGCCCATACATTCTAGAACGGGCTGCGTTCAGGTTACCTAAGCAGCCAATCACAGATGCCCATTCTCTGTGTCAGTGTCTGTGATTAGCTGTTGGGCCTGTCACACATATGTGTGAAAACAAATAAATACTAAAAAAAACATGACGTAGCGCTCCGCAGATTTTTTGATTCTCAGCGCAGATAAAGCAGACAGCTACGGGCTGCCACATCCAGCTCCCTGGCTTTACCTTGGCTGGCAATCAAAAGACAGAGAAGCCTAATATTTGTTTTAAACTTATGTAAAATATCTATATTTTTTTAAATGTGTGGGCTCCCGTGATATGTTGATCGCCAGCCAGTTTAAACAAGGCAGCAAGGGGCTGGGATTCTCAGCATGGTAAGGCCCAAGCTTTCTTGGCCTCCCACACTGAAAATCGCAAACCACAGCCACCCCTGAAAATGGTGCATTCATCATAGCACCATTTCCAGGCACTTTACCCAGCTCTTCCAGTGGCTCTGGTGGTGAGTAGCACCCTGCGTAATAAAAGGGTTAGTACCAGGCCAGCTTTGTATTATTAGCTGGTACTAAGCCCAAACTTCATGGTGTCATGACAAATTAGACATGGCCAACATGAATTTCTAGTAAACAGAAATGAATTTTTTTTTTAACTTAAAAATAAAACAAAACACATTTAGGGACACCATCTTTAATTAAAAAATCCTTGTTTCGACGTAATCCACGGGTCTTTTGTCTTCAGCTCTGCTACATCTTTGCCATCAGACAAATATGTCTGCTGACAAGGATGAGCAGGCACAGAATGACACTGGAGCACTGTTACTATGTAGTGCGGCACTATGTTTCTTTTTTTGTCATTTCATGTATTGTAGAAATCTTGGGAAAAGTGTGGATTGTGCTCTGGAAGTGAGTCAGGTATAGCTAACTATGTTATTTTCTGCAGAGATGAGTCCTACATAGAAGACGTGATATCGGTCTGCGACAGATAAAGAACTTCACCTAGAGACATCACTCGTGAGTATGTGTATAAGGCTAGGGTCACACTTGCAAAATGTTAAGTTCCCTGCGTTGGTTGCATAGAACTTAGAATTTTTTTCTCACTACGCAGCCTTTACGCAGGCTGAGTAGCGGCGAATGTGGCCCCTAGCAACCCTGCAGGGAGTGCAATTTGCACCACGCACAGGGGAACGCATCGTGATGCGTTCCCTGTGCGTGGTGCATGCGTAGTGCATATTGCACTCCCCATAGCCCGCTGTGTAGCTGGTATCCAGGAAACACAGCGGGGTGCTAGGGGCCGAGTTCGCCGCTACTCAGCCTGCGTGAAGGCTGCGTACAGGCTGCGTAGGGAGAAAAAAAAATGTAAGTTCTATGCAAACAACGCAGGGAACTTAGAATTTTGCAAGTGTGACCTTAGCCTTACTTATACACACACACTGACACTATATACAGAGCTCCTGTGTAGAATGTCAATGGTGATCATTGCATTGCCTGTACACTGACACTATATGCAGAGCTTTTTTACATTTTTATTAATTTAGTATTATTTGTCACTATGTGGTGGCATTATGTACTTTGGTCATGACATTACGGTATTTGTCCCTTGTATGTAGTATTATTCGGTCACTATGTGGTGGTAATATGAGGTCTCATGGTGTCGCAGTATTTATACCTTATATGTGGTAGCATTTGATCATTATGGTTTTATGTGCTTTGGTAATGGTGTGGCAGTATTTGTTCCTTGTATGTGGCATTATTTAGGCACTATGTCATGGTAATATGTGATCTGGTCACGGTGTAGTGGTATTTCAGACTTGTATCTGGTAATATTGGTTTTCGTAGAGTGGATTTTGGTCGGTCATTTGTTTTATCTGATATCAATAAGGGGAATCTTCTTTATTTCCAAAACATATTAAATACTTGGTATTTAACCCCTCCCTGTCCTGTGACATATCAGCAGAGATGCAGTCAGGGTGTGTGCACACGATCAGTGTATGCAGCGTCCTGCTTCTGCATCTAAAACGCTGCGTAGTACAGTACAAGCATAGTGGATGGGATTTCAAGAAATCCCATCCTCACTATTCTTTACCCACCCACAGCGTGTTTGGAGCTGCGGTGCAGGTTGCCGGCTGTCCCCCCCCTCTGCAGCATGTTTATTTCATGCTGCGGAGTCGGAAGCGGCTGTCAGAGAGAAGCCGCCCAGCACCCGCCGCACACGGTGAGTACAGGGCGGCTGCGGTCTCCCTGCGGCCACCCACGGCTTCACTTAGGTCCGGAGGAGCCGCGTCCAACACGCAGCTCCCCCGGACCGTGTGCACGCACCCTCACAGAGGTTCTCCAGAGAAAGAAAGTTGAGCATTTGGTGAGATTTTCACCTCAGTATTTATAAGACAAAACCAGGAGTGAGTGAGAAATGTAGAAAAAAATTACCTGTGATTGCTCCACTCCTGGTTTTGTCTTACAAATACTGAGGTAAAAAACTCACCAAATGCTCAAAATGCCACATTCTTCTGATGGTGCGGATTCCACCAATAAATAAGTGATCACCTTCCTAACCTGTGCATCGCTGAGAACTTGTTTTCACCAAAAAATCCCTTTAATGCAAACTACAGTAATTGTACATCACAGTAATGGTGAGCGCACAGTGATGTGCAGCAGCCGCCTGTGTTTTACAGTCCACGCTACACTATGATGGGTATACCGGATAACAGGTATTTGCATATAGCTGAAGAATGGGTGGGCCCGGGTGGGTGGGCTCGGGTCGGTGGGCCCCTGGAGTCAATTTTCCTGGTGGGCCCCAGACACCCCAGTCCGGCGCTGGATTCAGCTGCCTATGAACTGATCTGTCTCCCTGTGTCTCTTCTGCTGCAGCTGCTCCAGCCAGCCTGCATTGCGAGCCCCTTTTAAGCTGTTCTCTAAATCCCAGCCTGAGCTCTCTGTAATGCTTTGCTATTGGTGCTGCACAAGTGAATAAGGATGTGCAGTCCCTTGGTCTCCAAATTTTGCTACAAGGATTTGCAATCCCTGGTAGCCCAGGACTCTGGTGTCCTGCTCGGCGTAGTTCTAGAGCGAGCGTATCTATCTTCAGCTCCAGACATGTTTTCTCTGCTTGTATGTCTTCTTCCTTTCCCTTCTCACTACTTACTAACCCCTCACCCCAGCAAGGAGAGTGAGCCAACTTAAAAACAAGTTGTTTGGATCTCCCGTCTGGTCAGGGATCAGGATTTGTGTGAATGCATCATTTTACTCAATGTAGTGAGCTCCAACTATCTCTGGACATGATACCCTTACCTGTTAGGGACCAAAATATAAAGTGACCAAAATATATCTAATTTTCGGTGTGTTTTTATACCAGGAGATGTAAATTGGTGCGAAAGTTTCCGAAAACAAATAATCAGCAGGCGCACATCGCCTAATCCGAATTTTTAACGTGTTTGTGGCGTGCATTTTTCCATGCATTTTTAATGTATTTGTGGTCAAAATATGTAGCAAAAAAATGCAGCAAGAATTGGCAAGCTGCAGATTTATACTGTGTGCAGAATTAGGAGGCAAATGAGTATTTTGATTACAAGACACTTGTTATACATGTTGTCCTTCTCCAAGCTGTATAGGCTTGAGAGCCAACTATCAATTAAGTAAATCAGGTGATGTGCATCTCTGTAATGAGGAGGGGTGTGGCCTAATGACATCAACACCCTATATAAGGTGTGCTTAATTATTTGGCAACTTCCTTTCCTTTGGCAAAACGGGTCAGAAGAGAGATTTGACGGGCTCTGAAAAGTCCAAATATTGTGAGATGTCTTGCAGAGGGATGCAGCAGTCTTGAAATTGACAAACTTTTGAAGCGTGATCACCGAACAATCAAGCGTTTCATGGCAAATAGCCAACAGGGTCGCAAGAAGCGTGTTGGGTAAAAAAAAAGGTGCAAAATAACTGCCCATGAATTGAGGAAAATCAAGTGTGAAGCTGCCAAGATGCCATTTGCCACCAGTTTTGCAAAATTTCAGAGCTGTAACGTTACTGGAGTATCAAAAAGCACAAGGTGTGCTATACTCAGGGACATGGCCAAGGTAAGAAAGGCTGAAAAACGACCACCTTTTAACAAGAAACATAAGATAAAACTTTAAGACTTGGCCAAGAAATATCTTAAGACTAATTTTTCAAAGATTTTATGGACTGATGAAATGAGAGTGACTCTTGATGGGCCAGATGGATGGGCCAGAGGCTGGATCAGTAAAGGGCAGAGAGCTCCACACCGACTCAGACCCCAGCAAGGTGGAGGTGGGGTACTGGTATCGGCTGGTAACATCAAAGATGAACTTGTGGGTCCTTTTTGGGTTGATCATGGAGTGAAGCTCGACTCCCAGACCTACTGCCAGTTTCTGGAAGACAACTTCTTCAAGCAGTGATACAGGAAGAAGTCGGTATCATTCAAGAAAAACATGATTTACAAGCAGGACAATGCTCCATCACATGCATCCAACTACTCCACAGCGTGGCTGGCCAATAATGGTCTAAAAGAAGAAAAAATAATTCACCTGATCTGAACCCCATAGAGAACCTGTGGTCCCTCCTAAAATGTGAGATCTACAGGAAGGGAAAACAGTACACCTCTGGGAACAGTGTCTGGGAGGCTGTGGTGGCTGCTGCATGCAATGTTGATTGTAAACAGATCAAGCAACTGACAGAATCTATGGATGAAAGGCTGTTGAGTGTCATCATAAAGAAAGGTGGCTATATGGGTCACTCATTTTTTGGGGTTTTGACTTTGCATGTCAGAAATGTTTATTTCTAAATTTTGTGCAGTTGTATTGGTTTACCTGGTGAAAATAAACAAGTGATATGGGAATATATTTTGCTTTTATTAAGTTGCTTAATAATTCTGCACAGTAACTAGTTACCTGCACAAACAGATATCCTCCTAAGATAGCCAAATGTAAAAAAAAACACTCCAACTTCCAAAATATTAAGCTTTGAAATTTGAGTCTTTTGAGTTGATTGAGAACATAGTTGTTGATTAATAATAAAAATAATCCTCTGCAATACAATTTACCTAATAATTCTTCCCACAGTGCATTTTACAAGCTTCTGCACAAAAACGTCTGAATTCTGATTTACTTTGCTGGAATAAGGATTGACATCCAGTTGTAAGGCAAAACTGCACTATAAATGCATCAAAACCACATTGCATTTTTGGTGCATTTTTCTGCAAAGAGATGCAGATTTGGTGCAGAGTTTCCCCATTGGACTCAGTGAACTCATCTCAGGTGAAGTCATTTAACTAAATCACTGATTACCGGAAAGTATGTGCATTCTGGAAATCCTGCATTAAATTCAATGATGCAAGAATATTGACTTCCATGGTGATGGTTAATCAGGTAATCAATGACATCAATAATCCGGTAATCTGGATTCATTACCCTCAATGCCAGCTTACCGAATGGAGAGTGCCAACCCCTGCTGCAGAAAACATTCCCCAAACCATAACACTTCCTCCTCCATCTTTCACTGACTTCTTCACACACTTTAGGCTAAGTCAATCCCCAGTTTGTTAACAAACGTAATGTTTCCTATCAGAGCCAAATAAATGAAACTTGCTTTCATCACTAAAATTAACTGAGCTAACTTCTCTGTCCACACAAGATGCTTATCACCAAAGGTGAGTCTAGCCTTTTAGTTCTCTCTTATAATGAGAAGTTGGGTCACTGCAGAGTGGGCTTTCAGTCCAAATGCTCTGACACTTATGACACTGTATGACGAGACAGATCTTTACACTGTTCTGTGCTGAACTCTTGCGCTACTCTACCTACAGTGTTGAAATGATTACCCATGGAGATTTTCCGCATTATCCTGTCCGCTCTTACATTTCTCTTTCAAGGACACCCAGCCTTCTTGGGGGACTTGAAAAAGTTTGTGATGTTGTAAAGATGCAATATTCTAGAAATCACAGACTTGGAATGACCAACCTCTGTTGCTGTGACTAATAGGGTAAACCCTTTTGCCTTCATCTGGACAACCTGCTGACAGAAGGTTTTAGTCACTTTGCAACCATTTTTGCAAAGTGAGTGCAAACTGATAAATTAGGCTGCCAGTTAAATAAGGTTTGTCAGATAATTAAGGAAAATAGCACAAGGTGCCAGATTAACACCAATGACTTGCAGGTATGTGAAAGTGTTCTCTAATTTCTATCAGTGTTATTTTTCATTTAACTCATTTACCATATTTTTAGGATTATAGGATGCACTTTTGGTCCCCCAAATTTTTTGGGAAAGTGATAGGTATGTTTTATAATCCTAATCTACAGTTTCTGTACTGTAGGAGAGAGGGGGCGGCTCTGGAGTGGTGTCCGGGGGCTGGAGGAGGATGGCCACTTGCCCTGCTCATTATGCACATATATTATATTATTCACTGCATCCCGCTGTCCACCTCTCAGTGCTGAAGCCGCGCACTGGCATTATAAGATCAACCCCAAGTTATTTTTCTCTCTTTCCCTTCACCAAATTTGTGGTACTTTTAATAATCTGGTGCATTTCATGAAGCGAAAAATATGGTACATTTTTAATCTGTGCTTTAGAGTATTTTCAATCGATAAATTAAGGTTACAGAAGTTGTCCGGGCTTTTTAGATAATTTCTATGTGTATCAAGGCTGAAAAATGTTGACAGTTTGTAATTTACATCCTGTCAACATTTTGCATTGTTACCCAGATATCACCTATTTGCATCTGCCAGAGAACGACCAGGGGCGTGTTTATGTTGGAGAATGCATGTAAATGCAGAACTGGACCTTATGCCTAGACTCTTCCAAACATGCCCCCACCCCCCAATCTCAGTATGCCCAGCCACTCCAGACTGCTACAGACCCGCCCCAACCCCTAATGTGACCACCCCCATTGCATACAGTGGTCCCCTCATCCACTGACACAGTGTGCCGAATCCACAGCTGTGAAGGAGATTTAGTCCACTGTCAGCAGAAGAGGAGACCGCAGTATGCAATATGATGTGTGCGCTCACCCTGTGGCCCTGTATTATGGTGAGTGTGTGCTCACCCAGTCCTCTGTGGCAGCTGTGAGTGGAGCCGAGGACTGCAGCTGTCGGCTCTCTGTGCATAGACATGACCGGCTCCACTGCACATAGAACCAGTCCTGTCCATACCGAAGCTGCCAGCTCTCTGTGAATAGAGGACCCGATGCTTCTCCTCTCTATCTCTTTCAGCACAGAGCAGGGCATAGAGAGCCAGCAGCTGCAGTACAGAGAGGACCAGCTGTACCAGTTCTGTGTCCCGCTCTGTACTGCAGGAGATGGAGAGGAGGAGCATCAGCTCGACAATGCTCAGAGAGCTGGTAGCTTGATATAGACAGTATCAGCTCTCTGTGCAGTGAACCCGGTCCTGTCTATGCACAGAGAGCCAGCAGCTGTGATCCTTGGCTCACCTGATATTGACCACAGGGGACTAGGTGAGCGCACACACCATAATACAAGATCACAGGGTGAGCGCACACACCATAATACAAGGTCACAGGGTCAGCGCACACACCATATTGCAAACAGTGGTCCCCTACTCCAATGACAAATTTCCTTCACAGCTGTGGATTTTGCACACTGTGTCAATGGAGGAGGGGACCGTTGTATGCAATGGGGGTGGGTGGTGACATCAGGGGTTGGGGCGGGTCTGTAGCCGCAAGGAGGTGGCTGGGCATACTGTAGACTGGGGGAGGGGGCATATTTGTAGGAGTCTGGGCAGTTTTGCTTTTACGTGCATTCTCCAACACAAACAGCCCCCTAGTTGTTCTCTGGCAGACGCAAATAGGTGATATCTGGGTGACAATGCAAAATGTTGACAGGATGTAAATTACAAACTGTCAACACTTTGCAGCCTAGATACACATAGAAATTATCCAATAAGCCCGGACAACCCCTTTTACTGTAAATACTGCTATTTTACTCATGTTAGGATATTTTCACATAACAAAACACAATGACATTAACATTAAGGAAATGGTGTGTTGTTCTTTAATTTTGACTGCCAGCGTATATAGCTAACATAGTATGTGTGAGCTGTGTTGTCTAAGCCACGTCTTCTGTGGATTATGTAATAAATTCGAGTTGCATGAATTTTTAAACAAAACCCACAACCTGAACGTTCTCAGTGACCTTGGACAGGGGCCCGTCCCCTCAGGTCCACTGAACAAAGTGATAACACTCTTTGTAGACCAAATCTCTAGAGTGAGAGCTGATAACATGGTAATTATCTGATCTAGAAAATATTGCTTTAACTTAAATATGAGCTTTTTTATTGTGTTACTTTAATTACATTGTGTCATGTCAGGTTACAGTGTAAAATGACGACGTGTAATACAAAGCGACATACAATAAAGATGATAAATTGCTTCTAAGACTCAGACCTCCTTTGTAAGAATACCATTTCCAGTGTTGCATTTCTTATTGTAAACTATCTAGTCATGGTTCTCATAGATTGGCTAATAAGTGACAGGCGGCGAATATACTAGCAGGCAAATGCGCACAAATACAAAATTAGGACATCAAAAACAAATACAGATGCCTCCGACAGAAAATAAGCCGATAAGTAAAGAAAGAAATCTCAAACTAAATATTAAATCATATAGAAGGGTTTGGTAAATTTACTGTTGTGGGAGACTTTTCTTATTAAAATGTTGTATAAATACAAGGACTTTTTCTTTGTTTGCACGAATATTTTAAGGGTCACCCAATGCTATTTATTTATTTGAAATTTCATAATTTTTAATTAAAGTTTTTGCAATTGAAATAATAAATATACAAAGTAATCAGAACTCTGAAAAGAGCAGCCTGAGGTTGATCCATAAAGTTTCATTTAATACTGATTGATCGACAATTGAAAAGGTTGTCCAGTATTTTTATATTGATGGTATGTGTTTAGGATAGTTTATCGATATCAGATCAGCATGGGAGCAACACCCGGTGTGGAGACACAGGGGTCAGCGGGTGCTCTCGTTCGCTGGCCAGCCCGCCTCTAGAAAGACCTCATTGACCAGGGCTCATCCCAACTGAATGCCCAAACTCCTTATCTGTGGGCAGAACACTACACAGGGTGAAGAAACTACACAATGGTTATACTTTATTGGATGCCCAATAGTCAAAGGCATATAGCACATAACCAAGAAAAACACACAATGTAACAGGCAACAGATTCTCACCCTTCCACTGGCTAACCAGCTAGAATATTTGTACCTTTAGGGCTTCCAGGGACAACTACGCCAACCCGGCAGCACCCCACTTTTGGCGTGCACCTACAGAGAAAATAATAGCAAAAAATTTAGGAAGCTAAACAACCACAGTAAAGTCTATAGCCAGTTGACCAAATTGTCCCAAATTGGGTTGCTCTCAGGCAAATCATAGAATCCTGGACTGAAGTCCAGCAGAATACAATCCAGTTTTGGTGCTCCTCTAGGCGGAACCAAATCTCCTAGACTGAGGCCACATAGCATATGAGCCACTAGTCACTGAAGCAAGACCTTTTTATATTTAATATCAGCTTTTCCTTGTGCCTGTGGCAAGATGTGATCAGTTGTGGAGCGGAACAGCACATCTCTGTCAACTGCCTAGTTGCCACAGTAGGTTACTGCATACCTACTCCTATTCATTTGAATTGAGGTGAATGTGCAGTACCTGGGTAAATCAACTATACAATGCTGGGTTGCGCCAGTGTAACAGAGTGTAGCGAGCTATACATTTCAGTTGTATTTATAGATGTTGATCAAACTTGTAATGATAACATCTGGCTACCAGATGTCAGTAACACCGGCTATTCTGAATTTATCAAGTATTGAAAAACAAAGTTTGAATAATTTTATATATGCTGAGATGTATATAACAAAAGAACTGTGCAGTGAAAATGCAACTTTGTTACTCGATTAGAAAAATACTTTTAGTGCATCATCGCTCTACCACTTAACCTAAGTCAGAAAGGCTTGGGTGATGAGAGCAGTCAGTCGCCATTGAGACAAAGCAGGGACTAGACGCAAGTTATTAAAGCTCCTGTCAAAAAGAAAAAGGGGAAAGAACCTAAGGAAGCGAAGCTAGTCCCCTGTGAATGGTGATACTCGGGAAGTCAAACCCTCCTCCTGTTTGTTGGAGAGATCAGGTAAACCCATCAGTCGATTAACGATGGAAGAAGGTGGCTATCTTATGAGCAGTGATGTAAAGTATCCTGTATTACAACCAAAGATAAGGTACTTTTTCATCCACCTATACTGAATGCTATTTGACTGGTCCAATTAGTTAGTTAGGGTCAGCCAGGTAATTGGAGTAATCTGAATGTCTTTTCTTTAACAGGACTGTGTCAGTAAAGCATGAATTGTGTTGGCATTATCAACGGCCGCAGATAGTATGGTTCGAAGATCCAAAAAGTCACAGCCCATGGTGAAGGTCCCAAGGCACCCATCTATCTGAATCAAATCTTCTGCAGAGACTGCTGATTAATTGAATTTGCTAGCAAACAGATGCCTGTGATTGGAACTGAAATACGGTTGTTTTAAATGTTATATTTGTTATGTGAACAAGATTTTTTTATTTGGCCTAGCTGCGCAGCTGAGTTAGGGTACACTGGGATCCTGGACAGTTAATTGGTTGGTGGAGTGTTAAGATTGGGAACCAGGAGAAAGGTCTCATATCACAGCTTCTCCATAGGGAATAGCGCTCTTTAGGTACGATCACACTTAGTCGCATTATGGGCCCAAGGGAACACACCTTCTCACTGGGACCAGGTATATGTAGGCATGCTCCTGGTCGGGAAAGAGAAAAACATAGATTTCTTTTTGTGTAAGGCTAGGGTCACACTTGGGAGCCTGCACCCGTTTTCAGGATGCAGTAAAGGCTACGTTTTTAACACTTGCCATTTTCATGGCATTGAGCATAGTTTTTGCCTCAGTTAATGTTTGCCTTAACACTAAGTACATATATGTACCATGCGTTAATGTATGCACTTCCCATAGGGCCCCATATTAAAAAAAGCATGCATTTTTGAAAAAGCACCCAAAAATGTTGCAGACCATGTTTTTAGCACTAGTAGGAAAAACGCATTGTGTTAAACGCAATGCACTTTTGCATTGCGAGTTTTGCATTGGGTCTATGGGTGCATTAACGCATGTGTTTTTACACATTTCCACATGTCAAAAACGGATCCAGTTAGCGGATGCATGAAGCAAGTGTGACCTTGGCCTAAGAGTTGCTGAGGTTAAGTTTATTGTTTAATCCATTTATTGTTATACTTCAGAAGTTTCATTTACTTTTCCTCCCCATAAAAGCATTCGTGAGTTTGTCACAATAAATCTTGTTTTATATATACCACCGGTTTGGAAGCTCGTCTTTCCTTTCAGTGACACCACTGTATTAAAACGAACCCCAATACTCGCCAATGCCAGGGGTCTTAACATCGGCACCGAAAACAGCTGATCTGGAAGGATAAATGGGGCTTGGTGTTGCACCTAGCTCATCTGGTATTGATATTGACCTCTCGTAAGAAAGGTTCATCAATATAAAAGTAGCAGAAAAAGTTCCTTAATTTGAAAGACAGTAAAATATTAATTAAATGACCTTCCCCCCCAAAAAAATGTACAGACCTTTCAAAGCAAAAAAACAACAACTTAGAAGCCAAAGTCTAATAACTTCATGGAGGGCACAGGACAATGTTCTGCTGAGAATGATGATCTTTGGTTTTAAAACTCTATGAATGAGCATTTGTTCTCATCGATGGGTTGATCAGCAGCAATTTTACACTGAAAGATTATTATTGTGAAGTTTGTTTCTATGAACAATCATTCACAATAATCATGCAAATCAAGCCTTAACTACTGACTATATTATCAATCTTCCCAAGGTAATTCTATCTTCCCTTTATCTCAGATCTGTTTCATCTGACTATAATTTTGTTTGTACTACTACCTAGGTACCATCACACGTAGCAATATCACCACCATATGGCTGGCAATTTGACATGAGCGCGCACGTTCAGGGCAATTTGTTGCACATCGCGTCGCCCTGTCACACATAGAGATCTCACGTGCGATGTTCGGCGATCCTGTGTTCCGGAAATCGCCTGGTGCAGACCGGAAGCAATTTGACATTCCCACGTCACTGCCAAATCACCGCGTCATTCGCCACAACCGCATCAACGATGTTGGCGTAGAGTGTGAGCGCAGCGAGGAGACAGGCGTGCCAGAGTGTTGTACACCGCGCCCCTACCAATCTTATTGACCAACACAACTGCATCGCCATTGGTCAGCCTTGTCAAGAAGTCTACCCACTACATGATGCATGTGTCCTTTCTACTATATCGCGAATCAAATATGGCGCCTTAGCCATGGCCAGCCAATGGGAATGCAGGAGCGGCCACCAATCACGGCAGAGAGGGCGCGCCAAACAGAACGCTCAGGCACGTCTCTTTATTGCTTCCAGATGGCCTGAGCTCGCTTTCTACATCGCTGTCGCCCTGTCACAAGCCATGATGCGCAGAAATCGCCTGGTTGAAATCGCCTGATTTCACTGCAGTGCAGGGCGATCAGGCGACTCTCCACCGGTGATTTCTCGCCCTAAAATCTCCCTGCCTCACGCCACTACGAACAGGCGATGTGGTTTCTATATCGTCGAAATACACAAATTTACCGTATATACTCGTGTATAAGCCGAGTTTTTCAGCACATAAAATGTGCTGAAAAGTCCCCCCTCGGCTTATACACGGGTATATACGGTAATAGCTTTACAGCTTTACAGCGCCCCCCCATATATACAGCCCCCCCCGTGGTATCCCGCCCCCCCCGTATATACAGCCCCCCGTGGTATCCTGCCCCCCCGTATATACAGCCCCCCCCGTGGTATCCCGCCCCCCCCCGTATATACAGCCCCCCCGTGGTATCCCACCCCCCCCCGTATATACAGCCCCCCCGTGGTATCCAGGGCCCCCCTTGCTGCACCTGTAAAGGAAGATGTCAGTATACTTATCGCTGCCGCCGCCGCCGCCGCTCCGCTTCTCGGTCACCGCGATGCTCCGGGTCTTCATGTTTCCTGTTCCTTCTCCGGCGCTCAGGAAATGACGTCATTGTGTCCTTTATGCCAATGGAGTGCAGCATGGAGAGTAGGAGATGGTTGTCAACTGTGTCAAAAGCTGCAGAGAGATCAAGAAGAATAAGCAGAGAGTGTTTACCATTACGTTTTGCCGTCAGAAGGTCATTGGTCACTTTGATGTGGGCAATTTATGTAGAATGAAGGGGGTGTAAGCCAGACTGTAATGAATCTAGAAGAGAGTGAGCGGAGAGGTAACGGGTGAGGCAGGAGTAGACCAGGCGATCCAACAGTTTAGAGATGAAAGGGAGGTTGGAGGCTGGTCTGTAGTTATTAGTGCAGGATGGGTCAAGAGAAGTTTTCTTTAATAATAAAGTAATGAAAGAGTATTTAGAGTGTTTAGAGGCCACTGGAGAAAGAGTCTGGAGAAGGTGTGTGGGAATGGGGTCAGTAATGCATGTAGTTGGATGAGAGGAAGAGAGGAGCCTGGAGACTTCTTTTCTATGACTGGGTCAAATGTGGAGAGTGAGCCAGAGAAGATGTGGTGGGTAATGGGTGTAGCAGCGCTTGGAGGCTGGGAGCGGATTTCCTGATGGATGTTTTCTATTTTCTTAGTGAATTAAGAAGCCAGATCATCAGCACAGATGTCAGTGATTGGTGCTGCACTTTGGAACCCAGGAGAGAGTGAAAGGTGTCAAAGAGTTTTTTTGGGTTGTTGGATAGTGAGGAGATCACGGTGGTGAAGTAGGGCTGTTTGGTGAGATGAAGGGCAGAGTTGTAAATTTTTAGCTTAAATTTATAGTGAATTGAGTATTCTGGAGTGTTGGTTTCCCTCCATTGGCGTTCAGCACTCCTAGAGCATCGCTGGAGGAATTAAGTTTTTGATATGAGCCAAGGCTGTTTCACTCTGTGTTTGGAGGTTCTGAGGTTGAGGGGCGGTACTTGGTCCAGGGTGTTCTGAGAGTGTCATTGCAGTGAGTCAGAGCCAGATCCAGACAGGAGAAGGAGGAGATTGGGGACAGTGATGAGTGTAGAAAGTTTGTGAGTGTATGAGGGTTGATGGCCTGAAGATTTCTGAATGTGTGATAGGTAGAAGTATGCTGGAGTGGGCAAGGAATTGTGAGTGTGAATGAGAGAATATTGTGGTCAGAGAGAGGAAGAGGTGAGTTATCTAAGGAGGAGGTTGAACAGAGCAGTACAAAGACCAGGTCAAGGGTTTTACCGTCTTTGTGTGTCTCAGAGGTTGAGAGCTGTGACAGGCCAAGAGAGGAGGTCAGAGGGGGAACCAGGATTTGAAGAGATATAACCTGACAGGAGCAGGAGTAAAGAGAGATAAAGTAAATAGTTTTGATAGCTGGGATGCTGATGAGGAGGCGGGTTTTTTTATGGGGATGTTGAAGTTTCCCAGAATAAGGATTTATAATTCTGAGGACATAAAGTGCGGCAGCCACACGGAGAAATGGTCAAGGAACTAGGTGGGTGACCCTGGGAGGTGGTATACCACCGCTACTCTGAGGGAAAGGGGATAGAAGAGCCTGATAGTGTGGACTTCAAAAGAAGGAAGTGAGAGTGAAAGAATCGGGGGATATAAACTGGAAAGTACATTGTGGGGACAGGAGTAAGCCAACTCCACCACCATGTCTGTTCCCAGGTCTCGGGGAATGGGAAAAATGTAAACCTCCATAAGAAATAGCGGCAGGGGACACTGTGTCTGAATCCTGGATCCAGTTTTCAGTGAAAGCCAACAGATTAAGAGAGTTAGTGAGAAAATAGTTGTGAATGAAGGGAAGTTTGTTGCATACAGACCGTGGATTCCAGAGAGCTACTAAAAAGGTTAGTAGGGTTTCTATGTGATGTGGGGGAGGGGTTAAGGTTGGCAGAGGGGGGACCAGGATTTGGAGAGATATCACCTGACAGGAGCAGGAGTAAAGAGAGGAAAAGTAAATAGTTTTGATAGTTTGATTTGTGACTTGGTTTATGATGTAATAGCCTGGAATATGGTGGAATGAGACTGTTCAATAGACTGAAGAGTGTATGGGAGCTGGACATAGTAGAGGATAGAAGAGAAGGACTGATGTAGATGAGGGGTGATGGATGGGGGATGGGACTGTGAAAGTTAATGACAAAGAAACATAGGAAGATAGACAATGAAATTGAGGACATAGTTAAAAAAGGGAGTGAAAGAGAGTGGATTACCTGACTCCTGCCATGACTAAGGGCCGCTTCACATTGCGGCGTGATCCGGTCCGGTTCTGTCCGGGATGACCCAGACAGCCGCAGACCAGATCTGCACACAGGACTGGGGGGCTATTATGCCCTCTGGTCTGGAGCGCACGCAGCGGAACTGGACCGGATCACGCCGCAGTGTGAAGCGGCCCTAAGGCACACATGCGGCAGTATTTTTAAATCCTGATCCGGTTTTGAGCTTTCAAAAAGCTCAAAACCAGATCAGGAAATGCTCTCCTTAGGAGCATGCACGAAAAATCATGCAGGCTGCAGTTTTCGGAGCATTTCTGTGATCCACAATGCAGTAACTGGATTGCTCAGGATGTGTAATCCTGAGCAATGCGGTTACCGTATACTTTGATCATCCCTGTTGCCACAGGGATAAGCAAAGTGTTAAATGTGTATTAAGACATTAAATATGAATATTAGCTGTGGGCTGTCCGCTGCCCATAGACCTAATGTTAATGGTTACAGGACCTCGGACAGCGGCAGATACTATACGTACATTACATACAGTATCTGCTCCACTGTCATTCATAAATTAGTACAAAGTCGACAATAGCCAGCTTACTGTAAATGCCTTATTAACCGCTAACGTGCTGAGTGGAGTGGACAGCATGTCTCTAGGGGGGGGAGCGCCCAGTAGAGACATTTTGCCCACAACTAATATTCATATTTAATATGTTAATACACATTTAACACTTTGCTAATCCCTTCGGCAGCAGGGATGAGCAAAGTATACGGTAACCACATTGCTCAGGATTACACATTCTGAGTAATCCGGTTACCGGATTGCGGTTTCCTGCACACATTTTGGGAAAAAAATGTGTGTGAAGGCAATTGCGTTCACCGCATCCGGATCTTCTCTCTCCCATAGAGTGTAAGCTTTTATGGTTAGTGGGGTCTGCTATCTCTCTCTTTTTAGTTCTCTCTCTCCTGTCAATTGAATGATTTTTTGTTCAGTGGGCTTCTCTAGAGTGCAAGTCTCTTATGGTGAGCGGGGTCCTCTCTGTCTACTTTACTCTCTCTCATAGAAAGTGCAAGCTCTCATGGTAAATGAAGTTCTCTATGTCTCTATTTCTTTGTGTCATGCAGAGTATAGTCTCTTATGGTAAGTGGGGTCCTTCATCTCTCCTGTAGAGTGTAAGATCTTATGGTCAGTAGGGTTATTATTATTATTATTAAGTATTTATATAGCGCCATTAGGTTACATCGCGCTTTACAAGTGAGAGGGTAGACAAAGACAAGTAGTAAAACGATGACAAATCAGTCATACGGGTACAATAGGGCAGAGGATCCTGTCCACGAGGGCTCACAGTCTAGGGTTGTCTCTCTCCTGTACATTGTAAGTTCTTATGGTCGATGGGATCTGCTTTCTCTCTTTTTTTACTTTCTCTACTGTGAATTAAATGGTCTTTTGGTGAGTGGGCTTCTCTTTGTCATTTAGAGTGTAAGCTCTTATGGTCAGCAGGGTCCTCTCGCTCTCTCATGTAGAGTGTAAGCTCTTATGGTCAGTGGGGACCTCTCTCCTGTAGGGTGTAAGCTCTTATGGTAAGTGGGATCCTTTATCTCCTGTAGAATGTAAGCTCTTATGGTCAGCAGGGTTCTCTCTCTACTGTAAAGTGTAAGCTCTTATAGTTAGCAGGGTCTTCTCTCTCTCTTTTTATTTCTCTCTCTCCTGTAAATTGAATGCTCATTTGGTTAGTGGGCTTATCTCTGTCTTTTGGAGTGCAAACCTCTTATGATGAGCTGTGTGCTCTCTCTCTACTTTACTCTCTCATATAAGGTGAAAGCTCTCATGGTAAGTGTGATTCTCTCTCTTTTTTTTTGTGTCATGTAGAGTGTAATCTCTTATGGTCAGTGGAGTCCTCTCTCTCCTGTAAAGTGTAAGCTCTTATGGTCTGTAGGGTCCTCTCTCTCCTGTAGAGTGTAAGCTCTTATGGTCAGTGGGGTTCTCTCTATGGTCAGTGGGGTTCTCTCTCTTTCACCTGTAGAATATAAACTGCTTATCTTGAACAGGCAGTAAAACAGAACTGTTAATCTGTCTTTTTGGTCTCTGTACTGCACAATATGGACTCTCTAAATTTTGGTATCTATAAAGTATACTCTAAGCACGGATCTCAAACTGTGACTTCCCTACTTTGGACATATGACACAAAGAGAAAAATCACTAGAGCAGGACATTATGTTAGGAAGAATAGAAGGTACAAGGCGAAGAGGAAGAACAACAACCCAATGGCTTGATATAATAATATTTATTCACTTAGATAGCACTATTAATTCCATAGCACTTTACACACATTTGCAACACTATCCCCATTCGGGCTCACAATCCAAACATCCTATCATTATGTCTTTGAAGTGTGGGAGGAAGCACACCAAAGACAAGTAGAACATACAAATTCCGCAGATATTGTCATTGTTGAGATTCAAACTCAAGACCCCAGCACTGCAAGGCTGCAGTGCTAACCACCAAGCCACCATACAGTGCAAACTACTGAGCCACCATACAGTGCTAACCACGGAGCCATCATACAGTGCGAACCACTGAGCCACCATACAGTGCTAATCATTGAACCATCGTACAATGCTAACGACAAAGCTACCGTACAGTGCTAACCACTGCACCACCATACAGTGCTAACCCCTGAACCACCATAGAGTGCTAACCACTGAGCCACTGTACAGTGCTAACCACTGAGCTACCATACAGTGCCAACCACTGAGCCACTGTACAATGCTAACTAGGGATGAGTGAGTACAGAACTAATTGGACTCGCTATACTCGCAACGAGTAGGTCCCGATACTTGGTACTCATTGCGAGTATAGCGAGTCCAATGTTAGCAAGAACTTTCGCAGTGTATCCATATATACACTGCGAAAGTGCACTAAAAGTGAATAAAAGTTGTTAAAAAATAAAAAAATATCACACTCACCCATCCGACGCCTGCACCAGGACCAGAAAAGAAGACATCCGATGTACGAGAAGGACCTGTGAGTCTGATAGCCAATTAGGTGGCTGGTAGCGATCAGGCCAATCAGATGGCCAGATGTCACAAAAAACATGTTCCCTACCAGCCACCTAATTGGTCAGATTGCCATGTCATTGATGCACGTTCAAGACCTGGCTAGCGATCAGGTGGTTTGTGACATCTGGCCATCTGATTGGCCAGATCGCTACCAGCCATCTGATTGGCTATCAGAGGGACAGGTCCTTCTCATTCATCGGATGTCTTCTTTTGCGTTTCCGCGGTGCAGCCATCGTATGGGTGAGTATGATATTTTTTTATTTTTTAACAACTTTTATTCACTTTTAGTGCACTTTCGCCGTGTATATATAGATACACTATGAAAGTGAATGGACTACTCGCTACTCCCGAGTAATCACAAGAAACTCGTGGAGTAGCGAGTAACCCGCATATCGTTACTATTCGGCGAGTACTGAATAGTAATGATTATACTTGCTCATCCCTAGTGCTAACCACTGAGCCACCATACAGCGCTAACTACTGAGCCGTCATACAGTGCTAACCACCGAGCCACCGTACAGTGCTAACCACCGAGCCACCGTACAGTGCTAACCACTGAGCCACCATAAAGTGCTAACCACTGAGTCACCGTACAGTGCTAACCACTGAGCCACTATTCAATGCTAACCACTGAGCCACCATACAGTGCTAACCACTGAGCCACCATACAGTGCTAACCACTGAGTCACTGCACAGTGCTAACCACTGAGCCACTGTGCCACCTGAAGAAGACCCTGTCCTGTTGACCTATCTAGGTTGCACAAGATCGATCTTCCTACAGAGTGTTCATCCATCAAGTTGCAATGGCTTTAAATTAAGCTGAAGGCAGTTAAATATTTAGAACAATAATGTATATATTAAATAGTTGTTGATTCCCTATACAAATAAATGTTAGTCTCAATCAAGAATGGAGAGAGGGGAGTAAGCTGCAACCGGACACTTCTAAAAGCGGCTTAGGCTGGCTTCACACCACGGCACAGTCCGGTCCGGGGTTGTCCGGTGTAAACCAGGCAGCCTTGGACTGGTTTTTGGCCCCATAGTAGCCTATGGGGCCAGATGGAGCCGGATGGCAGCTATCTGCCATTCGGTTTCCATCTCTCCGGTGGAATTCGGGAGAAATCGGATTTTTCTCACTGTACGCAAAAACTTTGCTTGCAACGTTTTTGTGCCCGGTGAGAAAAATCTCCCCAAAATGCCGTATCCCGAATTCGTTCGGATTTTCCGATTGCCCTGGTCTGGAAGGATCCAGGAACAGGATACCGGCGGCTGCACGCCGCTGTTGTTTCAGGACCGCGGCTAGCTCCCCGTGGTCCTGATTAATTAGCAGCTGCAGCTGCATCCGGCTGCACACAGGACCGGAGGGCACATTTGACCCTCTGGTTCTGTGTGCTGATTCGGTCCGGGGCTGTCAGGTTCATGCCTGACAGCCCCGGACTGGGCTGTGCCGTGGTGTGAAGCCAGCCTTATCTCTACAAAAGAACAATTAATGACAGTAAAATCCATTTGTCATTAAATGAGGAGTGTGAGGCTCACATTATCACATATATAAACTCTACATTATCTACTCCTGGGGTTTGGTTGATATACATCTAATGTGGAAAACTGACCTGAGTCTGCCCTGATCCTCATAAATCGGTTCAAAACGTAGAAAATCCCAGGCTCAGCGCATAGCGTTACCGGCATGTAATGCTGTGCGCCGCCTATGTATAGTATCTCTATGGCAACGGAATCATCGCGCGCCAACTGGCTCCACTTACAATCCCCGGATATGCGCTTTTGATGAGCGCACAGGAAAATGCTGCAAACCGTGATTGTAAATGGAGCCGACGGGTGCGTGATGATTCCGTTGCCATAGAGATACTATACACAGGCGGCGCATAGCATCACATGCCGATAACAGTATGCGCCGAGCCTGGGATTTTCTAAGTTTTGAATGGATCCAGTAGGCTGAGGGCTGATGCTAGACATATACTGTGATCATAGGCGCACCGAAGGGGGGGGACCTACGTGTCTGGACCCCCCCCTTTGGACGGCCCTGAGAAGTGGTGCAGTACACAAGGAGCTGGGCCCCTATGTCAGGAGACAGGAACAATTACACAGCACCCAAGGGCCCACAAAAGAGGCTGCTTTTAGGGGGGCTTCGCTCCCCCAAACCCCCCCACCAGGGGCTTTGCCCCTCGGAACCCCCTGGGGGGTGACACCCCCCTTTCAGGGCCGGTGTGTGTTTCTTGGGCCCCTACCTTGGGAAATTTCTGGGTGCACCACTGACTGTGTCCCTGTAACATACAGAACGGCAATGTATTCTTTCCTAGCATTGCAAGGTACAGAAAGCAGCATTAGAATATGTCCATAATTCTAGAAATGCTATGGAAGAGGAATGCAGCATTCAATATCAATTAATTAGAAAAAAAACTGCTCACCTCAGTATACAATTACAGACATGGATGTAGAAGATGAACCCACAGTAAGATAAAGACCATATTATGCATCCATAACGAAGAATAGTTAATGAGATAAAAATCTCCACTGTGAAAAAAATAGAATATTTTATTGTGAAAGTTAATGGGGAGCATATCTTATATAGCCACTAGATGTCACCAATTGTGAAAAATGCAATCTGTCACCGATAAAGAGAAATTACAATGCATTTCACTTTTTTTTTTAACTACTATTATTATTATTTTTTATTTTTTCTATTTTTTTCTTTATTTTTCTGGAGTTAAATTGATATATTGATCTGAAAAAGTATTTTCCCCTATTTGAATGTTTTATGTTGTTGCTTGTCACACATAAGCCCTGGATCCTTTATTTGCATCAGTTTTTCAATTTTAGAATTCTAAGTCCAAAAACTGATGCAAATAACGGATCCTGGACTCCAGTGTGACTGCTCTGCTATGCATTTTTTAACAGGACCCAAAAAATGCTGCAAGCAGCGTTTTTTGGGTGCAGTAAAAAAACGGATCCATTTTTTTAACATGGGGCCCTATGGGAATCGCATCCGTTAACAAATGGCACATATAGGCACCATCCTTTAACGGATCCGTTTTTGCTAGCATTTTTTGGCAAAAATAGGCAAAGTCCAAAAAACGCATAGCTGCACAGGAGGCTCAAAAACCAGCCTTAAAATAACAGATCTGTTAGGCTAGGGTCATATATGCTTTTCAATTTTGCAAACCTGATCCAGTTTTCAGCTTTCAAAAAGCTCAAAACCGGAGCAGGAACCGCTCCCCATAGGAGCCCATTATTGTAACCAGATTGCTCTACATGCAATCCTGTTACCGGCTCCTGATCTGCAGCTTGCGCTAAAAATCATGCAGGCTGCAGTTTTCGAAGCGGTTCTGGCAACCGCAATGCGGGAACCGGATTGCTCCGGATGTGTAATCTGCAGCAATGCGGTTACCGTATACTTTGTTCATCCCTGCTGAGGCAGGGATGAACAAAGTGTTAAATATTTCATAAAACATTAAATATGAATATTAGCTGTGGCCAACATGTCTTTAGGGGGTGCCCACCCTCCCTAGAGACATGCTGTCCACTTATCGGCTTTGTACAAATTAACGGCTATGTCGGCTTTGTACAAATTTGTGAATGAAGCCGCGGCTCCTCATATTAGAGCAGATACTGTACGTAATGTACATATAGTATCAGCCGCTGTCCAGGGTCCTGATACCTTTAACATTAGGTATATGGGGGTGCGCACCGCCATAGACCTAATGTTAATGCTTACAGGACCCTGGACAGCGGCTGATACTATATGTACATTACGTACAGTATCTGCGCAACTGTCACAAATTTGTACAAAGCTGACAATAGCCGGCTATACTGTCAATGGGTAATTTAACCCCTACCATGCTGACATAAGTGGACAGCATGTCTCTAGGGAGGGTGGGCACCCCCTAGAGACATGTTGGCCACAGCTAATATTCATATTTAATGTTTTATTACACATTTAACACTTTGTTCATCCCTGCGGCAGCAGGGATGAGCAAAGTATACAGTAACCGCATTGCTCCAGATTACACATCCGGAGCAATAATGTTACCGCATTGCGGTTTACAACACACATTTTTTCCCAAAAATGTGTGTGAAGGCATTTGCGGTTACCGCATCCGGATCTGTATGCAGTCACCGGTATTGCCTTAACAAGTGTGACCCCAGCCTTATTGAAACCAGTGGAAAAAACTGATTGGCATGTGTAACCCTAGCCTTAAAGGAGATAGAAGATATTCACTGATATTGAACATACAGTATATCTGCTTCACACACAGTGCAGTGGGGACATCTTGGGGAAGGTTTATGAATGCTTTATATCCAGATTTCATTAATAAAGTATGTTTGAAAGTTTATTCAAATCACTTGCTCTACATTATTATTAATGAAAAATTTTAATGGTGGTTATGCTTTAAATCATTTTGACTGTAAGGGTATAAGCACATATAAAGCAATTTTTGCTGACATTTCTCCATCACTTGTCATGAAAAATACATCAGTAAAAATACAATTTTTTTGCCAAATGTTTATGTGTTTTTTTAGTGCAGATTGTTTCCATTCATAGAATCTGCAGGAAAAACACTGAAAGAATTGACATCCTGAAGATTTAAATCTGTACCAAATCTATAAGAGGAAAATACTCAATGTGTTCCGGAGACTGCAGGATTCCCATTGACCTTGCTGCATCAGGAAACCCTTCAGGTTTTATGACAAATCTGCACTGAAGAAAGCATCAAAAATGCAAATGAAAATCTGCAAAGTGTGCAAACAGGCTAATTATCATCATTTTACAGTTTAATCCCATTACGACTAATGACGGGTTTAGCCGTCATGGAAAAATGACAGTTCCCGCACCATGACAGCTGAACCCGTCATGGCTTTCAACTGTCACTGTTTGTAAACAAACTGTGACAGTTCAATTCTGACAGCTGTCAGTGACAGATAAGGGTCAGTGGAAGAGGTGTGGGGACGCTATTTAGTGGTCCCCATACTCAGAGCGATGTGATCGGTCACTCAATTTGACTGACCGATCACATCATGATCGCGCAGGAAAGAGCGAAATATCAGCACTTCCCTGCATGATCTCTGCAGGACTCGGGCTGTCAGCTTTACCTGACTCCTTCAATCATCACCTGCCCATGTCCGCCACCCCTCCACTCACGTGCCTGCTCTCCTGCCTCCAATCCCCGCTCTCCAGACTCCTTCCTCTGCTCCCTGCTCTCCTCCCTCCTCCCCTCTCTCCTGGCTCCACTCACCGGTCTCCACCGTCCTCTCCCCGCTCTCCTTCCTCCTCTCCCCATTCTCCTTCCTTCTTCCCTCTCTCCTGTCTCCACTCCCCAGTCTTCTCCATCCTGTGCTCACTTCCTCGGTCTGCTCCCTGCTCTCCTCCTCCACTCTTGTGCTGCCCAGGCAGCATGCCACCTCTGCCCACTCCTTTCAGCCTCATCCCCTGCATGGAGGAGATGAGGCTGAGAACGGGCAATCTGACTGCCAGGGGCAGTGATCATTATGTGATCGCTGTCCCTGGCTCTGTATCAACCCCTAAGTGCTGTGATCTTACGATCACAGCACTTTGGGTCCAGGGAGAGGGAGTGCAGGGTCACTCACCTCTCTCTGCGGTGATCGGCCCATCATAATGTAATTGCAATGGGCCAGTCACCATGGTAACTCAAGGTTGCCATGGCGACATCTTGTAACCTGACCCAAGCTCAGATATCATGTGATCTCTGGGACTTGAGTTTGCAGCACACTGTAGGGTGGATTTTTGCCATACAGTGCAGTATCACTAATCATGATCCGAAGTTCAGTGCCCTCAGCTACACCAAAAAGAACTTATCCATGCAATGTATAGAGCTGTAAAACCTGCGCTCATATAGAGACCATAGACAAGATCTAGATCCCAAACACACAGCAGGAGTATAAGATTCCCGGGACATTCACACGTTCCTCTTCCAATGATGTGTATTTAAGTCTGTGCACTATATAATCTGTGGGGGAACTTGTATGTTGGAGAAACAGGTCATAGGCTCAGAGCAAGGATGAGGTCTCATCGTCACACAATTACAGACAATAAAATCGATTTACCTGTAGCCAAACATTTCTGTGGTCCAAGACAAAACATTGAAAATATGAAAGCTGTCAAATTAAAAGGCAATTTCATATCACAGAGACATCTGGGAACTTTTGACTCTGTTTGAACAGGTTTAAATCCATCAGTAGGATTTATGACTCACTGCAAGATCTGAGAGTTCTTTCCAGGATACTCAGGGCACCAGGTTGAGAACTTAAATAAAAATTGAAATGATAAAAAATTTCACACCACTAAGCTGGACTAATTAAGGATTCCCTCTCTAAGCTCTGTTTGTTGATTTAAATGTCCATTTACTATACCTTGCATTTGCTTTAGTTGGGGTTATATATTGGTGCTTCTTCTAATATCATACCATGCCTGATGAAGAGATGTGAGATGTTTCGAAAACTTACCTTGTAACATCAATTATTTTATTTTTGTTAGCCATTAAAAGGATCACAACTATAGGGTTACTATTTTTTCTCGCACTGAGAGCAATCGATCTTTTCACCCATGAATCAAACACGCCAAGACCGCAAAAGGTAGAATTTTGACAGAAATGTTCTACATAAAGCACCTTTGAATAGATCTGTCCATCACACTCAAGGAATGCTTTTTTCTGTTATTTTGGCGATGCCATGGTTTTGAGACTGCTTGCATGCTTCCTGCTGTGCAAAAATAGGTACTGTAGCAGCCATCATTAAATAACCATACAGTAATCAAAGTCATATTCACAGAGGTACTTGTCAACTAAAATGTTGGGGTTCCATGGTGCTCTAGTTCACTAGAGTTGACCAAACTCTGTTCAGTAATAAAGATGCCAAAATTACAGACACTGGAAAGTGACCTAAAAATCAGCACCAATGGCTTGCAAGTAAGAACTCAAGCACTGGAGAAACACATCATATTTGGAAGAATAGAAGGTTTAAGGTGAAGGGGAAGACCAGCAACTCGATGGCTTAATACTAACACTGCATGGTGAAGAAGACTCTGGTAGACCCATCAAGATCGATAGTGAATATTTGCAACATATTCGCCTTCCAACTGAAATTTAAATTTTTTTGTGTTTGCCTGGTGAATGTTATCATTGCCAAGGTTGAATTATTTATCTCCTTTTCATGTTATATGTTATTAGGGCTGACTAATTGATCATGTTGAAGACACCGTTGTGTTCGAGCGGAGAAGAGCGCGGCTTGCGGAGACATTCGGAAGCCAATGTAGCTAATTGTTTTTGTTTAGTATTTGGATCACGTTAATTCTCTCAAGCATTAAAAGCAAAGTGAAAGATTAAAAGCGGGTTATTTTCCTGAAAAACGCTCAGCCATTTCAGATATTTATGACTCATGACTCACATTGAGAAGTACATAGAAATAGATAGCCGCAATTTTTTTTTCCTGACAATTCTTGGTTTTAAAACATCATTAACCCTTCACCCATGCACCAAGTAGAAGCCAAAGCTCCTTGATTACCTGGCCTTTGTTCCGAGTGATCTGTAACAATTAACCTGAACTTTTGTAAGATACAAGTAAAGGCAATGTCGATTTAATAGAAGTGAGTTAGTACAGACTCTAAAAGGTCATTATGGCAACATGATATTTTCTCCCTATGGCTAAAAATAAATAGCAGATTTGCAATAACCAGCTGAAAATAGTACATAAAAAAGGCAAGGCTACAAGATTTAAAGGTATTAAAAGTCACTTTACACCAGGGCCATTACAGGTATTCATAGCATTCCTTTATAGGATCTTTTCTTATCTTCTTGCATAAACAACACCCTAAGAAGCCATTAAAAGAGTTTGGAAGGGATTCGAGTAGATTTTTCTTAACCACCATGAAAACCTGACAAGGACAGACGGCTTCAAGGTTATATTTTGAGGTAAAAAAAAAATAGGCAGCCGATGTTTCACCAAAGAGCTACATTTTCTGCATCTCACATAGTGGAATTAGAAATTTTAAAATTATATAATAATAATAATAATAATAATACAAATGTTTTGACAATAGACAATTTATAGATCATATTTATAGATAGCTTTACTAATTATCAGCATTTAGCTCAATCTCGAGCCTTGATGATTTGCTGGATGAAAGCTTTGTTGGAAGATCGATCTTGCGTGAGCCTAGGTATGTCCACCAGGGTCTTCTCCAAGCCTAGATATGTCTGCCAAGGTGTTCTCCATGCCTACAGAGGTCCACCAGGGTCTTCTCCAAGCCTAGATATGTCTGCCAAGGTGTTCTCCAAGCCTACAGAGGTCCACCAGGGTCTTCTCCAAGCCTAGATAGGTCAATAAGGGTCTTTGCCATTATCTTGACAGTATCAAGCTATCGTGTTGCTGGTCTTCCTCTTTCCCTTGTTCCTTCTATACTTACTACCATGTTGTCCTTTTCCAGTGATTGTTCTCTTCAAATCATTTGTCCAAAGTAGGCAAGTCATAGCTTGGTGATCATGATCATTGCATCAAGTGACATATCTGGCTTGATTTGTTCCAAAATGGATTTGTTCGTTCTTCTTGTTACCCATGGTATTGATAACATGTGTCTCCAGCTCTACATTTAGAAGGCGTTAATTCTTCTGCCTTATTTCTTTATTGTCCATGTTTCACTTCCATATGTTACTACAGAAAAGCCCAGATATGTTTGAGCCGTATCTTCATTGACATTGAAATGTTCTTTGATTTGAAGACTTTGTCCAGTGGCTTAATTGTTTAAAATATCTGTAAAAAAAGAAAATAATTTAAATGGAACCTATCAAGTGAGTCTCGCTACCTGGCTGATCGATTGCAATTGCATTTCAGGGATGATATGGTTAGAAAATAGATGCCGGTAATCATAGACATAGACAAGCCTAGTACAGTGCCACATCTGTCAGACTTTTCCCAGCATGGCTGCAGGTGATTGACAAGTCTCTCACTATACGAGACATCTATCAATCCCCTGGAGCAGCGCTTGGAGAAGAAACCTTAGATAGAGAGGAGACTAGTAGAGTACTTCTCTTGGATAAACGGGATAAATGCTCTGTAGGAAAATCGATCTTGCGTAAGACAAGATCGGTCCACCAGGGTCTTCTCCTCTATTATCTTGATAGAATCAAGCCATTTGGTTGCTGGTCTTCCTCTTTTATGTAACTTTTATGCTTCTCACCATAATACCCTTCCCCAGTGATTTTTATTCTTCATATAATGTTATGATGTGACCAAAGTAGGCATGGTGATCCTTGCTTTAAGTGACATATCTGGCAGGATTTGTTCAAAAATGGATTTGTTTGTTCTTCTTGCCGTCTATGATAACATCCTCCTTCAGCCCCACATTTCAAAGGCACTGATTCTTCTTCTATCTTGTTCCTTTATCATTAATGTTTCAGTTCTATATGTTACACAGAAAAGACCAGACTATGTACAAGTCTTCATTACCAGTGAAATATTCCTCGATATGAAGACCTTGTCCAGTGACTTAATTGTGGATCTTCCCAAAGCTTTTCTCCTATTTACTTCCGGTGTCATCGCTGCATCTTGAGTGATGATCTTTGATCCGAGTAGGTTGAAGTCCTTTACAACTTCTAGTTCATTGCCATCCATCTCAAATGTATCCTTGTTATATCTGGCAGTAATCAAAATCTTTTCTTCTTATGTTGAGTAGCTGTTTCATTTTCGAGCTTTCTATCTTAACGCTCCATATTAAGTCCTTTATTACATCTATGCTTATTGCCATCAGTGATTTATCATCTACGTATCTTAGATTGTTGAAGATTCTTCCACCAATTTTGATTCCTTCTTCTTTGTCGGCAAGTCCAGCCTTCCTGAAAATAGCTTCTGCATATAAATTGAATAGAAATGGTTACAGGATTCAAGGATGCATCCACATACAGGATGCAAGGATGCCTTGCTCTACTTTAAAACATGCTGTGTCACCATATTCCGTTCAAACTTTTGCTTCTTGGTGAATGTAAAGGTTCCTAATAAGGCTGATAAGATGGTTTGTCACACCCATATCCTTCATGGTACAAGTTTCTCGTGATTAACACAGTCGAAGGCTTTGCTGTAGTTAATGAAGAAAATTACAGCTCCTTTTTATATTCTTTGGCCTTTTCTATTATCCATCTCATGTTAGAAAACACATCTCTTGTTCCTCTGCCTTTTCTAAATCTTGCTTGATCCTCTAGGAACTCTTTGTCAAAGTAAGGCTGTAGCTGTCTTTGTAGGATCTTCAGCAGTATTTTGCTGGCATGAGGTATAAGCAAAATAGTCCGATAGTTTCCACAATTTGTAGCCTCCCCCTTCTTCGGAATAGGAATAAAAACCTTTCTTGTCCAGTCCTTGTGCTATTTACCAATAGTCCATATCTGTTGACACAGACATGCAATAACTTCTGTTGCTACTTCAGAAGTCTAGATTAGCTCTTTTGAAATATTGTCACATCCATGTGCTTTGTTTTTAGACAGAAGCTTTATTGCAGCAAAGACTTCTTCTTTCAATATATTTGGTTCGCTATCATGTCCAGTCTCAGTTTCTTTCCGTGTAAATGACTCGTTTTTGTAGAGATGCTCCATCTATTCTTTCCATCTTTCCTTGATCAGTTCTGGCTCAGTTAGTTTGTTCCCATTGGCGTCATTCAGCATTCCCACTCTTTTGGTGAAACTTGGTGTGCCGTCTTGGTCTTACCATTCAGATGTTCATTTTCTATCTCTGTAAATATCTTCTGGTAAAAAAGTTCTTTGTCTGCTCGAAAGGCTCTCTTTAATCTTTTACTGGTGTTGTCTGCATTCTGCTTGTTACCTTTTACTCCTGCCATTCTATTTTCTTTGATGATCTTTAGAATCTCTTCTGTTAACAATGTCTGTGGGGTTCCCTTATGCCTTTTGTTATTGTTTTTCTGGCTTCTTCCGTAATGATAGTCTTTATATTTGTCCATAATTTCTCAGGCTTCTTTTCACCTGTGTCCAATGATTTAAATCAGTTTTACAGACCGTTCCAAAAAATGTCAGGAATGTTGGTCAAATCGTAATTAGAAGCGACCTGTTGTCTTGTCTGTTTGCGCAGCCTAACTGTAATCTTTGCTGTCAAATGTTCATTATCAGTTCCACAGTCTGCTCCTGACCTTGTTAACTGAATATAATTTGTGTATGGATCATGTCATAAAATGTTGGTCCTAGCTATACTAATAATCCCCAGTAGTAAAAGTATTAGAAGATCCTTGAAATATATATATATAAAAAAAAATCTTGCAAAGAAAGTTTAACTTTATGGAAGACTACATATATTGATTTTTTTCATCCAATTTCTAGTGATGCTGGGTATAGGTTACATGGAGTGAACCATGAATTTACATAGCAACAGAAAGGAGCAGAGCTGCGTGAAGATGCCACCAAATCTTCCAACTGTCATGGAGCTGATGTAATGGCATGACAAGGAAAAAGTTGACACACGTAGTATACATTAATGAATTGTCAACAGTGCTGTCAACTTGAACAGCACTCATATTTCCTGTTATATAAAAGCTCTAGACACTTCCAACACAGACAATTTCAGATCTCTCAAGATCTGTCAAGTAGAAAAACTTTTACATGTATATTTGTAAGTGATGCAAAGTGCACATCTCTCACACAAAAAATTAGATAAAAAAAATATTAGGTATTAGAAAGGAAGTCAAGTATACAGGTGCATCTCAATGAATTAGAATATCAGCAAAAAGTTAATTTATTTAAGTAATTCAATACATAAAGTGAAACACATATATTATATAGAGTCATTACACACAGAGGGATCTATTCCATGTGTTTATTTATGTTAATGTTTATGATTATGGCAATGAAAACCCAAAGGTCATTATCTCAGAAAATTAAAGTAGGGAGAATGAAGGGTCTGAGAGATAAAATATTCCCTAAATAGGTATCAGAGGCTTCACCTTGTGAGAGTCACAACCACTATAAAAAGATATCACGGCTTCTGCATTGCCCAGTGTGGTGCATATAGAGTAGGGAAGATGAAGGCTTAAAAACCATGCTGCCGCATTCTGTTCCAGGGCTCCCTGACCCCCTCCTCAAGACAAATCAATATCATATTGCCATGTTTCAGAGCTCTTCAGGGGGACCTGAAACACGTTGACTTATAGATCAATATTATATTCACCCTTTGATGTCTCGTAGAATATGGCAGCACGGTTTTTAACCTTTCATCCTCCCTACTTTAATTTTCTGACGTTTGGATTTTCATTGGCTGCAAGACATAATCATCTTCAATATTAACAGAAATAAACACTGGTAATAAATCACTGTTTTCAATGACTCTATATAATATATGTGTTTCACTTTTTATATTAAATTATTGATAAAAAATAACTAATGATATTCTAATTAATTGAGTTGTACCGATAGATAGATAGCGGCTGGGCGCCACAGGGAGGTATTGCAGTATGACAACCATATGTGATATCTCTGTAAGTTGCTAGTTCAGGGTTAAACCTGTGAAGTCTGTACTTACACCCACCTAGGACCACACCACTTAGAATAGGGGGGCCGGTAATTTAGTAGTTCCCAAAAGGGTGGGGGTGGAGCCTAGGATAGAGTAGTGGGAGGGAAAGTTTAGTTAGTTAGACGGTGCTGGGATGGCAGTCAGAGAAGACAGGCCTGACAGCACAGCCGACAGGAGGGAGCCCCATCTTCAAGTGGGGGCCCAGAACAGCAGGCAATGGACCAGGACTGGTTGGAGCCAGCTAGTCGTGTTGAGGGAACACTGGCAACGCAGGAAGCCGAGGCAGATAGAAGTTCAGCTCTATCTGCAGACTGACGAGCTGCAGGCCTATAGAAAACGGGTTGCTGACAGCACAACCAAGTACCTCGCCCCTCAGGAGCTAGAACCGGTTCAAAACACTACAGGAGAAGGGCCATAAATTGCGGTGACGGAGGGAGGCTAGCTGGGGCTTCCTAGTCAGACCGGTGGGGCACAAACCTTGCCTGATAGATACAGACCGTGGGACTGGCGGGAGAGCTCTGCGAGGGTGGTAGAAGCTAGGAAGAAGAAAGGAGACCCTGAAAGACACAGAACGCAAACATCTAGAGACTCCGTAAGGGGACCCTGAGCTGGCAACACTCACCCTGTAAACCAAACTGTACCGTGTTTCGTTTTGCCATCTACTGGAACCTAGTAAAGGGGAGTTAAACTTGAACTAGTTTCCTGTTGTTCTACCCGCCGGTGCCTGGAGGGCTCAGCACCATCATCAGCTCAGCAGAGGGGTAAGAACTGCAACACCAACACCTACCACAATTCCTCTCATCTACAGTCCTTAACTGCTGCCCTGAGGTAATAGCTCCACCTGTAGGAAGCTGCTCCACACTCTGCTGCACCCACCATCACCTCAGCGGCCGGCTTGCAGCGCCAGTACCTATATTACCGGGAACTACAGGTGGCGTCACGATGCCCTATAAATACTCCCTTCTACCCCACCAACATCTACTCAAATGATATCCAGGGCGCGGAACCGGGATCCCGACCACCCGTGATCTCCCCATCCAAACTACCATCAGACCCGGTGTCCGAGTACCCCTAGCCCTGGCCGCATCATTTTCTGGCGTCTATGAACAGGATTTGAACCAGCCTGGAGCAACCATGTAAAGTGCGCCCAAAAGACATTTATTGACTGTTTATGTGGCCGCCATTACATCGCCTAAGGAATTACAACTGCGCCATAGCGAAGTAAAAGAGCAGGAAGATAAGCCCCACCCCTTCGTTCTGCTGAGGAGTAAAGAGAATAGTGGCGGGCTCACAAATGTAAAGAGACTATGTACTGGCCCAGAGGCATGCCTCGGCCCCTCAGCATAGATGGGCCAAGAAAAAGGTGCCAAAGTAGCTCCCTGCCCCCTTGCTATCAAACAACCAAGGGGTCGGGTCAAACACTGTACCGGAGGATCCATCGAGCTTGGAGCCTGGAAGAGAGGAGACTGCTGAACCGTAAAACCTGATACGGTTCTCTGAAGAGCCCGACCTGACTGGGGAGGAGGACCAAGAGGAAGGAACAGCCGGCAGCGCAGAGGTGTCCGGGCCCCGCGAGCTATGGTGGGACGTTCACCTGGAACAACAGCAAAACCGGGTCGGTATGGAGATGAAGCAATGTGAATACCAGTCTCCAGCCCCGACCCTGCACTCCTGGCAACCGGTCGGGAGGCCACAGTTCCAGGATGACCCAAAAGACAACATCATAACCTAAGAACGCTATGCAGGACCCCGGGGGTGGTATACAATCCGGGTTGGCAGAGGTAAAGAGTGATGAAGTAAACTGGGTATCATATATCAATGTAAATAGTTGAGTTTAATGCCTTTTCTTTTGCAGCATTATTACAGTGTATATTGTCTTATTGTTTGCTAGTATATGAAATAGGTATAAAGCAGGCAAAATCCGGTACACATTAGTAAAGAGGGTGGAAAGGGCGTAAGGAGCTGTGCAGGGAGAGTAAAATCATTGCCAACCCGGTGACCCCAGGGCCAGGAGGCCTACAGTACTTATAGCCAAAAGAGACCCCTGCAGTACCAAAGACTCCTACGCCGTAGCACCAATGGTTAATGTTGTGTGTATTGTGACTTTAACCCCCTACAGAGACTTTACCTGCTGGACTGTGCAAATGTGAACTTTTATGCAAAAACCTGATTGAACTTTAAATCAGAGACTTGAAACCCAGTCCCTGTTGGACCGAGGTGGACTAGAATGATAATAAATGTTGATGCAACATTAAAAGCAATGCACCTTCCGCAAGGGAAGATTGAGTAAGCGTTCAAGTTACTGTTATAAATGTTGATAAGGTAAAGAATATTTATACCGTGTTAGCCAGTAGATAGAAAAATATATTGCAATCTGAGAGTCCTCAGTGGTTGATACCTTTTAATGGCTAACTGAAAAGATGGTAAACATGGCAAGCTTTTGGGACGCTGAGTTCCCTTCTTCAGGCTGATAATGACACAAATTCTGAAGACACATACATTTATACATAAGCATTAGAGAAAAAAAAAGGGGAAAGAAGAGAACAGAAAAAAAAATGGCAAAACAGTGTTATATGCTCTGGTGGATATGACAAGTGACGCAAAGCAGAGTCGGGTAGGGAGGGGTGGAGGAGCAGGGACAGAGAAAGCAGATTTCTAATAAGCGGAACCAATGTATTAGGTAGATGGTTAGTAACCCATGGAGACCTGAAAATACTTAGTTAAGTTGTGGAGAGCAGACTAAGTGACAGGGTTCACAGAAGTGTCAGGAGTTCATTGTCCTATGATTTCAGTGTGTAGCAAGCTGTCTCCAAATGCACTTTCATTTTATATATAAAATGCATGAATCTGCTATCCCCAAATGTCCGTTCATTTTACATAAAATCCCATAAATCCATGTGAAATATTTAATCCGGTTTCGAGTGTGTTGAAGGTTGTTATCAATTTGTATTCCCAAATTCTTCTCTCTCTCTGAGATTTGAAGTCACTCTTTAAGATGAGCAGCCTCATATCGGATTCAGTGTTGTGCTCAGAGCTGCAAAATGCTTTGCTACAGGTAGATCCATACGCTTTTCTTTCAATAAAAAAATATCATATGTCTATTACTTTACACTGATGGGGCTCTGCTGTATTTTTGGACACGATCCCAGATATAGCAGAAAGGTATAGGCTGCCACCCAATCCCAGCTGCCTAGAAGTACCTGGCTAATAACCAAAGTACAGTAGAGCCCCTTTTTAAAATTATTGATTGACATAATTAAAAAGAAAATGACACGGTGCTTTGCCATAGTTTGGTTGACAGGCAGGTACAACAAGGCAGCTCAGGGCTGAAATACTCAACGTAGTGAGGTCCAAGCATTCTGCAAATTGCAGCCCAAAGCCACACCAGAAAAAGGTACATTCATTAGTAGTGCCATTTTCTGGTACTGTATCTGACTCTTCCAGTTGCCTGGTGTTGGTGGTGAGCTGGGTAATATAGGGGTTAATGCCCGCTATGTATTGCCAACTGGGACTAAGCCTGAGGTTCATAATGTCATAATGTTAGACCTGGTCATTAGACACCTCTAAGTAAATAGTAAATAATACACCACGCCATGAAAAATAATTTATTTGGAAAAAGAACACAATCACAATCGTTTCCGTCTTTATTATTCCCACAGGAATCACGTGCAATTATCTGCGATGTCCTATCATGGCAGTACCAGAAACTGATTGATTTTTGGCTACTAAAAGCTTGCGTCCTGTTCACCAGTCTTTGTAGGGCAGTAACAAAGCACCTCTTTACAGAGACAGTCCAGCATAGAAGAAGTAACAAAAACTTTACTGTAGCAACCTAAGAAAAAAAGCAATGGTGGTACATGATGTAATTACTTAGAAACATTTATCATACCTAAACAGCAATAATTTAAACATAGACACTTAGCACAGACTATAATAAGTCTCAAAGACACATATATGAATATGAACAGTATATATAAAGAAAGTCCCACAGGGATCAATAGACTCCATTACAATGGTGCCAGGTCCATTAACAGCAGAGTAATTTAAGGGCTTTGAGATGTAGCCCAAGGGCTGCAGTCTAGATAATCCAGCAGGGGGAAGTGCAATCAGTGCTAAACTTGGGAAGGGGAAAAATAAAATTAACAAAAAAATAGGCATCGCTGCTTTAAGAACTGAAGAAAAAGCTGAAAAAAGTCCTTCTTTTGACAAAATGCCAACTAAGGGACTTGTCAGCAACCCAACAATAGGCCTTTTTTAGGCCAGCCCTCTGTTTATTCAACATAGATAAACTTCAGCAGCTATTTGAAAGCTGCCCGGGATGATGGCCGTTCTACATTGTACTTCACTACCAGATGGTCTTGGGGTGTCACAGGGGATACTCCTCTAGGTGTATTCGCCGCAACCACCTACCTCCAGCATAACCCATCATGGCTGTCGCTAGAAAACACAATGGAGGTATTACGGGATGACCACTCCCTCTAGGAGAGATAGGACCATCTTGGGCAACACTGGCAGGCCCTGTGGTTTTGGGTACAGCTTGATGACTTACCAAGAGACTGAGCCTCCACCCAATTCTCTTCCACTTGGCCTCCTGCTACCACTTCTCAAAGTAGTCGGCAGTGGCAACCTGACTTATGCCCACTGCGAACAATCTCTTGCTACCCATGATCTTCATGAAGGTGAACTCCTTCCCAACATAAATTGTGTGGATTCTTTTGGGACAATGTTCATGCAGCAGGGTGGAACAGTTGACGCTGCACCAATGCCCAATACCTTATTCAGCTAGAAAGCCAAGTGCCCTATCCTGAAAGAATGCCACCACCTTTTCTTGGGTACATTGGTCATTGAAGTCATTTGCCTTAGGCCCATGCAACTACTCTTTGGCAATGTAATGTGCAAAGCAAATTTACTCATGGAAGGAAACAGGAGGGAGATTTTCATGTTGTATCATATAGTTGCTTTAGGGATAAGGGACCAAACAATGGCAGCACTCCCAGTCAAAAGGCTCTGGCAGGAGTGCTGCACACAGCTGGGAAACAGAACTTTCTGTCCCTACTACATCCTTCTCTTCTTTATTCTCCTCAGCCTCCTTATCTTACTCATCATGCTCCTGAATTTGTAGATAAAGCAGCTGTGGTACAGGCTGCATGTGTAGTAAAGCCAGGCATGCTGCAACCTCCTAAGGAATGAGATATGTAGAGCATCCAGCTGGCATGGGGAATGGCTCACATCCTGACTGTGAGCTCTTCAGGCTCTCATCTGAAGTCTGATTTCAGCGCTGGATTCGAACCTTGGAGTGATTTTTGAAGCCTGACATTTGGAGGAGAAATAGTGAAAACAAATAAATGTATTCATCTCAACACAAATTAATCTGGAATGCTGAATAATGCTAGTGGGCAGCAATCTAATGACAAGTTCAATATTATTGATACACATAACACACTTGTGCATATGCAAAAAATCTGTATTCTAAAAGAATGTAATGAAATGAAATTAAGTGATTGCATATTTTCAAGAAGCAATATCTCTAGTATGATATTTCAGGAGTGTGAACAGACCTTTAAAGGTACCATTAGACACAGAGATATATTGCTTGTAACTCACTGGTTGCAGTGAAATCATGGACACATTGTTCCATTTGTACACAGCCACAAAATGGAACAATGTGTCCATGATTATATATATATATATATGTGTGTAACTGTACCTTAAGACCATGTATGTGAAGCACATAACGACCATATGCATTTTGTATATGAATTGCTATCACATAAGTGTAGGAGAGATGGCCTTGCATGCTGCTGACCCTCTGCAATAATAAAGGTTTCCTTTAATAATAATATTAATAATAATAATTACATAATAATGATAAAAACAGTAATTTAAAAATATTCCTCCAAAAAATATTAAGCCTTCTTAAACGGATGTTTTAAGGCTATTGTAAGCTTCCTGGATTTCACATCCCAACATCTGGCGTTGTTTCCAATATTCTCACCCTGCAGGTGTCAAAACACCTGCAAACTGCAGGAAGTTTATAAAATTATTTTAGAGCTGCAAAAAATTCTACAGATTGAAATAAATGATAGACCCGATGGCTGAGAACATTCCTAACCATAACAATCAGGGAAAGTTTTAGGGCCATTTTAATAAGTAAACTTTTTTTCCTGAATTAAGCTGTTTTAGCCATTTTTTGATAAACAGCTTAGGTTTCCAATTGCGAACAGAATCTGCAATGTTCATGCCGAATTTGAAATTGGAGAACATGTTCAGGGAAAGTTCACTCATCTCTAGCGCTAAATGACTTCAATATTGTGCTTGTTTAATGGTCGGAACTCAACACAAGTAGCCAAAATGTTTGTGTGTGATTGTGAAATATGTTAGCATATAGAGCTTCACTTTAATTTTTGCCCAAGACCCCACTCTGTCTATGGCTAGTGTCACACGTCAGGTTATTTTTACAAAACCTGATCCGGTTTTGAGCTTTTAAAAAGCTCAAAAACGGATCAGGAAACGCTCCTCATAGGAGCCTATGATAAAAACCAGATTGCTTCACAATCAATCCGGTTTCCGTTGCCGGCTCTGCTGCCTGCGTGAAAAATCATGCAGGCTGCAGTTTTCAGAGCGGTTCTGAGCCTCGCAATGCGGTAACTGGATTGCTCAGGATGTGTAATCCTGAGCAATGCGGTTTTCTCATATACTTTGCTTATCCCTGCTGACCTCAGACAGCGGCGCACATACTGTAGCAATAGCTATAGTATGCGCGCTGCTCTGAGAAGCCCGGCACTTTCATTTATAAAACTGTACAGCAGCTGTCAAAAGCCAGCTGCTGTACTTAAGTGACTATAGGATTATATGCCCACCTGAGTGGGTGGAGGGTCTCTAGGGGGAGTGGGCACCCCCTAGAGACATTATAGGAACATTTATTAATTGAATTAAGAGTTTACACAAACATGAATACTTTGCTCATCCCTGTGGCAGCAGGATGAGCAAACTATCCGGTAACCGGATTGCTCTGGAGTACACATCCTGAGCAATCCGGTTACTGGATTGCAACTTCAGCAATCCGGTTCCTGGATTGCTGAATGTCAGAAGACAATTGCGTTCACCGCATCCTGATCTGGATGCGGTGAACGCAATTCTAGATTTAAGTGTGACCCTTGCCTAAGACCAATCCTGGTTTTAATATGACTTTACAAATTATTTTCCTTAAAAAGTGGTTTGTCTACTTGGACAATCCCTTCTCATTCCCCATGTTTTTCACCATTAAAGTAAATAAAAATTATACTTACCTCCCATGTCATCACCGTTCTAGTGATTTTGTCCCTTATTCTCTTTGGGCTCATGTGATTGATATGCCAAATACGTTCCAGCTTCTTCCTTCTTATTTCAGATTAAAAATGAATCAAGAGAAATTGCTCACTCCCTGTTGATTACTTATTATTCTGAAACCGGCACTTCTTGGATGCAGGACTCACATGACGTCACAACCTCACATGAGCCCGGGAAGAGAATGTACCATCACTGCTAGAATGGTGCCGGCATGGGAGGTGAGTATAATCTTTTTCATTTTGATGGGGGCAAACAAGGTTAATAAGAAGAGGTTGTCCAAAGTAGTGAAAAACCCCTTTTAAGGAAAAAAGAATTTGCCAAGGTATGTTAAATCAGCAACACTGACAACAAAAAAGCACACTCTCCACCACTCCTCCATCACCAAGTGTGGCCATGGTGCTATTCCACATTATATTCTCTTTCATAAGGGAGCTTTCCATGTGTCTGTGAAAGGTTTGAAAGCAGAACTTAGTTTTTATACGATTCATATCATTGCTGTCAAAAATGCCTGAGCCCGGTGTGAGGTATAGCGGCGTCAGGGAGGCAAAGACACGGGATCCAGGCACCACTGGTCACAGCACACGGGTTTATTTGGCCCCAAAATGTAGGAAACACAATAGTCCACAAAGAGCATTCCTTATTCCCCTTACTTCAGGGGCCGCTACTTAGCTTCCAGCCACAATGTCTCAGGCTTGGCTCAGGGATGTTTCTCTCCCAGATGCTCAGGAAGTTGTCTTCACTCCCCACACACTAGAGACCACACCCCGTGGTCTAGCTTCCTTTTATCACACCCAAGCCAGTAAGCAGAACCAACACAAAATCCTGGGATGGAGTGCGACCTGTCAATATGGAGGACGCACCCAGGGAGGCCCATACCGGTCGCAGGGGCCCGACCCGGTCGGTGCCTCACACCGGCAAAACCCTAAAAAAAACACCAGATCCAAAGAAGATCAAAACTGTATTTACTCTTAATCCTGAAAATGTTATTGACAACTTATTTCTTCTTCTCCCTGTTTGATTGAAATATGTTTTAGTGAGGGGTGGGCTCAATTATCTAGAATGCTTGGGTTTGCACATTTAGATTTTTTTCCTGCAATTTCAAACATCATATTTAAAAAGAATGACATTTGAAAATCTCATCTTCATCTTACAGAAATTGTTCACTTTATGCCTCACCCCCCCCCCCCCCCTATGTTCAAGCGTATGGGGCTGAACACAAGGCCATAACCCCGGGCCCTGCGTGCAGACCGCGTCACGGCGCGGAGAACCGGCGGACCCAAGCAGGGGCACCCGGGGATACCAGCGGTGCCAGACCCCACGGGCAACCAACCCGTTCGGACCCCCGGCAGCCACAAACCCCGGACGGGTACCAACGACAGAGGCCTGGGGCCCCACGAGCAACAAGGGGTTTGCCCGCGGCACTGCTGCACCACTCTGGACGGCGAGTCGGCGCACTGGGCTCTGCACCCGGGAATCAGGCACATTAAGTCCTCTGGGTATCCCGGCGGCGGGAGTCTCGGGCTCTGGGCCCTGTCCGTCATTCCTCCGGAGGGCCATATACTCATTCCACAATACCCGGAACAAGGGCATATCCCTCCCCAGCACAACATCATAAGGGAGATCCTTTACTACCCCCACGACATGTTGAACCCTCCTGGCTGGGGTAGCGAACGTGACACGCTTCGTCGGATACCTGCGATGATCCCCATGGACACTCATCACCCTGACCTTCCGGTCGGTGGGTTTGGTCCTGGAGACCAAGGAGGCACACACGAGGGTCACGTTGCTCCCTGAGTCCAGGAGAGCCATCACTTCATGACCATTAAGCCAAACGCGGCACAGTACATTCCCAGTGTCCCTGGGGTCCGAGCGCCCTTTTCCGGCGAGGTGGGCGAACATGGACCGCCTCCGGGAGTAGTCGCAGTCCATGGGTTCCCCGTTGAGGGGACACTGTGCCATCATATGTCCAACCTCCTGACACCTCCTACATCGGGGTTGACCTCCATTATACCAGGGGCTGAACGGCGGCGGTCCGGAACGCCGCTTTGCTGCAGGGGGAGGGCCGTTCTTGGCCTCAGCCAGGTGCTCGCTCACCTGGGGTCCGGATTGGGGGTCCCAGCTTTCTGGTGTGGTGGGCGCGGCCTTGCGGTTGGTTCGCAGTGTCCCCGTGTCCCGGATCAAGTCCTGGGTGGCTACATGGCGCTCCACCACATTCACCACCTGGTCTAGGGTACCCGGGTCACTGTGTCCCACCCACCGTTGTATGGGGATGGGCAGCGTACGCACGAAGCGATCCACCACCACCCGCTCTACCATCTGGGCTGGGCTCAGTGCTTCAGGCTGCAGCCATTTCTTAACCAGGTGTAGCAAGTCATAGGCCTGAGAGCGCACAGGTTTGCCTTCCTCGTAGGCCCATTGGCTCACCCGTTGTGCCCTCACGTAAGTATTAACCCCGGTACGGGCCAATATCTCCCCCTTCAGGGCTCCATAGTCCAGGGCATCCTCGGTACATAAGTCTATGTAGGCCTTTTGGGAACACCAGTCAAATAGGGCGCCAGCACCTCGGCCCACTGGGCGACCGGCAGTCTCTCCCGTCCAGCCACCCGCTCAAACACGGCCAGGAATGCCTCCACATCATCCCCCGGCGTCATCTTTTGCAGCGCTTGTCTTACCCTTTTCCGGACGCTGCCGTCATCACCTGGGCCTTGGGGCGGTTCCCACGGTCTGGCACGAACAGCCTCGGTCAACAGGGCCATCTGTTCCTGGTGTCTTTGTTCCTGCTGCTGCAGTGCTTGGAACTGCTGCTGCTGAGCCTGAACCAGTTGTTTGAGTACCTCCTCCATGCTGGTGGTGGGCTCGTACTGGAATTTAGCCGCTTGGATCCTGGACATGCGCTGCTGGGCACCCCGCAAGAGACTGGCGGCTATAATGACGGCTGCTCCTCTCACTTAGCTGCCGCTCATTAGCCTCATGAAACAGTCACTTTCACCAGCGGTTCCGGAAGAAAGGGCGACAGTAGCGTGGGCTTCACCATGATTGCTACACCTCACCGGGCCGACATTGCCCGCATTCTCCACCATATGTGAGGTATAGCGGCGTCAGGGAGGCAAAGACACGGGATCCAGGCACCACTGGTCACAGCACACGGGTTTATTTGGCCCCAAAATGTAGGAAACACAATAGTCCACAAAGAGCATTCCTTATTCCCCTTACTTCAGGGGCCGCTACTTAGCTTCCAGCCACAATGTCTTAGGCTTGGCTCAGGGATGCTTCTCTCCCAGAAGCTCAGGAAGTTGTCTTCACTCCCCACACACTAGAGACCACACCCGTGGTCTAGCTTCCTTTTATCACACCCAAGCCAGTAAGCAGAACCAACACAAAATCCTGGGATGGAGTGCGACCTGTCAATATGGAGGACGCACCCAGGGAGGCCCATACCGGTCACAGGGGCCCGACCCGGTCGGTGCCTCACACCGACAAAACCCTAAAAAAACACCAGATCCAAAGAAGATCAAAACTGTATTTACTCTTAATCCTGAAAATGTTATTGACAACTTATTTCTTCTTCTCGCTGTTTGATTGAAATATGTTTTAGTGAGGGGTGGGCTCAATTATCTAGAATGCTTGGGTTTGCACATTTAGATTTTTTTCCTGCAATTTCAAACATCATATTTAAAAAGAATGACATTTGAAAATCTCATCTTCATCTTACAGAAATTGTTCACTTTATGGAGATTAAGTTTATCTAAGAAGACTTTATGTGACGTGACTTGAGGAATTTATTTTCTAAAGTAGTTTACAAAACCGAGATTCTTTGTACTTTGCTTATTTTATTTCTGTATAATGCAAATTTCCCTGATGATTAGATGTTTTAGAGTATTTTATTTTTTCAGCATAAAAATTAACCTCCAGAATATTAATTAAACAAAATATTAAAGAGCACTATTTAGATTTTTTCTCTCCCTTTAATCTTAAATCCCTTGCCCCCAGTCTTATACTTATCCTCCGTTTTCACCTTTTTTTGGCACCGCTCCGTTTCCATAGCACCATCTTGTGGCTGTAACCTCTGAAAGGCTGAAAGTCAGACGTTTCAACACAAGCTCTCAATACAAGTCTATGAGAGCCAGAATGGGCCAGAGCAAGTCTCCCATAGAGTTGCATTGATTTGTCACTTCTGACTCGCTGCCCTAAACACTGGCACTACCAGCAGGTCACAAATCGCGACCAACAGGAGCGACGTAGTAATCAGATGAAGCCACAGGAGGGTGGGTACAAGATGGGAAGGGGGGGTAGGGGACATAGAATTAAAGCATCCCTCCAGCTGTGAAATTAAAAAATATGCTGGAGTGATCTTTAAAATATTGGTTTCATTTCATTTTAGGACTGATATTTGTCAGTTGTCACAGGCTCGGTTGCAGAGGGAAGATTGGCTCTGTGGCAGTTGAGAATAAGGGAAGCCATGCCCATCTATGAAGATAAAAAGAAGAGACACTCTAACTTAATAGAGCTACTCCAGAGACCACCCATATCTGAGGAAACAATAGAGGTCTCCGGAGAGATAGAGATGGTTACAGAAAAAGATGAGTTGGGCCATCTAGAGGGTATGAGTGAGGAGCTTAAAAAGAATACTACCTTAAGTAAAACAAATTAATCAAAGGAAAATATCATCCAGAATGCTTTGGATTCCAGCCCTCAGATGCCTAGTTGTACCTGGCTGGCAACCAAAAATATGGCAAAGCCCCACGTCATTTTTTCTATTATTTCAAGAAATAATTTATAAAAAAGGGCTCTTCTGCATTTTATATTACCAGCCAGGTAAAACATGGCAGCTGGGGGTTGGAGGCAGCCTGTAACTGCCGTCTGTACCTGTGCTAATGACCAAAAATACAGCAGATCCGCATCAGTACAAAATAATGGACGTATGTAATTTTTATCTGAAGTGCTAGCAAATAAGTTTAGAAGACGAGGCCTCGCACGCTGCTGACCTCTGCAATAATAAAGGTTTGTTCTCCAAAAAAAAATAAAATCAATAAAAGTAATAATAATAAAAAAAATGACAAAAAAAAGTAAAGCTCTCTTAAACAGATGTTTAAAGGGAACCTGTCACCAGGTTTTTGCCATCCCATCTGAGAGCAGCATACTGTATAAATAGAGACCCTGATTCCAGCGATGTGTCACTTACTGAGCTACTTCTTGTCATTTTGATAAAATTAGTGTTTTCTCTGTTGCAGATTTAGCAGTCTGTGAATATGCCAGACTAACTGGCAGCAGGCCAAGTAGACTGCTAATGATAATCTTCAGATGATTAAACAGTGATTTTATCAAAACTACAATGAGCAGCCCAGTAAGTGACACATCTTTGGAATCAGGATCTTGGGTCCTACATTAGTCTATTGTCAGATTAGGTTGCAAAAACCTGGTGACAGGTTCCCTTTAAGGGACCTTGTAAAGTTCCGGGACTTAGCTACAAAATGGCAGCTGCACTCAAACACTAAAACATGCTGCATTTACTAAAGGGCAGCATAATAGCTAAGAAAATATGAAAAATCAGAACACTTAACTTATAAACATTGCTATGACCATAACCACCTGGTAGCCATGTTGAGGAGTGTCCATTTTACTTGGTGCTAAATAGAGATGAGCCACCACCCCGGTGTTTGAATTCGATTTGATTCATCGAATTTGCTGTGTGTTCGTTGAATGTTCATCGAATGTTCATCGAACACCGTCAAATACCATTGAAAATCAATGTAAAATGTGTTATATCATTAGTACCAGGCGGGGGGAGCAACTACAGGGAGGGAGGAGTGCTGCAACGGGAGCGGGGAGTGAAAGACACAGGCGGGGAAGCCGGCGGTGAGAAGAGGACTTCACTGCCGGCTTCCCCGCTCCCTGATGCCCCCTCCGCGCTCCCTGGATCTTCTCCCCTGTCCAGTTCTAACTTAGGATCAGGCGGGGAGGCAGTGCGGGGAGTGATGAGGGGGTATCAGGTAGCCGGTAGCACATAGCAGGAAAGCCGGAGGTGAAGTCTCACCGCTGGCTTTCCCGTTGGTTATTTCAAATGATCAGCTGATGCATAACATTAAGAAAAAAGGGCTTCCTTCTATTTCTGTTTCCAGGCAGGTACAAATAGGCACTTGGGGGTTGGAGGCAGCCCGTTCCTGCCTGCTGTACCTGGCTGGACACAAACATACGGCGAAGCCCATGTCAAATTTTTTTGGAAAAATTCATTAAAAAAATACATTTAGGGACTGCATCGTTATTAATCCCTCGAGGCCGGAGCGCTGCAGCATTGCGCTTCACGCCCTGAAGAAGATAGCGAAACGTACGTTGGCGGTGGGGGGCCAGGACTGAAGCTTTGACCAGCACAGTTATTACTATACACCAGGTATGTGATTTAAGCAGGGACAATTACATCTGGGGCACTGCGGAAGCACTGTACACGGGTGACCCAGTCCAGGGAGAAGTAGGGGAAGTGTTACATCATTGGAAGGATCACCTGGTGGTACTTGGGCACATGGCAATATATATCAGAGTCCCATTAGGCGGATAATTAATACTACTATCGATAGTGCAGCCACTTATAGTGTTAAGTAAACCTGAGTAATATGTCCCTGTGAACCTGGTATAACTGGTACTGTATAATGCTAAGAGTATATTATTAATTGCTACTAATTGTTGTTAACTATTATAGAGTCATTTACAGTTTGGTCACAGTCCTTGACCCGGTTATAAACTATTGGTAATCAATGGGGTACCTTTGTGTAGTTTTTATATATATTTTATGAATTGTTATACGATTTAAACTAATAAAGTGATCACTTAGTTAAATATATTTTGTACTCATCATTCATCTAAGAGCCCGTTATAGGGAAATTCTGGGTGGTTTTGAAGTAGATTGTAATGTTAAGGTGAGATACGGTAATTGTTTGGTGCACTATTGAGAGGAGCATTGTAAGGGGGGTTAACTCAGGTCACCCGAGGATAGCTCAGGTCATGTCACCTGAGCTGTCCTCGGGTGACCTGAGTTAACACCCTTACAATGCCGCTGCGCTCTGCCCACGAGGGGTTAATAAAGATGCAGTCCTTAAATGTATTTATTTAATTTTTTTTATTAATTTTTCCAAAAAAATTTGACATGGGCTTTGCTGTATTTTTGTGTCCAGCCAGGTACAGCAGGCAGGAACGGGCTGCCTCCATCCCCCAGGTGCCTATTTGTACCTGCCTGGAAACAGAAATAGAAGGAAGCCCTTTTTTTTTATTATTTCATGAGTTTTATGAAATAATAAAAAAAAAAAGCTTTCTGGGCACCCCCTGCTGCGAATTGCAGCCCGCAGCCACCCCAGAAAATGACGCGTTCAGAGAAGCCCTGGTGCCGTGGCTCACTGGCTAATAAAGGGGTTTTGCCAGCTTTGTGTTATCAGCTGGCCCTAAGCCCGAAATTCATGGGGTCGCGCCAATATTGGACATGACCGCCATGAATTTCTAGTGATTTTTTTTTAAAAAGGCAACACAAAGAAAAAAATATTTTATTAGAAATGAAACAAAAAATACACTTAGAGACTCCATCTTTATTAAAAAAATTCCTCTTCAGTCTGATGTAGTCCAATCAGGTGCTCTTCTTTAGCTCAGCTACATCTCTGGTAGAGAACCTCTACCAGAGATGTAGCTGAGCTGTACAGCACCCGGCGTTGGAAAGTTAAAGTGAGTTCATGCTGCAGTTATCCCTGCTTCTTCCTCAGGAAAAACAGCCTCAACAACTATGAGGTTGTTTTTCCTGAGGAAAGAGCAGGGATAACGCTCCGAAATATGTCAAATAAAACCACCATCACTTGACAGAACCTTGTGGTCCTTCCTTCGTACGGCAGCGCAGATCGAATACATACTGTCCTTTTGGGTACAAAATGGTTGGCTTTCCGAAATTGTGGGTAAACAACTTTGTTTCAAATATGTGATGCTCATTTCAAATCACCTTTGGTAGGGAATAAGTGTGGGCAATATGAAAATCACACTTGAAACCACATACAAAGGGGAGAAGTTGACTCAATATTTGCATTGTGTGTCTGGGGGTGCCACACTAAGCATGGAGAACAAAAATAGAAGAGAACCGTCTGAAGACTTGAGAAACAAAAAAGTTGAAACAATATCAACAATCAAGATTTCAAGTCCATCTCCAGAGATCTCGAAGTTCCTTTGTCCAAATTCATGTTGGAAGAAGGCGTCTTTAAATATGAGAGACCTTGAGCAGTTTGAAATAGAAGAGTGGCCAGAAAATCCAGTTGAAAGGAGTAAGAAGCTTGTTGATGGTTATAGGAAGCAATTGATTGCAGTTATTTATTCCAAAGGGTAAACTTGAGGGTGCCAACAATTTGTCTGGCCCATTTTGGGGGTTTTGTGTGAACTTATTTCCAAGCTGCTTTTTTTCTACATTTTTTGTGGTTTTCCAATACAAACAAAGGAAATAAACATGTGTATAACAAAACGTGTAATTGCAGTAAGGCTAGGGTTAAACACGGGGGCTGTCACCCACGTTTCACAGACCCACAAAAAAACTTAGAAATTGGAGCCATAGCGCACAGCGTTAACGGCAAGCCCTGCTAGCCCATGCCACCCTATAGAAACCCTCTTTTTACCTTAGCAGCAGCCACACAGGACGTGCGTTTTATCACATTGCACAGCAAACGCTGTCTGCAGCGTTTTCCTGTGCGCTCAGTTAAAGCCCATGTCCTGTCTGGCCGCTGGTAAACAGATTGTTTCTATGGGGCGGCGTTACCTGGCAGGGCTTGCCATTAGCGCTGTGTGCTACGGCTCCAATTTGGCTGGGGTCACACTGGGTTTAGAACCCACGTTTCCAGGCAGCGCAAACACCAGACAGCGTTAACGGCGTGCGCTGCCTGTAAACAGAGGCCCATAAATACCCATTGCTTACCTTAGTAGCAGCCGCACACAGAGCCGCAGGAGGTGCGCTTTTCCTCAGTGCACAGGAAACGCTGCCTGCAGCATTTTGCTGGGCACTGAAGAAAAGCGGCCGTCATGCAGCTCTGTGTGCGACTGCTACTAAGTTAAAAACAGGGTTTCTATGGACCCGCGTTTCCAGCCAGCGCTTGCCATTAACGCTGTCCGGTTTCACCGCTGGCTGGAAACATGAGTCCATAACCAAGTGTGACCTTAGCCTTTCTAAGTTTTTAGCGGGTCCGTGAAACATGGGTGACAGCCCAAGTGTGACCCTAGCCTAATTCTCAGGGAGAAATACTTCATTTTCTGGAACAATTTCAATGGTTCCAACTCTTTTGGCCATGACTGTATGTAGAGTGGTCACAGCAACCTTCCTCTATCCACATTTGCTTCATTCTGTGAGGAGGTCCTGGACAGATTTTATGTATCTAGCCAGCTACGTGTATATGTAACTACTGCAACTGAATATATATATTTTTATTATACATCAATTAGTATTCAATACAATATTGTGTTTTCATGCTATGGCTTTTTATGGTATGCAATATTGTACTACTGGCTTCCTTACCAGCACTTGATTTTTGTCATTATTAGAAACATTTCGGCTTTTTATTCCCCACTTATCATACCATTTAGTTTGGAATCCTTCAGAAACACAATGAAATTTTCTTCTGTTCCATTTTGTTCTTTTTAATTAGCATTTCACATAGGTTTTGTATTGTTCCTCGAGTTTCTTACGACGGGACGAACAGTCCTGTGCACATTTGTGCCTTGATATATTACAACAATTATAATTAAGTATGAGAACAGCTAATATTGTAGCCAATTTGGAATATATTGTGTGTATAACAATGATAAATGTCACATTTGAGCTAATCGTTGTATTAGTTTAGTGCTCTCTTTATAGACCTATCTCGCACAGCCAAGTCTTTCAAATATAATTACACAATAAAGAATCCGATTTTGACTAGAGGTACAGTGGGCAATTTAACAAAGATTAAAACTCTTTTGATCACGGCCAATACATCGCTGGCTCTTGTATTAGAAAATAATACGGGGATAAAATCTTTAATTTCAGTTGCAACTGTATCTGATGTTCTAAGCAATATTTGCAGGTCATAAAAGGAGGAGCACGAGATGAGTTTTGTATGCTGCTCACGATCTTCGAGAGCTGAGATTATTGTAAACCTTTGCAGGGATTACACTGGTAAAACGATGTTATCAGTCTCGGTTATATTTACTGAGGCACAATATGGCATGATTTCACTAGCTAATATCTAAAAAAGGGCTTGAAGGAGAAGGATCAAGGAAAATAGGCAACATAATGTGCAATTTCATATAGTAGGACATGTTTTATTTATGGTGGCCAAATGTCTTTTCAGTAACATTTTGATAAACACTTGATATGAAGCCTGATGACTAATATTTCTATAAGAAATTAAGGAAAAGCAGGAATCATAGCATTTGATTAATGTTTGTAAACATACCGGTCATGTTTTACAAGAGTAGAGATGAGTAAAGGTACCTTCATACGCCGCAAGTACGGTGTAGCAACTGAGAGGCAATTCGGAGTTCCGTCATCGTTGCCCTGAAATTGTTACGAAATTGCGGCGTGTAATTGTGGAACGCGATGGTGATTTTTAAAGTTGCACCCGGTTGCAGTTTCAGAGCATTGTCCAAAAACCAGAGGCAACCCTGAAGGTGAATTGCCCTGGCTTTGGCGTATGAATGGGCGACAGGGATGGAATCTTCATCGCCTAGTGATTTCCAAGAGGCGTGCCACAGCGTGCTGGATACGGCCCCCCCAGCGATGATTGGTGGTGGCTACTGTGTTTCCATTGGCTTTCCCTCAACAGGGTGACATATTTGAAGAGCTGTCCATTCACACAACACACTTGCAATGGCGTCATGTATTAGCCAGCCTTCCTGCGCAGGCTAGCCAATCATGACGCTAATGCGTTGTCTAATCAGCGTGTTTGGGTCGCGGAATACACAAGTCTGTTACGCCTATGTTTTGGCGGCGCTGAACATGTACGCCCCCATTCCTTTGGGGATTGCGGCGTGTGAAGCGGCGTCAGGAGTCAACCAGATGTTTCCCAATGTTGGTGTGTAGCTCCAAAAGATAATGTGATATAATGAGCGCTAAGGTACACACAAGGACTCGGCCAGTGAATAGTTTACCTTTCAGCTTTAATCGACAAATAGATCCCTCTAGCCACAACGCGTTTCAACGCATATAGCGTCTTTCTCAAGTGATCACTTGAGAAAGACGCTATATGCGTTGAAACGCGTTGTGGCTAGAGGGATCTATTTGTCGATTAAAGCTGAAAGGTAAAATATCTAATGGCCGAGTCCTTGTGTGTACCTTAGCGCTCATTATATCACATTATCTTTTGGAGCTACATATACTTTCTTCCCGGCTGGGAAGTGTGATAGCCAGCAGCTCTGGGCCGCAAGACCTTGACAAACATCATTACACCACTCCCTTGGAACAGTTACTTGCAGAGAGAGAGATATGGAGGGCACGTGCAGGTTCCATCCCGCCACTCATATTCAACTAGGAGAGCCCAGCAGCACGAGCGTTTAATCCAGTTGTGCGGACTTGCATAACTCGAGAAGGTGAGCGGAGGGGTTAATAAACCGACCCCATGTATTGATCCATAACAGTTTGGCGCAAACGATTTTGTTTTTTTCCCCTAATGTTGGTGTGGGAACTTCCGGAACGACACATCACCTTAGGTTGAGGGCGCAATTGTGGCGTGTACATGCGGCATCGGCGTTCGGAGGCAACCGTCAAAAACGTGCACGCGCACGTTCGGTTGCCTCCGATCGCCGGTAATAGTTGCGGCATGTAAAGGTACTCTAAACGGATTTTCAGAACTTTGGTGTTCCACTGGTCCAGAAAACTTACCCAAAAGACAGCAAAGGACTGATATCCATTGCACTTAGCCGGACACAGCAGGCCTCTATGATAAAGCCAACACAAATACATAATGGCGGTATAGCAAGCAATCACTCTAAACCTGCCATTACATGGGGGAGGTGATTGGTGTTATTTTATATACATACAGATGAGGTTTTCATAGGGCATCAGTCACAAAGTGTGATGTAAAGTGTCTGTATTCAGCCTAATGATCACGCTCATACTATTCTTTGCACTTTGCATCAAACACACCTGTGTGACTGATGTCCTATGAGGATATAAAATGCCACCAATCACCTCCCCCATGTCATAGCAGGCTGAGAGTGATTGTTGCATTGGTATTATGCCTTTATCTTAGGGGCCTACTGTATCCTTCTAAGGGCAATGGATATCAGACCTTGGCTGCTTTTTTGGTAGGTTTTTTGAATTTTTGGTCCTGTGGTTCAGTGACCATGTCAGTCCCAAGCACTGCAACCCTCCTGGTATTTGTGACACCCCAAGGGCCGGCCTCATCATTACATTGCAGCATGAAAAGGATATCCAATAGAAAAGAGGTGGAATTCCACACTATCATTAATAAAATAAAGTCCAAATTGAAGATGTTGATTTTGCGAATGAAGAAACCGGCATACAAAGGCATTACTATGGTGAGAGAAATAAATGTGAAAGACGAACCATAATCCTCTACATCCACTTTGCATATAGATTGTCACGATGGTGCACAACCGACAATCCCAAGGACGGGCAATGGCAGCAATCAATAGTGGATTAAACCTTTTGAAGCCCACATGCGCGAAACAGCTGTTGTCCCTGTATGCCTTGCAATCGTATCTCTCTCCTCCCACTCTTTACTGGCATTGTGCAGCAGTTGTTATGCTATTTTGAAATAAATGGAGACTTTCACCTTGGAAGTGTGTCTCTGACATTTTCCATTATGGTAGATGGTGTTTTTATTTTCAGCATGTTTCAGAGCAATACTTGATAAATTATTTTTTTAAATGAAGGAACAAGTATTGCTGTGAAACGTGTTGAAAATAAAATTACCATCTTCATCTTCGATTTGGACTTTATTTTATTAGCAGCAGTGTGGCATTTCTACCATGTTTCTTTTTTCTATATTCTTTGCTTCCTCAAGGTAGTTCCAACAATTGAGGGTATATATGCATACAGCAATTGTGTGTCTCACGACATTCTAAGGTGAACCCCCTACTATGTTTTTATTACACGTAATCACACAGTTAAGACCCTATTTTACACCCTTTGCCTTTCCAGCTAAGGCCCTTTTCACATCAGCGGTAAAGCGTTGATCGCGGCAGTTGTGGTGAATAAAACGCAACTGCCGCGATTACCGCATAACGGCCGCACTTGCGTTTCAATTGTGGCAAGCCCCATGCTATGTCTATGGGGCTTGCGGCAGGTGCGGCAAGTGCGGTATAGTTGTGGTTTTGGCACTTGTGGCAGATGCAGCTGCAAAAGAAACGCGGTCAGCCGCATTTTTTTTTTCGTGGCCGCATTTGCCGCAAGTGCCGAAGCCACACTTGCCGCACCTGCCGCACACTTACCGCAAGCCCCATAGACATTGCATGGGGCATGCCGCAAGTGAACCGCAAGTGCGGCCGTTATGCGGTAATCGCAGCAGTTGCGTTTTTTTCGCCACAACTGCCACGATCAGCGATTACTGCTGATGTGAAAGGGGCCTTATTCTATTGCAGCATGAAACAAACATGATGTTGTGGCAGCCTTCCAAGAACAGATGCCAGGGATGTCAAAAACAGTAGGAGGTTTGCAGCACTTTGGTCAGGCAGCCATGGACTTTTGACTTAGCCACCAGACTAGGGTTCTGTAATATTTTTTGTTCAATTCCACATAAAACCTGTAGACAGCAAAGTCACAATGTCATTATTCCATACTAGTTAAAAGGAATCATTCACTAAGTTTTCCCCATATAAAGTGTGGCAACCACCAGTAAGCCCTTGCTGTACATAGATCACCAAGTCACCTAGGGTGGTCTAGATCCTATGCCTCCTCTCTTCATTCTTCATGTGGATGACACATCTTACATTATCTATTCAGTGTTCTGCACTTTGTACCCTGTGCACGCACACTTCTCCTCTCTCCTGCCTGAGGCAGAGCAAAGTATTGTAGTGCACATGTGTGGGTGCTCTTAGACTTTCCCTGCTCATGCACATTACAGTACTTTGCTCTGCTATCGGCATTAGAAATAAGTGAACTTTCTCTGAACTTTTTTCCAATTTCTAATTTGGCACAAGTATTGCAGCTTCAGTTTGGGATCGGAGACATGAGCACTTTACCAAAAATCAGCAAACTCGATTTTGTTCATTAACCGATATAGAAAAGCATTACTGCGTTTAAGCGATGCTTTTCTTCCTCCTACTAAATGTGTAGGAATTCAGGTGGGACATCTTTGATGAGCAGAGGAGGTGGGGGGAAGTCAGAGCAGTGTCAGACTCCATTTGTTTCCCAGCAATTACTGTGTTCATATGATGGGCGGCAACAAACCAAGATGCATAAAACATCCACAATATGAAGACTTATGGGATGTGTCATTGGCTAGCTTGTTTCATTGGTTGCCTAAGTCACATGTGCCTCTGGATATAAGAAGCAGTCATTTGCTGTAGCCGCTATATTTTGAGTGCTACTAGTTAGGAACAGTGCTGCATCATCTCCATGCTGCTCCGTGCTGCTCTACCTGTCTTAAAAAGATAGATACCTAGCTACTCGATTGCTTTTTAGATAAAAGAGTTGAGTGAAAGAGTCTATGGGACGTAGGCAGGGGTGAACCAAGCCTCTCTGCTGCCTGAGGCGAACTGCAAAATGGCGCCCCCCCCCCCAGGTGAACTAAGAGCGGCGGGGGGGGGGGGGGGGAAGGAACGCTGTCTGCAGCCGACCATGGTAAAGAGCGGGGGGGGGGGGGAAGAGGGAGGATTATCACTGCGCACATCACCTGTGACGGCCTCCTAACATCGGCAGCAGCGTGAGTGTGATCAGAAGTCAGGGGGCGGCAGATAGTGTACACTTTTAAATTTAAAACGCATATTATAAGTGCATACTGTACATCATACCAAATCTTAGAGACTCTTAACGTACACTCTTAAACAGGCTCCTTATTTGAGAATCCATATGTGACACTCAGTAAAATAAAGCATCTGCCTTTCTTAATGGGTAAAAGTCCTTTTAAATGGGCAGATTTAGACACTGAATCACATCATTGGATAAATCTGCCTGTGCTGCCTTTACCATTACTTACCTCTGAGCCATGGTTTTCTCAGCTGGATAAATCTTTAGTAGGAGCGTGGGATCTTTCGTAGGGGTGAGCTAGAGATCATCACTGTTTTGAAAGATTCAATGTTCCTTCGCCGTCTCAAACCTGGCTTCAGCATCAGGATTCCATGTCCCTCTGATGGCTGTTCACAGCCCTCCACTGGATTCCACACCAAAAAATAATTTGCCAAAGCTCATTTCACGTGACAAATATGAGCATCAGCAGACACAATATTGACATTGCTGGAATGTTACCGATGTGGGACATAAGCACGTGAATAGTTTTTACTTTACGTGACATACATTAGCATTTAAAGGGTTGTCCAAGACTACATATATATTTTTTTTTCTATGACACAAAAAACTAGCAAACTCTACTGCAGGGAAGTCTGCTGCCCCACATTAACAGAGCAGCTCTTCCTCTTCCGGGTTGCTATGCCAATGGGGTGTGAATGCTGGCATCATGCAGATTGTCAGGCTGTGTATGCAGATTGTCAGGCTTATGTTCACACATTGCGCATTTTTGAGTGCTTTTTTGCGTGTTCTTTTGAAAAATGTGCTATGTGCCTTTCGTCTGCCGTCAAAGTGAATGTGAAATTCACTTTGCCATGCAGACACTGCGTAATTATAAGCAGCAATTTTATGGGAGAAAACGCTGCTGCCTAATTGACATGTCAACTCTTTACACACCTGTGCCCACAATTTCTCCCATAGGGGGCGGCGCTGCTGGATCTGATGTCACAGAGGGGAGGAAGAATCCTGCTCCTCCTCCCTCTGTGACATGTGTGACTGCCCCTATTTGATTTCGCAGTGTACTAATATACACTGTGAAATCAAAATAAAACAAAGACAAATGTGTTTAAAATAATAAAGAATGAATGCTTACTCTTCGGCGGGTGTTCAGGGAGCTACGAGCTGGTACAACCGCAGGTATCAACCTGCAAGGACCTTGCATGATGTCATTGGCAACTGTGATTGGCCGCTCGCGGTCATATGATATGTAACATGCTATGACGTCATATCACATGACCACGAGCGGCCAATTACAGTGGGCAATGACATCACGCAAGGTCCTTGTAGGTTGATACCTGCAGCTGCGCCCGGCTCCCCGAACACCTGCTGAAGGGTAAGTATTCATTCTTTATTATTTTAAACACATTTGGATTCCTTTTATTAAGATTTTGCAGTGTATATTAATACACTATGAAATCAAATGGGGCTTTTACACATGTCACAGAGGGAGGAACACAGGATTCTTCCTCCCCTCTGTGACATAACTCCTCCCCTGTGCCCGTAAAAAAGCGTGGAGTCTGAATGCACTGCTTCTTTTTTTGCGCGGGTGCAAAACGCTGCAGAAAGCGCCCCCACAAAAAAGTGCAATGTGTGAACGTAGCCTCAGACAGCTTTTTGCAGTTAAGGCAGTGAAAAGTCGACTGTCAATCAGCATCATGTTGGAACTTCGCAGTCACTTTCCATCAACAGAGCAGAGCAGAAAAGAAGCTACTCTGACAATCTGACATCAGTGGAAGCCGCAGAATGGCCAGCAGGAATGGTCTGTGAATTCTCTGATCTGGCAGAGATCAGTGGGCACAATAAGCAGGTAGTTGGCAATGGCCTGCCAGTTAACTCTTAGGGCGGCTTCACACTGCGGCACAATCTGGTCCGGGGCTGGTACCTTTTTTGCCCAGCGGTTTCCCTTTAATCGTCTATATGGAACATGTAGGGGAAAATGCACAAAGAATGAGGGTGCTGCTTCTTTTTTCTGCACCTAAAAACACAAGGAAAAAACTGAAGGTTGGCACAGTATTCAGAAATCCAACAGACTTTGCTGATTTTGGGAAAATCTTCAAATAAATAAATGAAAAAACACAGCAAAAACACTAAGTTGCCACATAGCCTATTGCTTTTAGCTTAGCAATACACAGTAATTTTGCAGATTTTAGCAAACGGGACTGGCTGCCCTGCCTTCAAAAAAAAAACTGCTCCAAATGCTTACCCTGCTTGCATTGTATCCCACTGATTCTATAGTGACTACCACCCACATATCTATCACTATATCAGCTTCAGTCTGGCTGATTTCAGACTGGCGTTCCCCTCCGCAGCGTTCTGCGGAGGGGAATCGCCATATGTGCGCAGCCAGCGCAAGCCCCTATGTTTAGAATGGGAACGCACGGTGCTGCGCTTGACTGCGCATGACCGTGCGCACCCATTCACTGCCATATGTGATTTGTATGCAGGCGGATGCCTGCGCACAAATCACACACTCTCGTCCGCACCAGGGACGCGACACGAGAGTGTGTGATTTGTGCGCAGGCATTCGCCTGCGTACAAATCACATATGGCAGTGAATGGGTGCGCACGGTTATGCGCAGTCAAGCGCAGCACCGTGCGTTCCCATTCTAAACATAGGGGCTTGCGCTGGCTGAGCACACATGGCGATTCCCCTCCGCAGAACGCTGCGGAGGGGAACGCCAGTCTGAAACCAGCCTCTGTGTGTGTGCCAGGCTGCTGGGTAATCTTTTAACTGTTTACAGTAAGATAAGATATATTGGAAAAAAAAAGACCAGATGCAGTGATTTTTCGCAAAATACCTACTATATGTTGCCCAGTTGCAGCCCAGCCTTGAGCACATTGCCACATGATCTCGGCATAACGGCACAGCACAGCCATTGAGACATTATAAAGTAATGGCGGTCAGACTCAGGTTCTTCACCTGCTTCGCTGAGCAGAGTGTGCAAACTTAAACGGAACCACCTGTCACCTAGTTTATACCCTCTAACCTTTCACTACCTGTCCCTGCACCTTCCTAGCCATCCCTGTCTCACCTAATTGTGAATTATAAATGTGGGGGAAAAAAAGCGTTTTACACGCTTGCTTTTGTCCCCCGTTCTGTGGCCGGTCGTAGACAGGTGGACGGTCTTCCCTGGTCCATTTCCTCCCCTTCGCTGCTGGTATCATGCCCCAGTGGGTGTGATAATTCTTTCAGGAACGTGGTCCAAATTTCATAGTCATGGATTCTCCTTCTGGGTATGACACACGGCTGGGCGGTTGTCATTTCCGATCCGGTGCATTGTGGGTGATTATCGGTTGCAGGACAGCTTCGGAATGTGCACTGCACATGCCCCGGAGCCGGCCAGTATAACCAAAACACCCCCTCAATGCACCGGACCAGAAATGACAACCGTCCAGCAGCGTGTCATACCCGGAAGGAGAATCCATGACTATGAAATTTGAACCACTTTCCTGAAAGAATTATGACACCCACTGGGGCATGATACCAGCAGCGAGGGGGAGGAAATGGACCCGTCCGGGTAGGCCACCCATCAGCCACCTGTCTAGGAGCGCCCACAGAACGAGGGGACAAAAGTAAGTGTGTAAATTGTTTTTTTCAATAATTATAATTCACATTTAGGTCAGACAGGGATGGTTAGGGATGTGCTGGGAAGATGCAGGGACCAGTAGTGATAGTTAAACTAGGTGATAGGTTTCCTTTAAAGAAAACATTCATGCTGTCCTGGGGGCCACACTCACCTGTTTCCTCACACTTAGGGCCACGTCACACGCTTCAATTTGATGAACGATATTGTTAGTGATCCCATGCACGAGCAATCGCTAACAATATCGTTCACATCGCTGGTGAGCTGTCACACAGGCAGACTCACCAGCGATGTGGACCAGCGAGATCGCTGGTAACTATGGTACACATCGGGTTACTATGCGCCGCGCGGCGCTTTGTAACCCGATGTTTATGGATACGAGCTCCCAGCATAGGCCATGCAGTGCTGGGAGCTGGCTGATCGCTGGTCTCCTGGTGTCACATGCAGCGAGGCTGTGTCCACCGGCCGACCAATGATAGATTTGTGAACAGGTTCACAAATCTGCGATCAAACAATCAGACGATTTTTCAATGAAATATCGCTTGGTTACACGCAGCGACGCACAAACGATATCGCTTAAGCCATTAAAAAAGCAGGTCGCTTAAGCGATATCGTTCATCAAATTGATGCGTGCGACGTGGCCCTTACTGCCACCATGTTATACACTCAGGGCCGCAATCATGTGCTGCTACTGGTCACTAAGCGTTCTGTGGAGGGGATCTGCAATGTGAGCGCAGCACCGCCAGCCCCTATGTTTATAATGGGAGCGCACAGCGCTGCACTTGACTGCGCGTGACCGTGTGCACCCATTCACTGCCATATGTGATCTGTGCGCAGGCGGATGCCGGAGCACAAATCAAACAGTCTCGTCCGCACCACGAACGTGACATGTTGCATTTCTGGTGCGGACGAGACTGGGTGATTTGTGCACGGACATCCGCCTGCGCACAGATCACATATGGCAGTGAATGGGTGCGCACGGTCATGCGCTGTCAAGCGCAGCACCGTGCGCTCCCATTATAAAGATAGGGGCTTGTGGTGCTGCGGTCACATTGCGGATCCCCTCCGCAGAACGCTGCGGAGGGGTCCGCAAATGTGAAGGTAGCCTCACACTCACTTGCCACTCTGTCTCCCCCTCACCTGCTGGCTACAGTCCTGTAGCTTACAATTACTGATGTAATGATCTCCAAGTTCTTCTCCAACAATCTGAACACAGCACTGGCTGCTCTGGGACAGGTCACAGCCAGGAGTCACTGAACACATACACAGAGGTAGAGTGACTAATGAAGTGACCAATCATCTCATACTCCCTTGCTGCAGGGAGTGGACACACAGATAGGAGACAGCGTCACAGAGCCAATTGCTGCTCTTATATTATAAAGAAAATGAAATGAAAGTGCACTGTGTACAGCCAGTCCAGGCAAGCCTCACACACTCCCAGCCCTCCTCCTCCCTAAACCCCCCTCCTCCCTCTCATCCCGATCACACACAGCTCAGCTGTCATTCTTATCTTCAGAGCACACAAACAGTGACTAACCGCAAACACTGTATTGCAGGACTCCGGAGCAGGGGACATCGCACTCAGCACATTATCTGACTGACTGTCTGCAGGTCACGATGCCGCCCCTGTCTTCTGACTCATGGTGCCGCCTGATACATTGTACTCACACTGGCTCATGAACGGTGCGGCCCTGGACGTAGGCAATTTTTGCTGAGAACAAGTGTGATTACCAAATCTATGTGTGTTGACAAATCTTAGTGTTTTACTAAAGAAAAAAATCTGTGTTTGGCCTACAAAGTCATTTTTTTTGCCTCAAAGCAGTGATTGCAAATTTAACCCAGTGAATTACCTTTTTAAGTGTCTGCTTGTCCCATTTTCCGGGTAGTCATAGGGAAGGTCTCAAATGCTGGTTTTAGAATATTAGGCTTGATAGTATTTGTGTTTGGATGGTCATTATTCCAATAGCACACATAAAGGGGATTAAAATGTTCTTATAGTTTAGCAAAAGAGACAATGTTTGCAATGGTTTGTAGAAGAGTTTTCATAAATAAAGATTCCCTTATTAAATTTAAGGCTAATTCAGCAAACATTTTTGCTTTTTTATTACTACTCGAGAGGAGCAAATATTTTGAAACTCAAATTTGCTTGCTTCTCCAAATTTTTCCCCCAAAAATCAGATTTGTGGCAAATATAATGTAAATATCCCAGTACTGAAAGGTTATAAAATGCAGATGAGGGAGACAAAAAAGGGAGAGAGAGAACCCCACTGACCATAAGAGCTTACACTCTACAGGAGAGAGAGATGATCCCACCCGCTGGCCATAAGAGCTTACACTTTACAGGAGAGAAAAAGGATCCCACTGAACATAAGAGCTTACACTCTACGCGGGAGAGAGAGGATCCTGCTGACCATAAGAGCTTACACTATACAGCAGTGAGTGAGACAGGACCCCGCTGACCATAAGAACTTACACTCTACAGGAGAGAGAGGATCTTGCTGACCATAAGAGCTTTCACTTTACAGGAGAGAGAGGATCTCATTGACCAGAAGAGCTTCCACTGCACAGTAGAGAGAAAGGACCTTGCTGACCATAAGAGTTTACACTTTACAGGAGAGAGCGAGAGAGAACCCTGCTGACCATTAGAGCTTACACTCTACAGAGGAGAGAGAGAGAGGACTCATGCTGACCAGAAGAGCTTACACTGTACCATAGAGAGAATTAGTGCTCACTCAAATAAGCGTGCACATTGGAGAAGTGCTATCTGATATTTTATTTTACGGCATTCGTTCCAATGTTATACTATGGAGCAGTGCCAATCACTATATTTTTTTTTTGTCAATTCAGTATGCTAAAAAATTTGCAGCATGCTGCGATTGGCAGCATATGTATCAAGTTACACACACACATTTAAGTCTATGGGTGTGTGTAAAACATCAGACTTGCTCAGATGTCAGTTGAATGCACTACAAATTATGTTGTTGCAGACAATGGAGAAGATGGAGGAATTAAGTACTTCATCTTCTCCACACCTTCATACAATTCTCTCATGAGAGAAAATGAAATGAGATCACAGCTGACACTGGACTCAAACTCTGATCTGACTGAGTTGAGTGTCATTAGCATAATTAGGCTGATTCTTTCAAATGAGAATTTACAGCCTTGTGAACAAAAACAACAATAAGGAAAAATGAGCAAATAGCCTAGAAGAAATAAAAGTAAAATGCTAAAGTTCATGAAAATAAAAAGGGTACTTAGAGACATTATTTGATCAAAAAATGTGCAAGCCATCCCACCAAAGACAAGGTGACCCCATTGGAATGGGCCCTCCCTAACAGTGTTAAAAAACGACCATGTGTCCTGCGATGTGTATGGCAAGGGATAAGTAGGTCTGGGCCCCAACATAGAACATCACCTCGCCATACACATCACAGGACACATGGTAAGGTTTTTTAACACTGGTAGGTGGGGCCCGTCCCAATGGGGTCACCTTGTTGTTGGAGGAGTGGCTTGCGCATTTATTGATCAAATAATCTCATCGAATATTCATGCACTTTAGCAATTTACTTTTATTTATTCTAGGGAATTTGCTCATTTTTCCTTATTGTTGTTTTTATTATAATGCCAATGTGAACATGCACCCACTGCATGAAAACATTTTATTTCTAGCCATGGTTTTGTTTTAGCCTTAGGGCAGAGACACACTATGTGAGATGCATGTGAGATACTCGCATGAGTCTTGCAGGACTCACTTGGAATGGCCTCTGCCTTCCTTAACGGGAGCATGGAGCTCCATCGAAGCACACGCACCTGACGTGCTTCCGTTCAGAGAAGCAGGGGCCGCTGCGGGTGAGTCTTGCGAGACTCATACAAGTAACTCGCATGCATCTCGCACAGTGGGTCTCCGGCCTTACTCAATATCTTTGGTGATGGAAATGACTTTGCTGAACAAACTGGGCTCCACTGGAAACCGCTAATCTATGATGGCCCCGGTACTAACCACCATTGTACATGAAATGGTATGATGATTTGTTAGACTGGGGCGGCCGTGTGACCACAAAAGATTGACATCGCTCTGCTCCCTGATTATTCAGCAGGTCGGGAAACTGTGCTGGCATTTTTTTTTTGTAAACCACGAATTGAATCTCAACTTATTTGAATTTTTTCGAACCCATAAATTTCAAGAAATTGGACTCAAGCTCGATCCTCCGCAGATTGATCCGCTCATCTCTATTCACTACTGATGAGTTGCTATCAACAAAAGTAAGTTTCTATCTGATGGAAAGTGACACCTATGTGGAGATCATGCCATACATTTCAAAAGCAATAAGTTTAGGTAACGCACTCACCCAATATAGAGGAATATGACACTGACAAGGTATAATGTAATAGAAGTTATGCACACCTTCAGATAAACTAGTGGTACTCCACAGATTACTTGGAGAGAAAGTCTTTTAACGTGCTTGAAGAGGTATGAAATGAATTTCATTTCCTTCTCATTTGCCTTGCCTCTGAAACGTTTCATGCAAGATATGTGACCAACTATTATTGTACTAATTCATCCATGACAGAGCTCAATTTTCTCTGAAAATTTACTTCTGAATGGGATTGAAAAAGACTTGAAAGCTTGAAATTAAAGTACACTGAACAGAGGAGTCACTGGGCTGTGGACAACTGTCTTTCAAGAAAAAATATTTTGAACAAAATGTAAATTAGATTTGAAGATCTTAAAAGAGAAGATGGGTCCGACGAGGAGGTAGACGGGACTTTCGTAAACATAAGTGACAGAAGAAAAAAATAGACCCCTGGGATTGAAGAATAAGAGGATGCTATCTGTTTGCTTTGTTTTATTTACTATGAGTGGTAAATGGCGCAGATAAGAGGAATTTGTTAGATAGAAAAATTACAAATGGCCTTGTAATAATGGCATTCTTGGCATACCATACAACCGACTGCCTCCTCCCCACTGTCCTGTAGAATGTAAGCTCACAAGGGCAGGGTCCTGTCCCCTCTGTACCAACTATATCTATAATTTCCCCTTCTCATGTATAGCACCATGGAAATAATGGCACTATATAAATAAATAATAATAACTTACCATATAGAAGAAGGAAAGCTGCTCCTATGTACAAGAATATAATTGCTATAATACTGCCCCTATATACACGAATATAACTACTATAATACTGCTCCTATGTACAAGAATATAACTACTATAATACTGCTCCCATATACAAGAATATATCTACTATAATACTGCCCCTATATACAAGAATATAACTACTATAATACTGCCCCTATATACAAGAATATAACTACTATAATACTGCTCCTATGTACAAGAATATAACTACTATAATACTGCCTCTATGTACAAGAATATAACTACTATAATACTGCTCCTATGTACAAGAATATAACTACTATAATACTGCTCCTATGTACAAGAATATAATTACTATAATACTGCCCCTATGTACATGAATATAACTAGTATAATACTACTCCTATGTACAAGAATCTAACTACTATAATACTGCCCCTGCATAGAATATAACTACTATAATACTGCTCCTATGTACAAGAATATAACTACTATAATACTGCCCCTATATACAAGAATATAGTTACTATAATACTGCCCCTATGTATACGAATATAACTACTATAATACTGCCCCTATATACAAGAATATAACTACTATAATACTGCTCCTATGTACAAGAATATAACTACTATAATAATGCCCCTATGTACAAGAATATAACTACTATAATACCACTCCTATGTACAAGAATATAACTACTATAATACTGCTCCTATGTACAAGAATATAACTACTATAATGCTGTCCCTATGTACAAGACTATAACTACTACTAGATGGTGGCTCGATTCTAACGCATCGGGTATATGCTAGAATATGTATGTACCGTAGTTTATGAAGATGTAAGAATAATGCAATGCGAAGCTGGGTATAAATCCCACGCTAATATCGCTGATTGGTCATGGCCGCAGCAGTGTTGGCGTGCAGCGGTGTTGGTGTGCAGTGGTGTCTGTGTACAGCCGTGTCTGTGTACAGCAGTGTCGGTGTACAACAGTTTCGGTGGGCAGCAGTGTTGGTAGGCAGAGGTGTCGGTAGGCAGCGGTGTCGGTGGGCAGCAGTGTCAGTGGGCAGCGGTGTCTGTGGGCAGCGGTGTCGGGGTGCAGCAGTGTTGGTGTGCAACGGTGTCGGTGTGCAGAGCTGTGGGAGTTCAGTGGTGTTGGTGTGCAGCGGTATCGGTGTGCATCAATGTTGGTGTTCAGTGGTGTTGGTGTACAGCGCTGTTGGTGTAGGGGTGAGTGGGTGCTGAGCAGGGTAACTAGGTGCTGAGCTTGGGTGAGTGGGTGCTGAGCAGGGGTGACTGGGTGCTAAGCAGGTGAGTGGGTGCTGAGTGGGGGTGACTGGGTGCTGAATGGGGTTGACTGGGTGCTGAGTGAGGCTGAGTGGGGGTGACTGGGTGCTGAGTGAGACTGAGTGGGGGTGACTGGGTGCTGACCAGGGGTGACTGGGTGCTGACCAGGGGTGACTTGGTGCTGAGCCGAGGTGAGTGGGTGCTGAGCTGGGGTGAGTGAGTGCTGAGCTGAGGTGAGTGGATGCTGAGCAGGTGAATGGGTGCTGAGACAGGTGACTGGGTGCTGAGACGGGTGATTGGGTGAGTGGATGCTAAGCTTGGGTGAGTGGGAGCTGAGAAGAGGAGACTGGGTGCTGAGTGGGTGAGTGGGTGCTGAGTGGGGGTGAATGGGTGCTGAATGGGGGTGATTGGGTGCTGAGTGGGGGTGTCTGGGTGCTGAGACGGGTGACTGGGTGCTGAGTGGAGATGACTGGGTGCTGATCAGGGGTGACTGGGTGCTGAGCGGGGGTGACTGGGTGCTGAGCCGGGGTGACTGGGTCCTGAGTCGTGGGTGAATGGGTGCTGAGCCGGGGTGAGTGGGTACTGAGCCGAGGTGAGTGGATACTGAGCGGGTGAGTGGGTGCTGAGACGCGGTGAGTGGGTGCTGAGACGGGTGACTGGGTGCTGAGACAGGTGACTGGGTGCTGAGATGGGTGAGTGGGTGCTGAGCGAGAGTGAGTGGGTGCTAAGAGGAGGTGAGCGGGTGCTGAGCGGGGGTGAGTGGGTGCTGAGCGAGTGAGTGGGTGCTGAGCGGGGGTGAGTGGGTGCTGAGCGTGGGTGAGTGGGTGCTGAGCGGGTGAGCAGGGGTGACTGGGTGCTGAGACGGGTGACTGGGTGCTGAGATGGGTGACTGGGTGCTGAGCAGAGGTGTCTTGATGCTGAGCAGAGGTGATTGGGTGCTGAGCGGGTGAGAGTGGGGTTCAGTGTGGGCAGTGTGGGTTCAGTGGGGGCAGTGTGGGTTTAGTGGGGCAGTGTGGGTTCAGCGCACAGTGTGGGGTGAGAGGGGGCAGTGTGGGTTCAGTGGGGGTAGTCTGAGGGCAGTGTGGTTTCTGTGTCGGGTGAGAGGGGTGAGCATGGGGTAGTTGGGGGTGAATAGCAGGATGGAAGAGGCTCCACTCACCTCGACATTGTTCCTCTTCGGCCCCGTTCACACATTACGTATTTTTGTGCGCTTTCTTACATGCGCTTTTCAAAAATACACAATGTGTTTTGTGTCTGCCAGCAAAGTGAATGGGAAATTCACTTTGCCGTGCAGACACTGCGTAATTTTATGCAGTGCTTTTATGGGAGAAAACGCTGCTGCATAAAGAATTGACATGTCAATTCTTTACGCAGCAGCTCCTGAATCTTCTCCCATAGGGTCCGGCGCTGCTGGATCTGATGTCACAGAGCGGAGGAAGAATCCTGCTTCATCCTCCTTCTGTGACATGTGTGACAGCCGCCATTTGATTTCACAGTGTATTAATATACACTGCGAAATCAAAATTAAACAAAGTCAAACATATGAAAAATAATAAAGAATTCACATTTACCCTCCGACGGCTGTTCTGGTGTCCGGGAGCCGGGAGCCGTCACAGGTATTGACCTGCTAGGATCTATTGTGATGTCAGAGGGGCGTTCCCGGCGCTGATTGGCCACTCGCAGTCATGTGATATGTATCACATGACCGCGAGCGGCCAATCAGCGCCGGGAATGCCCCTCTGACATCACGGCAGGTCCTGGCAGGACTGTACATCGCCTGCCTCTACACCGGAGACCGCGAAAAAGCATTGGAAAGGTAAGTATGAGTTCTTTATTATTTTTAATACCTCTGACTTTGTTTAATTTTGATTTCGCAGTGTATATTAATGCACTGCGAAATTAAATGGGGCTGTCACACATGTCACGGAGGCAACCTCTGTGACAGTAGTAGCGGGAAAGAGAGTGGAGGTGGGCACAGCGGGGAGGTATCGGGCGGCTACTCTGAATGAACAGCTGATGCCGAAGCATCAGCTGTTCATTTCAAATAGCGGGGGGGGAAAGCCGACAGTGAAGTCGGCTTTCCCGCCCGCTATGTGAGTGTAGCACTGTCACGGCAATCCCACGTCGCTAATGCGCGCGGCTGTTTTGCATACGCTGCACTCATTGGTTGCCACTGTTGGCGGCAACCAATGAGCGCTGGCGCGTGATTTCAGTGACAGACAGACACGATTAGGCAATTATATAGTAGATAATACTGCTCCTACGTACAAGAATATAACCTCTAAAATACTTTCCCTTTGTACAAGAATATAACTACTATAATACTGCTCCTACGTACAAGAATATAACCTCTAAAATACTTTCCCTTTGTACAAGAATATAACTACTATAATACTGCTCCTACGTACAAGAATATAACCTCTAAAATACTTTCCCTTTGTACAAGAATATAACTACTATAATACTACTCCTATGTACAAGAATATAACTACTATAATACTGCCCCTATGTACAGGAATATAACTACTATAATACTGCCTCTATGTACAAGAATATATCTACTATAATACTGCCCCTATGTACAGGAATATAACTACTATAATACTGCCTCTAGGTACAAGGATATAACTACTACAATACTGCCCTATGTACAAAAATATAACTACTATAATACTTTAAAACTTTAAAGCTTAACCGTCATTTAATTTCTTATTTAGTAGTAATGTAGAGCAAGTGAATTTATTCACCTTTCACATATACTTTATTAATAGAATCAGGAAGGAAAGCATTAAAAAGCCTTCTACAAGATGTCCTCAGCAGGCTGTGTGTTAAGCTCATTCTTAGTCACCTCTGTTCAGGGGGTGTGGTTCAAGCTGTGTTCACAATACAGGTAAAATCACTGTCAAATTACCTCATGTTGACACCTTGCTGAGCTCACACAGCTGTTGGGAGATCTTATCTGACTTCCTCTGCTGTGTGTTATCACAGATCACAGAAAATAAGTCAGGTAAGATCTCACAGCAGCTGTGTGAGATCAGCAGGGTACCGACATAAAGTAACTTGACAGTCTTATTATCTGTATTGTAAATGTAGTTTAGGCCGCGCCCCCTGAACATGCAGGTGAGGAGAATGAGCTTCACCCACAGCCTGCTGTGGACATCTTGTAATGCGTATATGAAAGTTAATTATATTCACATACTCTACTTTACTATTAAATGAAAATGTAAACTTGTTACGCTTTAAACCTCCAGGGGGTGTTCTGATTCTGGTCACAGAGGCGGCGCCGTTGCAGATTCAGTCAAAGCTCCATGAATGGAGAGCACCGGCTGTAACCGCACCCCCCTGACTGACAGGTGCTCTGTATTAAAACTTGTCACTCAGTGCCGGGAGGGTGGGTACAGCTGCCACTCTCCATAAACAGAACAATGACTGATCACAGGCAGGAGCTGCCCTCATGACTGAAACCAGAACCCTGCCAGAAGTATTAAAGTTAATTTCCTCTCGGCAGCAGGGTTTAGTGTGCAGGTTCAGAATGATATTATCCTGCTGATTAACCCCATATCTACAGGTTAATAGCATTTTCCCACGATGCAGGTTCCCTTTAAATGACTATACAACAGAAATCATCCAACCGCACTCAGTCAATCTCCGAATAGTGGTTTCCTGTTGTGTCATATTCTTCACATTCTCTCTACATCATTTTCTATTCCACTCAGCAGCGGATAAAATTATTTTATTTTTCATTTTTTTTTCTAGTAGAATGAAATCCTGCAACAGATGTTCTCTTTTCAAGCAAAACACTCCGGATAACGAATTTGGCAGTCCTTGATGAAATGATCTTATTTGGGCAATAAATATGAATAATTTTCAAGTCAATGTGCTGCTTTTAGCTCTTTAACTATTATGATAAAATGCATGTTCACTCTGTGCCCCATCCTATATGATCATTATTATATATACAGTTGATACCTACATAAAAAGTATATATATTTACAGTTAGCACAATCATAGCCTTTGCCTTCAGAAATCACTAGGTATGTACTGTTTTTCAGAATATCACCAGTTTCCTATGTAACATAAGGCGAAACTCTTTTAAAGGGAATCTGTCAGCGGGTTTTTCAAACTTATCCGAGAGCAGAATGATGGAGGCAAAGAGACCCTGAATCTAGCGATGTATCACTTAGTTTACTGGGTGCAGCAATTCAGAGACAGTCTGAGTTTACAGATTTTGCAATACAGCACAGCTGAGAAAGTTAACCTGCCTACACCAAGCTCTGTATATACAAAGTGTCTAAACAGAAAAGTGCTAAGCAGAGGGGGAGGGGATTTGATTGGACGGATGTCCGACAATATTACTCCCAAGGGATAAAGACTTCCGTATAAGTAAACAGCACACAATATAATAGATAAGACTTCACTGAACTCCCTGTGTCAGTGCCTCTCTTCTGCTGTCTTCATATTACATAGCAAACACCTGCTGACAGATTCCCACTAAATGATTTATTCCAGAGGTATTCCACCTAAACTGTATTGCTCCTGGGGTCTTCCTTGAATGTAAAAAAAAACTATTAACTTGAAGAAATTAGGTTAATCTGCATGTTAATAACATTCTGAAAGTCAGCGGCAGCTGCACTGAGAGCCCCACTGTCGGGTCTAAATAAACACAGCATTGCATGAGCCGACCATCAGTCAGTGTCATGGGGCAGTTGCAACCCGCACTCACCATGCACAGAGTGGTGACTGAAACCACACCCCTATGACTGAAAGCCTGGGGCTGACGAGAAATAAAGTTCTTGTCTTCCCGGCAGTGGGTCTTTTAGTTCGGCAGACGTGTGGTCTCAGAATGCCAATAACCTGAAGATTAACCCCATATATGCAGGTTAATAGCATTTTTATACATGGTAGGTTCCATTTAAATATAGTTTTCTTAGCAAAGAAATGTGAATCTCAATGCTTCTCTATAAGCAATATGACAATTTGATCTTCTTGACTAACAAGAATAGGCTACAAACACACCCTATTGGTGCTCTATACATCCAATCAGTATTTAGAGTATAGGAGGAAACCCACCAAACACAGGGAGAACATACAAACTCCCTACATATGTTGTCCTTGATGGGATTTGAATTCAGGACCTCAATGCTGCAAGACCGCAGTGCTAATCACTGAGCCACCGTACTGTGCTAACTACTGACCCACCATACAGTGCTGACCACTAAGCCACAGTGTCACCCACATCAAATTTTACATACTATGGCTTGTGACAGTGTGTTTTAAAAATATGCCCCTTATCAGTTCCAAGAGTGCAGCACAATAGTTGGCATATGGGCAACCATACCTTTATCGATCCCTTACAGCTAGGGATGAGGGAGTAGTGAAATATTCGGACACACTATACCTATCCGACGGTTGTCCCGGGACCCAAAAAGAACATCTGATGGGCTGCCAGGACCTTAAGTCTGATGGCCAATCAGATGGCCGGTAACGATCAGGTGGTGTGTGGTGTCACACACCACCTGATCGCTACCGGCCATCTGATTGGCCATTAGACTTAAGGTCCTGGCAGGCCATCGATGTTTTAACACATCGATGGGCTGCCAGGACCTTAAGTCTGATTGCCATTCAGATGGTGTGTGACAGATAGGTATGTTTATTTTTTTTATTTTAACACCTTTTACTAACTTTTATTTAACTTTTCCAGTGTATATAGATAAACTGCGAAAGTGAATGTACTACTCATTACTCCTAATGAGTATTCACAAGGAAACTCGCAGAGTAGCAGGTAGCCCGAATACCGTATTTTTCACCGAGTACCGAATAGTTACGAGTTCTCGCTCATCCCTACTTACAGCTTTTTTCTCACTAATTCCGAGTATTTTTATTTTTTTCAATAATATACTAATGTAAAAAAATTATAACAAATCACTAAATCAGACAACGGCATTTATTTTTTTAAACCCTTAAAGGGTTATTCCAGTCTTTATTAATGGGTAGTGCTGGATAGTGCTTTCAAATGCATTCAATTTTGGAATTTACTGCTTATGAACATTTGCATCTGTTAAGATATTAACACTTTTCTTTTCACCTTGGAGACCGACCACCGCTCTAGAAAGCAGAAAAAGAGCAGTGCTCAAAAGCACTTTTCTGTTGACTTTATACCCACTGTTTTGAAGACTCTTCAAGATTAATGGAGTGAGATTATTATTATTATTATTTTTATTATAGTGCCATTTATTCCATGCTGCTTTACATGTGAAAGGAGCATACATAGACAAGTACAATAATTGTGAACAATACAAGGCATACACAGGTACAGGAAGAGAGAGGACTCTACCTGTGAAGGCTCATAGTCTACAAGGGAGGAGTGAGGATATATGGCACCCCAGAGTCAGGTTGGAACAATGGTATTATCTCCCTCTGGGGGGGTGATGTCATGCCTGGAAGCAAGCATGGGTCTTCATATCAGGTAAGCCCACATCATCCATTTTTCTAACTCCAGGCCTAAAGGGGGAGCTCTGAACCTGATTTCAGGGGAGTTTCCCTATAAATTCTAGTCTGGAGGGTAAGTTAGTCAGAAAGTCTGGGAGGAAGAACAGGGCAGACGTCCTGGAGACTGGAGCAATGTCAGGCTCATCCCAGGACAGAAGTGAGCATGAAGGAACCGTCGACAAGGGTTTGCAGAAGTCGAGGAAAGGGCCTGCGGAGTGGAGCCAGTTATGGGCTCACCCCAGGGCAGAGCACCAGAAACGGACACCGGAGTCCAAGGTTGTGAGGGATTCCAGACCCAGCAGCAAATACCAGAGGATGGGAGATTCCAAGTCTCCCGGCTACACCAACCCCCTGAAGGCACAGCAGTGCACTAGAGCCCAGGACCTCAGCCAGAGGAGAGGTGCCAAAGAAGGGCTCGAGCAGCCTGCCATATGGGTGAGAGACTTGTCAGCAGGAAGAGAGAGCCGCAGCTTAGCTACAGGCATCAGCAGGGTCCAACAACGAGGAGCAAATCAGGGAGGCCCCAGAATTCATCAGATGAGGAGATCCTTAGCTTGCTTCCAGGCAACCTGGATTCCCCTACAACACCTGTGGACTGTACCCTGCCCACAAGGGCTCACAATCTACAAAGGATGTGTGAGGATACAGTAGTTGAGGAGAGAGAACCCTGCCCATGAGGGCTCACAGTCTACAAGGGATGGGTGGGGATACAGTAGGTGATTAGAGAGGACCCTGCCCACAAGGGCTTACAGTCAATAAGGGATGGGTGAGGATATAGCGGGGGAGGAGAGTAGACCCTGCCCATGAGGGCTCACAGTCTACAAGGGATGGGTGAGGATACAGAAGGTGAGGGGAGAGGACTCAGCCCACAAGGGCTAACAGTCTACAAGGGATTGGTGAGGATACAGTAGGAGATGATGCCTCCCTATCTTCTCTAATTTCAGCACAAAACTTATAAGGTAGACAGCAGCAGTGGGCAATGAGCTGTAAACAAAAGGAAAGTATTAATATCTTAAGAACATAAATCATAAGAAGTAGTAAATTAGTAGTAAATTTGACAAGATCTATTTATGAAGATGGGAAAAGTCCTTTAATGCTTTCCCAGAGGACTGCTTCAGACAAACCTTTGTCTGTTGGCCTGATGATGAGACTTAGTGTGCTCACATGACATGTGTGCGTTAGAAAATCAAAATAGAACTACTAAGTGTGACCCAGTTTCCTGATTTGCTTCAGTTTCAATTTCAGGTTGAATAGTTTCTAACACGACATACTGTTTATAAAACATTTTACTACTGTAGGTCTTGCAAGATCTCATAACTATGACTCTGGCTAAACTCAGACAGACATAGAGTTACTCATCCAAGAGAATCCGGATGATTATAAGATATAACACTCTCATTAAACTCAGAGAATTGGAGCACACTGTGATTAGAGGGTTGTGAACAAATTTTCTCCATCTTCTCCATTGTGTCAGTACACAGAAATCTGACTGCACTCAGATGTCATCCAAATGCAGTCTGATGATTTCCACGCACTCGTTGACTTGCATGGCCAAATGACTTCCGATAATCTGGTCAAGTTCACATATGTTGCATTATTTTCCTCTGACCAGCTCTATTCGAACAAAGATTAATTATGTGTTGCGCCCGTGTGGTCCAGTCACCACTAGAAGTTGGCAGCAACTGGGATGGGTAAGTCCAGTCATCCACACACACACCCAACACACCCCGGTACCAGCGCAAGGGACTCTAAGCTATGGGATGGTGGGAGGAGACAGGTTGTGGGTGGGAAGTTAGCATAGGAAGTGGTCAGGAAGGAGGAACAAAAAGGAAAAACCACAGGAAGTCAGGGGAGTCGAGTAGTAGTCAAGGAGAAGGAGGGAAGGCAGTCGAGGAGTGAGCCCCTAAGCAGCCATAGTGTCATGAGGAGCAAGGGTCAGAGGAGAAAACGAGACGGCAATGACAAGGATCCAGAGGCCTGTACCATCATGAGGCCTGTTCCAGGTCCCAGGCTACAGACCATAGAGAGAGAAAATGAGTCCTAGGGGCGCGGGTAGTGAGCAATCCACCCGTGCGCCCAATTTAGCTGAGAAGCTGAAGGACGAGGCAGGAACCAGGGAGCCTTGAGGTGGCAAGGAAAATCCAAGCTCCAACCACAAAAACCAACAGGTCGCTGGGTCTTTAAGTCCCATGGCCTTATCCCCGATGCAGCAAAGAGAAAGCCGCCGTACTAGGGCCAGGGGACCTGGTTGGTCGCCCAACGAAGGCCCGTGGCTGCTGGATCGGAGCTTTGCGTGCGGAGATGTGTGAAGGAGGGTGGAAAATAGGCAGTGCTGAGAAGAGAGGCCAACAGAAAGCAACACAAAAGGGGGTGAACTGGACGAGCCATCCCAGCTGCTAAAAGACTACCGGAGCCGCCACTGTACTGACTTGCAACTTGAAATGCCTAACGAAAGAAGCCAAGTAAACCGGTTTGAAACTAAGCATTGTGTTAGACTGTTCATTCTGCGCCTGAGGAGAGGTAGAATGAAACGCCGAGCAGGCAGCAGGAGCCTGCCTGAGAGTGTCCCTGATCCCTGCCAGCAGCCAGCTCAGCCCCGCTGGTCTTCTATTTCCAAATTTTTTGTTTGCCCTTTGGACCCGCTCTTCCCGTGGAGAACCAAACCAACACAGCTGCTACTCCCATCATCCCCAAAGGTCCCAACTGCAGCAGCAGCCTCACTGGCTGCCTTCCACAGGTGGTGTCACAACAAAAACTTTTTTATTTTTCTTTTATATTTCTCTTTTCATTCCTTTTTCAAACTTCCCGCTTTTTACTGATCACCCGACAAGGGGACCACGGACTGGGTCGCGCCACCATGACATCCCACAGCCCCGAAGACATCGAGAAGACCCGGTTCCGAGTACCCCACTGTCCCCCCCGGGGTGAGTCACATGTTTGTGGCCCTATAGTATAAATTTGGTCCAAGTGTGATGCAATGTTTTGTTGGATCGCACGGATGCAAAATACGGTGGTGTGAGGGAGGCCTTAGAACTGGCTACTTGCCAGATTATTTGGTATGACAACAGTGTGCACATTAAGCTAGGATCTAACTAGCATCAGCCCTCAGGCTGACAAATCCGTCAAAAACGTAGTCTCTGGCAGCCTAAGCGCATAGCGTCAACAGCATGTAACGCTATGCACGGCCTGCCTATTCATCACTATGGATTCCTGATGCTTTGCACAACAGCCGGCTCCACACACAAGGACTGGATATGCGCTTTTGCTGAGCACACAGGAAAACGCTGCAAACTGCCTTTCCTATGTGCTCAGGAAAAGCGCATATCCAGTCCTTGTGTGTGGAGCAGGTGGCTGCACGAAGCATCAAGTATCCATAGACTGACGCAGGTCTGACCCTAGCCTTATACTGATTCAGTCATTTTTGTTATTTCCACACGTTTTAGCCTTCCAATGGAGCTGCTGCAGGAAAAATTGGTTATTGTAGAATAGAGGTTTATGGCATGCTCGGGTAAGAAAATGCCTGGCACATGGTGCAACATAGAGATTACAATGAGGTTGGAAAGGAAGGAAGGCCTTACACAGTGGCGTAACTTGAAGCTTATGGGCCCTGATGCAAAAGCTTCAATAGGGCCCCAATTACTGCAAATCGTTAATGATATTAGTCTTTTTCTCTAAGCCAAAGGCTCTTTTGGAGCCTCCTAGACTCCAGGATCCATGTGTGATTGTAACCCCTGCACCTGTTGTAAATTTGCCCCTTAACAGTAGGGAGAGGGTAGATATGTCACCTCTTTCTACTAACCTGAGTCTGAACACTGAGTGTCCTAACATCCTATACAGATCCTTCCTCCCGTCTCTATCACATGTATAGTCTCTACCTGTCTCTCCACTCACAGTGGATAGTGCAATGGCCAGTGAGTGCGCTAGACTTCACCACTTCAATAATAAGACCCAGTGGAAGGAATACAGGCATGGAAACATGGACAAAAAAAGGATAAACACCAACTTCAGAGTTACAAGAAAACACCAGGACCGAAACTGACAGGACTCCAGTAGCTTTCAGACTCTTCCCCTGTCAACGGTAGTCAGTTCAGAAATTCGTTATATAACCAGCATCGGGGATGAAAAATGTGACCAAATAAAATGGAGGGGAGAAGTCTCAAACAGGCTGCAGTTGAGATAACAACAAGGGACAACACGCAAGGAAAGAATGCTAGAGTGCTTAACCCTTTTGCTTCAAAAGAAATTAAGTACATATAAAACCCAGAGTGTCACAAGGCAGTGTGACCTTAGATTCCAGACGGGTACAAGGTCTCCTAAGGACCAGAGATGCTCATGACAGTTTGGCTAACCGGGGAATACATTGCTCTAGAACAATAACGGTTTCCAGTGGTTCTCCACTGAAGCTAACATATGTCTTGAGTGCTGAACCCCATTGCTTCCATATCCTTAGTCACATATAATAAAGAGAATTTGTAAATCAATAAAAAAATAATATTCTATAGTTTGATTTCAATCTTGAGTTTCTGTTTTTCTTGGTGGCCATTATCTAGAAGCGAGAAGTCACCTCCAAATAAAAGCTTTTTTGACTTTTAAAATGTTCCTAATTCGTATGAAACAACTGCTAAATTTGATTGCAGTTTCCAATGTCTTTCTAATGCCACATTATCACACTCATTGTACTTTACCCTCTAACTCTGTCAAAAAGAAAGAGTGATAGTGTATGTAATTTAATCATTGTGTCTTTATAGCCCCGACATCATTGCTTTTCTCTTCTCGTAATAATTGGCCAAATTCATTTTTAAAAGGCATCGTGAGTTGTACAAATGCTAGTAAATATTGCTCATTGTGATTCCAACATGTCTGAAGCCATTTCACAGTATCTGGAATGATATTTTGATTGCTTAACCACAGAAAGAATTCTGTTATAATTATTCTGTAATTGTTTATAAGCCATATAAACTAAAATTAAAGCAAATGTTTCTTGCGACTGTCTCTCTTTGTGAAATAATTGGTCTTGATGAAAGTGGAATAAAGGCTGTTTTCACAAAGCTATTTTGTAGGCTTTTAGATTATGAGAGTTCACCAACTCATCGTCTCAGCATGTATGTTGACATTATTCAACAACCTATGTCATGAGTCCCCAGTATGGCCAGTGTAAATAGATAGTCACATGATCTCATATATGTTATTTACAAAAGTGGATAACACGCCACCAACAAGTCTCATCCTACTTCTCTCATTTAAATACTATGGAAAGAAGTTAGTGTGTGACCTAAAGTAAGAAAATCGCATACATACAGTCACCTGACTACCATATCGCACAGGCAAAAGGCTAGACCATCAGTTCAGACTATTGTACATTGCAGCCATGCTCTGCGCCAAGATAGTGTCAGGCGAGAGGTGGAATAGGGGTGAGGAAATTAGGAAGCAGGATGGTAAGATTGGCTTAAAGTGAACGGGGTAACTAGTCTGACCCTGAGACTGGAGTCCCTAGCTGACCCTGTTCCTGGAATTACTTCTAGAGTTGAGGATGTTCAGGCTGCCACCCTTGCCCTTTGATCTTGATCAGCCCTAGGCTAATTCCCCCTCACCTTCACCCACAGGCCAGGATATCAACATAAATTTTCCCAAAGATTGTAATCTTCAAATGCAACACTTAACATCCTAACAGGCCACGCAGTCAAAGCAGAGTAAAACTCTTTCAGTAACACCTGGTGAAAGGTAGTGGAACTATTTAAAGGCTAAGGGAGTGGACTACTGCATCATTTGACACACCCAGCAGCAGAAGCACCTCATCTGCACCTGGAGACCCTTAATACCATTCAGCAGCAGCTTCTGACTTTATCAATATGTTTGCCAAAGGAGAGTTACTCCCATTAAAACTACAGCAGAACTTTTCACATGGACTGCAGAGCAGTCAACATGTGACAGACAGCCTTTGATAGCAGTGGGGTGAGGTCAATGGAACATCTGTAGATGGACATTTAGCTCATAGCTCAATATTGTGCAAATGCCTCCTGATGATTTGTGAAGATGCTTTACTCTTAGTATGTGAAATCTAATTTCACTTGAAATACAGACTGGATCACTGCACACCATTCATCCAAACTATTTGACCATATTAGCAATGTTATGAATAGGCCTTCACAAGGGAACATCCCATCAGCCATACTTCTAGGACTATGGTTATGGTATAGGGTGGCATAAAGTACCATAGCTGGACACCTCTAGCTTGGAGATACATTGATTTTGTTGATGAAATAGTGGTACATCTATTTCTCCAAGGGGACTATGAGCCATTTTTTTAATGCAACAATGCCAGGCAATATTTTGCTTCTGGTACTGTGAGCATCTTGCTTGGTCTACAAGCCTCAAGCATTTCTGAACTTTTCTCCCTTTGTACACATCTGGAACAATGCAAAAGGAGCAGCCAGGAGTAGATCTTGATGATTTGACCATGGGCATTCAACGTGGCAGAACATTCCTCAGACAATTATTAATACTCTTATTAATAGCAGCAAGGCATGCAAGTGCAACAATTTTTACAACATTTAGGACCGTAGACTAGTGGTGTATCACTAATAGTGGCAGACCACACAGCTATTATGGAATGTGTGATTTAGGCTAAAGTCACACATACCAGCCATGTTTGCTTCAGGACCGTTTTTGGGAAAAAAATATCATTTTTTTTCTAAGTCCAAAAACAGATTCGTTAACGGATGGTTCACTTAGGTGTACCTGCGTTTTTCAAAAACTGTCATCCACTTTTCCTGGGCTCAAAAAAATGTTGAAGGCAAAGTTTTTGGGTGCAGCAAAAAAACGGATCTGTTTTTTTAACATGAGGCCCTATGGGGAAGCTATCCGTTAATACAGGTCACCTATAGGCACCATCTGTTAACGGATATCTGTTTTTGGTGAAAAAAATTACTAACTCCAAAAATGGCCAGGACCTCAAGGAACACTTTTAGCACCCTAACGTTAACAGATCCGGATTTCTAAGCCCTCAAAAAAGCGGATTGCCATGTGTGACCCTAGCCTTAGTGAAGGTACGGTTGAACACAATTGTGGAACAGGCAGCTGTTGACTCCATGTTTCAGCATTCAGACTATGCAACTGAGTCTCACCACAACATGCACAATTACTTCACTAGATCATTCCTTTTCCACAGAGCCTCAGTCCACATGATGAGCAAACTGGAGAAGCATATCAAACAATAGGGCTAAAAGAGAGATTTATTTTTAAAATATTATAAGTCAGAACTCGTAGAGGGCAACGTGGCTATTATATTGTGTGGTGGGCTGTAAACTATCATAATGTGTTGTAAGCTGTGAGGCCTTCTTACTATGCGTGGTAGCTGTGAGGCCTTCAAACTATATGTGGAAGCTGTGAGACCTTCATACTGTGTTTGGGCTCTGTGAGGCTAGGGTCAACTAGCGTTTACCCTTGCATTCAGGGGGTCGTCTAAAACTTAGAATTTGTCAGCATTAAAACAGTGTTACTGGAAACGTAACATTGTGTTTAGGTTAGAGTTAGACGTGCATCTTCATCTAGCCTGGCGGATGCGTTCATAATTTAGAAATTTGCAGGCTGAGTGCATAGCATTACCGGCATGTAACGCTATGCTCGCCTGTTTATAGTATCCTATGGTTACCAGATTGATGACGAGGCCGCCGGCTCCACTCAGCACTCCCGGATATGTGTTTTTGATGAGCGCACAGGAAATGTGGTTTGCAGTCTTTTCCTGTGCGCTCATCAAAAACACATATCTTGGAGTGCTGAATGGAGCCGGCGGCTGCGCCATCAATCTGGCTACCGTAGGGATACTATAAACAGGCGGCGTATAGCGTTACATGCCGGTAACGCTATGCGCTCAGCTGCACATTTCTAAGTTTTGAACGCGCCCTGCAGGCTAGGGCCAGATGCAAGTGTATTGTGTATTTTCTATTGTGTATTATGTGTATTTATGTGAATACAGGGTGGGGCATTCATATGGATACACCTAAATAAAATGGGAATGGTTGTTGATATAAACTTCCTTTTTGTGGCACATTAGTATATGGAAGGGGGAAACTTTTCCAGATGGGTGGTGACCATGGAGGCCATTTTGAAGTCGGCCAATTTGGATCCAACTTTATTTTTTTCAATGGGAAGAGGGTCATGTGACACATCAAACCTATTGAGAATTTCATAAGAAAAACAATGGTGTGCTTGGGTTTAACATAACGTTCTTATTTCATGAGTTATTTACAAGTTTTTCTTTGTTTACAGCCTTTGACATGTCGCAGAGATTAACGCTTTAAGAGCAGATAGAAAAATGTGTTGAGGTCTGGTGAATGCAGTACCCGGGTCATTGCTGCAGATTTCAATGCAAAACACTCTACGAGTCCACCTATCTTCCATGCTACAGTTAGCAAACTGATTGCAAATTTCAGGTTTCTTTCAAGAGGTTCAATGTTGGATTTGCCAAAATGTGGACGCAAGAAAATTGTCGCTAATGAAGAAACATGAGTGGCTGTGCTAGCTTCATTCAGCAAGGGCCCAGAGCGTAGCTCTCCCGAATGTCACTGGAGAGTGGCATCAGTCGAACATCCCTTCGACGGATATTAGCTACTCACAAATGGCACCCTTACAAAATCCAGCTGCTGCAGCATCTCATCAAGGATGACCCAGATCAGCACACTGAATTTGCAAAATGGGCAAAACAAAAATTGGAACAGGACCCTCAGTTTACACAAACATTATGTTCAGTGATGAGGCAAACATTTTTGTGAATGGTGGAGTTAACAAACAAAACCACCACTATTGGTCTGACACTAACCCACAGTGGTTAGATCCCTCCAAGACTGACGGAACACAAAAATTGATGGTATGGTGTGGTATATGGGGTAGAAGATAGTGGGGCCATTCTTCATCAATGGAAACCTCAATGCCACTGAATAACTGAAATTATTACATGAAGATGTGTTGCCCTGTTTATGCACTGAAGATGGCATGTTCCCTGAGTTTTTTCAACAAGATGGTGCACCACCACATTATGAGTGTCAGACCCGTGCATTCCTACATGAAAAGTTTCATGGGAAGTGGATTGGTCGTCGTGGGCCAGATGATACTGGAAGCCTGTGCTAGCATTTTGTCTGTGGTGTTGCTATCAGTGGGTCAAGACTGGGAGAAGAGGGTTGCATTGACAATCCAACATAATGGGCAGCACTTTGAACACATTTTATAAATGGTTATAAACTTGTAAATAACTCATGAAAGAATAAAGTTACATTAAAACAAAGCACACCATTGTTTTTCTTATGAAATTCTCAATACGTTTGATGTGTTACATGACTGTCCTCCCATTGAAAATAATAAAGTTGGATCCAAAATGGTCGACTTCAAAATGGCCACCATTGTCACCACCTATCTGGAAAAGTTTTTTCCCTCCAATATACTAATGTGTCACAGTCAGTTGATATCACCAACCATTCTCATTTTAATTAGATGTATCCATGTAAATGGCTCACGCTGTAGTATAATACCATGTATATTCCCCCCAGGAGGTAGTTGTAGTATTACCGTGTTACCAATCACCGCTATATGTTAGCAGTGCTAGGTCTCATAGTTGTAGGTAAGTCTAGGCTTCAGGAACAGCTTCTGAAAGAGTTAACGGTGGAGTGAGGGGATGTAATCCACTTTTTAGTGTGTGAAAAATGTGTGAAGAGTAGACAGAAGTAATGTGCAGGGGAAAGCTGAGGCAACCGGATCCAGACTACAGTGTAAGCTCAATATAGGCGAATTGAGGAAAAAGCGGGAGACACCCCAACCCAGCTGGCGAAAGTGAACCACATGGATAGTGGTGGATCAGTTCTATTGCAAAGCTGTCAAAGGAAGGAAAGAGCTCTCCAAACTGAAGGCCACTAACACCAAAGAGCCTAGATGTGCAGATTGTTCTACCTCAGTGTTTCTCAACTCCAGTCCTCAGGACCCACCAACAGGTCATGTTTTCAGGATTTCTTTAGTATTGCATAGGTGTTAGAATTATCCCTTTGCAGGTGATTAAACTAACACTTGTGCAATACTAAGGAAATCCTGAAAACATGAACTGTTGGTGGGTCCTGAGGACTGGAGTTGAGTAACACAGTTCTAAATGCATTGTTACACATTGACCTGTGCGGTTGGATACTTGGAGACAGAACAGTACCAACCCTCCTCTCCCTCCCTGATAGCCGGTGAGATCTCGCCTGCAGTAGAAACGGAAGGGCCAGTCTGAGTTACTATAGTAATTAACTTATGAGGAACTAAGTTTGGACTCTGTCAAGTGTAAGGTGAATTAGTGCTTGAAAAGTGTCTCAACTGAATCACCTGCACTTTTATAATGTTGTGGACTCTTTCTTAGTAACCCTGAGCCTGAAGTCTCATAGTGTGAACCAGATGATGATAAACTGTACTGGTGCAGCAGGATATGGCTAGGGTCACACATGGCAGGCCGTTTTTCTGAGTTTTGCAAACCTCATTCCATTTTTGGAAATTGCTATATCTGCTGCTAAAAAACGCTATGCATTAAAGTAGGCGTTAACGCATGGTACCTATATGTACCATGCATTAACAGATGCATTTCCCTTAGGGCCCCATGTTTAAAAACAAAGCTATGCGGTTTGTACTGCACCCAAAAACGCATAGCGTTTTTTAGTGCATTTTATACAATGCGTTTTTTGCTTTGGAGCCTATGGATTTGCTAACGCATGCATTTTTCACAAAATTCTAAGTTGAAAAACTGATGCTTTTAAAAAATCCAGGGCTCAAGTGTGACCCTAGCCTATAACACATCCCCAACCACTTTTGTCTGTAGCATGCCAAGGCAAGGATCTAGACCCTCTCAGCCAAGACCATCACCCCAGGCACAGTTACACATGCATGATATGGTGCCATGACAGTCTCTACCTGCTTCTATGCATATGCAGCTCTCCAGGGTCTTGCTCATAAATTTAAATTATATTATTATTGTAGCTAATAATTCAAGAAATCTAGTCACATCTTCATCTAAGATGACCGGACAAGGCATCACTAGACGTGTAGTTATAGTGGTGAGCGTGTTTTAAGATCCTTGGGTTCGGATAGCTGTAACCAAATTCTTTGAATGAGGAACAAATTCAATGCAGTCAAGGGAGAACTTATTCGTATCTGAATACTGAAACAGTTCAAAGTATTCAGGTAAAGCTATCCGAACCCGAAGATCTTACTACTCGCTGATCACTAGTAGTTACCAATGTTATGGTATAGGGTCAGTAAGTTCTATGAGTGTGGTTAAGGGCTAAAGTAAGTTAGGCTGGCTTCACACCACGTTTTTTTTGATCCGGGGCTGTCCGGTGTAAACCATACAGCCCCGGACCGCTTTTTGGCCCCATAGCAGCCTATGGGGCCCGATGGAGCCGGATGGCAACTCTCTGCCATCCAGTTTCATCACTCCGGGACATTCCGGGAGAATATGGATTATTCTCTCCGGAAACAAAAATGATGCTTGCTTAATTTTTTTGTCCAGGGAGAAAAATCTCCCCAATTTGCAGGATCCCGGATTCGCCCGGATTCTCCCGGAGCCGGGGCAATCCGGCGCTCCCTAACATGGGAGCCTATGGATCCGGATTGCCCCGGACTGGGAGGATCCGGGAACCGGACACTGGCAGCTGCACGCCGCTGTTGTTTCAAGACCGCGGCTAGCTCCATGCTAGCCGCGGTCTTGAAAAATCAGCAGCTGCGGCTGCAATTAGCAGCATCCGCCTGCACACAAGACCGGAGGGCACATTTGGCCCTCCGGTTCTGTGTGCTGATCCGGTCGGGGCTGTCTGGGTCATCCCGGACAGCCCCGGACCGGATCACACCGTGGCGTGAAGCCAGCCTTAGAGGTCGGATAGGTGTAATTGACTAGTTTGGTGGATAGCGGGGATCATTTTATTAGTCCGCTGATGTTTCCCTGTCTCCATTTTGTGAATAGTAATAAGGAACAGATGACTCATTGTAATTTCCAAGACACGGAGTTATATGTTTACTTCTCTATGTAAATGGAACATTACAAAAAACATCGACACAATTTACAATTTTCCCAATGGGGTTTCAGAAAGGTAACTCATAAATGACTCATATTATGGTTAAAGAATAATAATTACACAGCACATTATTTATAAAATATGTTTTATTCACACTTGATTTACAAAAATTATAGCCGCAACCCAGCTTTTAGGAGAAACGCTTGAGAAGCATCATATGTATATTTCTGTGCTTAGCTAACTTTCTAATTTTATTCAATTTATTTGATATCAGTCAACGGCAATGTTGGAGAAGCATGTTAAATCGAAGTTAAATAGTTTCTGGACATGTAATTGTTTGATCATTTTTACATAGCCAAGCTTAGAGAAATGATTTGAGCATAATGCTCACAATTTAGTTTAATTCATTGGACTTCATAACTCTGAATTCCATTTACAGCCGTTTCATTACTTCCAAATGCGGCTAACTATACTACAATATAAAAGATTATATTATAATGTGCATTGTGTAAATTGAGACAAAACTTTGCAAGTAAACATACAAATATGTTGTCTAAAATATTACTATACTACAACCCCTGGCAAAAATGATGGAATCACCGGGCTCGGAGGATGTCCATTCAGTTGTTTAATTTTGTAGAAAAAAGCAGATCACAGACATGGCACAAAACTAAAGAAGTTTCACATGGCGACTCTCTGCCTTGAAGAAACACTAAAAGAAATCTTGAATAAAAAAATATGCTAGCCAGTGATGGTACCTTTACACGCCGCTACAGGATGGTGGAAACAACCGGTAGATGAGAGAAATGTATCTTGCACCGCCAAATCAACCCGAGGTAGCGGCGTGTGAAGACGGTTGTTTCCACCCGTCACTTGAGGCACCTGTTTCAGTGCATACATACACTCAGCTTTATATAAATAGATTAAAATCTTTATGTATTCCTCCAGACTTGCTGCCATACATAGCGAGTGATAATGCCATGGTGACTTTATAATACTTGGAGGCTATAAAATAGGACTTTTTCAGAATAGATTGCCTGGGCCACATACATCTTCAACAGCATAATGCACTGTTATGGTACCTTTACACGCCGCGACGGCAGGCTGGATACATCCCGCTACTTCACGTGCACGAGCACGCTCAAACGGCTACAAATGGTCAACGCATCACCTTTACACGCCGCCACAAGATGCGCTACGCCACGCTACATCTATAGCTAGCTACATCGCCGGGTGTGTCAAGTAGCCAGCTGTAGCTTAGCGTACCACGTTTACACAGCGCTACAATAAGCTACTATGGGCGGACCTGGTACAGCAGGGACAGCACATAGGCGTGCCACAATCTTGGATTACGAGCCGTCCGTACGATGATAGGACAGCGCAATATCATCATGATTGGCCAGGCATCGCAGGAGGCTGAGACATCCAGCACGCTCGAGCGATTGTGTAGTGTGACTGGTCAGCTCCTTAAATATGCCGCCCTAGGCAGCGACTACCAATCGTCATGCAGGAGCTTCCTCCAATGATCGGTGATGGGGCGCGGTATCCCGGAGCCTGGGTCACGCCTTAGCTACATTGCAGCTACAGCCCCGGGTGTCCAGAGTTCCCTTCTGTTGCCTCTTTACACGCCGATACAGCTCGCTACCATCGGCGATGTAGCCATCAGTTTTCGAGCAGAGCCCATAAACAGATGCATCTGTCGCCGGCTGTAGCGTCGCGTCTTCAGACGCCGCTACGACGGGCTACATTGACGCTACAAGCTACATTTGTAGCCTGTAGCGGGCTGTATCCAGCCTGCCGTCGCGGCGTGTAAAGGTACCATTAGAGATGGATACAACTGTTTTCTTTTTTTATATTAAGACATAGATGGGAATATCATCCAGGATTCTGCCACAAGATTTAATGCTCAAAATCAGTGGCGGAACTTGAAGCTCAGGGGCCCCGATGCAAAAGCTCCATTAGGGCCCCCAATTATTGCAAATTTTAAAAAGCATGTCTTTTTCAATAGGCCAAAGGGACTTTAAAATTCCCATCTCAGGCTGGTTTCACATCACGTTTACCCGCAATCGACACTGTCCGTTGCAAATCGGATCAGATCGGATGCTCAAAATTGGATGCCATCGGTCGAATTTTTTTTATCGGATCTGTTTATCGGAGCCGATAAAAAATCGGACCGATGGCATCCGATCCGATTTATTATCAGATGCGATTTAAATGGTGGAGGGCTGTGGGAGGTCTTGGAGTTTGAGCATGCTTAATACAGAAATCGGATCCGATATATGATCTGATTTTCCATCCGATCCGATCCCCATAGACTCCCATATTATTATAATCTGATCACATCGGATCTGATGCGATCCGATTTTTGCAGTGGAGTCCAAAATCGCAGAAGTCTACGATTTTGGCTGCTGCAGAAAATCGGACAGGATCGGATCAGAGGCAAATCAGATGCCATTAAGGGCATATCGGATCCGATCCATTCCCATAGGATAACATGGGGGCAAAATCGGATCCGATGCTGTCCGATTTACAACTGACAGCAGCGGATTGAAGAAAAATGAGACGTGAAAGCAGCCTTAGCAAACAACAGCTGAGATAGGAAAAATAATCCTTTATGAATTGAACATCTTTAATTATTTAGGATACTTTACCAATGTGCAGAGGATAAAATAAGTATTGAATACGTCACCAATTTTCCAACTACAGTAGATATATTTCTAAAGGTGCTATTGACATGAAAATCTCACCAGATGTCGGTAACAACCTATCCAATCCACACAGGCAAAAAGATCAGACCTTAGATGTCCATAAATTACATTATGTTATAATGAGAAATGAAACAGGGAAAAGGTATTGAACACATGAAACAACAGAGGTGCAAAATGCCTTGAAAAGTCATGACAGCAACAGAAATCTGTCAGTACTTAGAAAGCAATCCTGACTCTTAGGGAAAAGTAATATCATCTGGCTTAACTGATATCATGTAAAAAGGTGTCTCATAAGAAACATCTCATGATGGGTAAAACTGGTGGGCTGCCTCAGGACTTTCACATCTTTATTGTTGCAAAATATAATGATGGAATTGTTTAAAGAAGCATTTCTAAACTACTGAATGTTCCAGTGGGCACTCTCAGGGCCATGATCCTTAAATTGAAGGAAAATCATTTCATCATAAATTGGCCATGATCAGGGGCTCTCCACAAGACTTCAGACAGAAGAGGGAAAATAATTATCAAAAGAAGTGTCCAAGAGTCAAGCCAAGGACCAACTGATGGGGAACTACATGAAGACTTGGAATCAGCAGGTACAATTGTTTCAAAGAAAACAATAAGTAATGCACTCAATCTGCATAACCTGTATGCACGATCATCACACGAGACTATATTGCTGAACAAAAAGCATGTTTAAGGCTAGGGTCACACTTAAGTCCGGGATCCGTTATTGGCCTCAGTTTTTTCACTTTTGTGTTCGAAGTCCAAAAACTGATGCCAAAAACGTATGCTGCACTCAAGTGTGACTGCAATGGTGTCAGTTTTTTTTACAGGTCCCAAAAACGTTGCAAGCAATGTTAAAAAAATGGATCCGTTTTTTTTAACATGGGGCCCTACGGGAAAATGTTTTAGATTTTTAGTGCATTGTTTATGGAAAAAATGGCAAAGTCCCAAAAATGCAGAGCTGCACAGGAGGGTCAAAAAGCACCCTAAAAAAATGATCAGTTATTGAAAACAAAGGAAAAAACTGATGACCATGTGTGACCCTAGCCTAAGGCTTGCAACATTTTGGGGTAGAAAAGCTCCTATCAACATTTTTGGGTGCAAAAAAAAACGAATAGTGTTTCCATTACATATAATCCGTTTTTGCATCAGATTTTGGACTTAGAAAAAAAAAATACAAAAACTGATGCAAAAAACAGACCAAGGGCTTATGTGTGACTCTAGCCTAAGGCTGGGGTTACACATGAGCCCTTGGTCCATTTTTGGCTTCATTTTTGTTAAGCGGCCGTCACACGTTAAGATCTAGCTAACGATGTCGTAAACGATGTCAGATTTGCACATCGTCCGAACGACGTGTTAGATCGTTCATCACAACGCTACACCCACAGACATCACTCAGACGATTCTCCGATGCAGCGATCCAGCGGTCGTTTGAGCGATGCACTTATCATCTGTGGACATCGTTCAGCAAACAGTCACACAGAAACCTCCTAAACGATGTTGTGGCAAATGTGGGCGTTTTCCAATGTTTAATTGGAGCACATAGGCGTGGTACATGGTCTCCAAGCTGCGCCCCTCACTACACCATTGGTGGTCAGTACTGCGTCCTCATTGGTCAGATGTCCTTTGAAACATGGCGGCCTCATCTCCAGAATGTCCTGTGATGTTGGTCGCAATGTACATGTGTAAAACACGATGTGCTGTACCCCAAAAATAATTTTGATTGGTGAAAAGGTAGAAAACGCTATCCCCCTTGGTGCGGCATGCAGAATACGATCACTTATGCGTTGCTCAATTCTTGTAGTTTGGCCATCCGTAAATTACTTTTTGTGTCACCTACGGGACAATATCCCATGGGCGTGACGTAGCGCCGCGTTGTGTGTGCCGCGTCTGGCAACATTGTTTGGGTGTATGACAAGGTGGACACTATAGCAGGGTCATGTACCACGCAGGTTCTATTATCAGGTTGACGCACTTGTGGGTGCACAGTTCTACATGAGAAATTGTGCAGCCGACGCCTATGTGTGGTGCTGAAGACAGCTCTTCAAAATGGCGCCCTGTGAGGACAGCCAATGGCAACGCATCATCCTCCACCAATGCGAGCTAGTGGCGAAGCAGCCAATCCGAAACCATTACGGTGCACGAATCACAACTGAGGAGACGAGGCAATGGGAAACTCCTGGCACACCTACGTGCTAGATTTAGGCATCGCGCAGTTCCTACACGTGTATACGATCTCGGTTGTTTAGACACGCCGATTCTGTTCATCTTATGAGTCGACATCGTCAGATCTGAGGTCCGGGGCTCAGATCGCGATCTTGCGATTTGATCAGGTATCGTTCATCGTATCCTGCCGTCACACGCACAGACATCGTTCAAGCGATGTTAAATCTGGCGCGTTCGAGCGATATCTTTCAAGATATCGTAGCGTGTGACGGCCGCTTTAATTTTTTTTTCTAAGTCCAAAAACTGACAGAAAAACGGATTGGATGTAATAAACACCCTGTCCGTTTTTTTCTGGACCTTAAAACATTGCTCTGTCCGTTTTTGAGTCAAAAACGCTGCTAGCAACGTTTTTGGCAACAGTTAAAAAACGCATGCGTTTTTTTAACATGGGGCCCTATGGGAAACGCATGCGATAACGCATGGCATATATAGCCACTTGCATTAACGCATGCGTTAACGCACATGCGTTTTTAAGGAAAAATAAGACTAAGTCCAAAAATGTTCAGGGGTGTAGGAGGCTCAAAAAACACCCTATAAAAAACGGATTGGTGATGAAAATCACTTCCAAAAACGGACTTCTATGTGTAACCCCAGCCTAAGTGTGTTTAAAGTTTGCTCCATGACATTTATAGAAAGCTGTGAAATACTGGGAAAGTATAGTCTAGTCAGATGAGACAAAAATTAAACAGTGAAGTTTGGAGGTGGAAACATTGTGGTGATCGTGTTTTTCAACACATGACACTGGCAGCCTTCATATGATAAAAATTTGCTGCCATCTACCAGGCTTAGGCTAGGGTCACACATAGCAATCTGTTTTTGGAAGTGTTTTCCATGCCAAATCCGTTTTTGCTTGACTGCTTTTTGTGCCTCCTGTGCCCCTGAACGTTTTTGAGACTTTGCATTTTTTATATAAACAATGCTCTAAAAAAACGGATCTGTATTTAAATAGGGCCCCATGTTAAAAAAACATCCATTTTTTTACTGCACCGAAAAACGTTCCTACCAACGTTTTTGGGTTTAAAAAAACCTACTAGGAATGTTTTTGGGTGCAGAAAAAAACAGATAGCGTATTTATTACATACAATCTGTTTTTTGCATAAGTTTTTGGACTTAGAAAAAAAAATGCAAAAACTGATGCTAAAAACTGACCAAGGTCTTATGTGTGACCCTAGCCTAATAAAGAGGAAATTAGGGCGAACAATTCAGCAAGACAATGATCCCAAACACTTTGTTATGCCGAGGCAGGGGGAGCAAGGTTAGTGAACATACTGAACCACATAGAACATTGTGGTAACCAAACCCAAAAGACCAGCTGGACTACCATGTAAGATAAATTGCAAGGCTTTTTTTGAAGTTTGAAGAACCCATAAGGGAAACCCCCTGGACCGAAACACCGAATTCCCATGAGGGAGCATCAGTGAGTGAACTCCTTAACAGGGATTAACAGGGATTGTCCTGGCACATCCACGAAGGCTAAAGTGAAACAGCTCCAGGATCAGAGGGTCAGACCAAAGGAGTACCAAGAGGAGGGCAGCAAGAGGTCCAGGGAACCGAACAGCCAGAGGAATCCAGCCAGACCACGGAACTGTGTTACAGGGAATATGTCAAGGTAGTCCGTTCAGTACCATAAGAGTCCCCAGGTAGCTAGAAGGTAGGCAGGACACTGGCACTAGGAGAAAAAAACAAGTATTAATAGGGAACAAGATAAAACAGAGCAAGCAGGCGCTAGTCTGGGACCTGAGCATGGCAACTTAGACTAATGCACAAAGTTGCCCAGGCACCTCCCAAGGGAAGTGGTGGCCTTAAATACATGCAAACCTCTCAGCGATTGGCTGAGGTGTAATAACAAAAGATGGTGCACTGGCCCTGTAAATGAGCTGACAGCAGCACGAGCGTACCTTAAGCGCGCTCTCCCGCAACCCAGAAGTGGGAAGAGGCAGAGTAGATGCAATAGGAAGAAGCAGCAGGCTTAAGGGATGATGCGGGAACGTGGACCGGGTGAGTAAGTGCATGGGGAACATGGGGTTGTTTGTGACCAGATGAGATCCGATCTCCCTGTCCCTTGGAAATGGGTGCCACTGGCCAGGATGCCACATACACAGCCAAGAATATCTCTCAACTTGGATTCAGAGAAAAAATTAAAGTTGTTAGAATGGCCGAATCAAGCACCAGAGCTGAATCCAATAGTAAATATAAGGAAGGAACTAAAGCTCAGAGTTCATAGAAGGACCTCACAGAACCTTTAGGATTTTAAGAGTATCTGTGTGAAAGAATGAACCGAAATCTACCAAAGCAATGCAGGCAACTATTTTGTCCATACAGAAGGTGTCTGGAGCTTCATCACCAACAAAGACTTTTGTACAAAAGTATTAAGTGGATTTCAGTAAGCATGTTGGATCATTTTTTCAGAGTTATTTCTTAGTATTACACATAACTTAAGTTATGGACAGCTATCATTTGAGGTTTGATTTCTTTACCTGCATAGTTAGGATATTTTAATACCAACATCAGGAGAGAAATTCATGTCAATAGCATCTTTAGGAATATATTTACTTAAAACATTGGTGGTGTGTTTAATACTCATTTCGTCTACGGTACTAGATAAGACCTTTCTGTAAAACGTAGTGCAGAGCACAGGGTTGTTGTAAGAATCTATGATAACTGTAGTCACCAGAGTGTATGTAGCCGAATATGGAAATTTTAATAGATTAAAGTGCATAACTCTTGTTTTCAGTATATACAGTAACTTTTCAGAATAAGTTGGTCAAAATATATGCAAATGAGGATTAGCACCATATAAGGCAATTATATGATTTGTTGCCTATTTTTTCTACCATTTTCACCTCCTCAGACTCTATAATTTTAATTTGTCTCTCAGTTAGTGGGTGGAAAACACATTCTATGACGTCTCCCATGTGCAATACATAGAGGTATGAGGCATTCTTGCCCTGCTTTATCTATGCATCACAAAGAGAGAATCAACATGTAGAGCATTAAGGGCTTTAAATAGCAGTATTGAATTGTATGGCTTAAAGTGTAACCGCCATTTACATTTTTATTCAATAATAATGTAGAGCAAGTGATTTTAATAAACTTTGTAATATACTTCATAAGTGAATTCTGATAGAAAACCATTCATAAACCTTCTAAAAGGTGTCTCCTCTACACTGTATGTGAAACAGACATATGTTTACTAGTAGTCAGATCCCTCTTCAGTGAATACGGAGCATGTAACCATACAAGGGAAATTGGGTGGGGCCTACACTCCTGACTGCAGTTGATGAGGAAACAATGCACCAGATTACAGCACAGTTGCTGAGCAATGTCAGAATGTAAACTCTTCTTTACAAGATTCTCAGTTCTGTCATCTGGCTTCATACAGCTCAGTCACAATCTCTGTTAACCCCTTCTCTGCTTGCAAATCACACTGCTCACTATCAGCCTGCTCTTAGAAGCTGTGGAAATTATACACACTGTGCTGGCAGACGCTGGCCATTCCCACACAGACATAAAATGCAGTTTTTAAGAGAGGACAGAAAAATGTGAGGAAATAAGTCACATGGCACAAAAAAGCATTATCTTAGCTGCTATGTGACCCATCATTAACAACCAGTGTTGTGTTGTTGTTTTTCAATGAAAAGATATGTACACTTTAAAGTAGATTAGTATATTAGTGCAGCACAGCTCCCCTTGGTGCTCAGCAGTCACAGCTCCTCTCCTCCCTGCTGTATAAGTATACAAGATAAAGAACTGCAGCACTCTTCTTTTTGAAACAACCGCCTTTATTCGGCCATCAGGTGGGGGGTGACAACGTTTCGGGATCCTGTCCCTTTCTCTAGCCTAGAGAAAGGGACAGGATCCCGAAACGTTGTCACCCCCCACCTGATGGCCGAATAATGGCGGTTGTTTCAAAAAGAAGAGTGCTGCAGTTCTTTATCTTGTATACACTTTAAAGTAGATACATTTACTAAAAGCTGCACCATGGTCTGGCTGTCTCCTCACTTCCTCTGTCTATCTGGTCTACCACTATACTAAAGGCTCCTGGCTGCTTAATCTCTTCCTCGCCATAGAAGATAATATTTAAGAGAGAAGGAACTCAATAATTTTTGACCAGAATAGTTTGAGCTGATTTTCAGAGGTGGTGATGAGTTAAAGTGAAGGAAATATTGCAAAGTCTCATATATTCACTTGAATTATTGACATATGTAAAACGTGATGAAAAGATAATCAATGCCTAGGACTGGATTAATTTTTTTCTAAGTAGAATTTAATACTACTACCTAACTGTTAGAAATAAAAAAAACCTATTAGGAGAATTGAGATTTTTTGATATTTGCTCAGTGTGAATTGAGCACAATGGCATCTAGTTGAAATGTAAAGGGCTATCGAAAGCGTTCTTCTTCAACCAACCATTAAACTCTTTGCCTACTGCACTCTAAGTCAAAGCATTCCACTGCGATCGGGTCTTAAAGTTCACTGATCATGCTGTGAGGACTACTTCCAACTGGAAATCCTTGCTTAAAGTGAGCACAGGGCAGAGGATGCAACTCAAAAGAGTAACGAGGATGAGACATCAGGCAAGGAGCAGCAGCGACGCCTGGAGAGGTTAACAGTGAGGTACGTTTCTTAACCTTTCACTGTCTGGTCCTCCATGTTTCCGTCACACCGTATCTCCTGCCTAGTGTTCACCCTAAGCCAGGGCTACCGGCCACAAGCATGACCTGGATTTTCCCACACATGCTTTGAAGTCAATACAACCTGGCCTAGAATCTTCACCGTACTGAAGTGATAGCCAGACGGCAGGTAATAGGGAGCAGTGGGAGCAGCCGGAGAGGTGTCACGAGTCTCCAGTCATAGGGCGATTTGTGATAGACCAGGATTCTGAGAGATTTTAAAAGTGTTTAATTTCTTTTGTACCAGTAAGGGTTAATGTCAGTTTTCCTTGCTGGTAGCTTATGCTCAATTCTATCTCAGGTGCTGCCAGTTTGTGACCACACTCTTTGCCTTTAAATAGTCACATGTTCCAGGTGCCATATATAATTATATTAATAGTTAGAATTAATTGACCACAGCTGGAGGCAGAAGTTTGTTGGAGTTACTGGTGTCTTGGATGCAGAAAGTAGGTGTATTGTATACTTATTTTCTTGACCCAAGTCTGTCTACAGGGTGGGGCATTTATATAAATGCACCTAAATAAAATGGGAATGGTTGGTGATATCAACTTCCTGTTTGTGCACATTAGTATATGGGAGGAGGAAAACTTTTCCAGATGGGTGGAGACGATGGTACAATTGAAACCTCAATGCCACTCGATATCTGAAACAAGTAGCATTTTCAAATATCTAGTGGCATTGAGGTTTCCATTGAGGAAGAATGGCCCCACTATCTTTGTACCCCATATACCACTCCATACCATCAATTGTTGTGTTCGAACAGCCTTGAAGGGATCTATCCACTGTGGGTTAGTGTTAGACCAATAATTGTTTGTTAATTTCATCAGTCACAAAAAAGTTTGCCTCATCACTTATCTGAAGGCAATTGTCTATGCTGTGAAGATGCGAGATGTGCCGCATCTGAAACAACGGATACTGGAGACCTGTGCTGCATTTCTTCTGCGGTGTTGCTATCAGTGTGTCAAGAATAGGAGAAGAGGGTTGCATTGAAAATCCAACACAATGGGCAGCACTTTGAACACATTTTATAAGTGGTCATAAACTTTTAAATAACTCATGAAAGAATAAAGTTACATTAAAACCAAGCACACCATTGTTTTTATGAAATTTTCAATAAGTTTAATGTGTCACATGACCCTCTTCCCATTGAAAAATATAAGTTTGGATCCAAAATTGCTGACTTCAAAATGGCCACCATAGTTCCCACCCATCTGGAAAAGTTTCCCCCTCCCATATACTAATGTGCCACAAACAGGGAGTTGATATCACCAAACATTCTCATTTTATTTAGGTGCATCCATGTAAATGGCCCACTCTGTAGTTCCCCAGTGGATTATTACATAAGATGTATGTAGGATAAGTATAATGACAGGCTAAAGACCATACTGCCGTATTCTATAGGACATCATAGGCAACGTCTAGTGTATTCACCGGCCTTGGCACTAGGTAGGGTGTGTAGAGGTGACAGCCAGTGACAAGGCACGTGACGGCAGCAAGGATAAGGACCTACATAAGGTGCTAGGGCAGCTCACGGACTGACACAGGTCAATGTTAAGGCCCCGTTACACGTTTCAACATCGTTCCTGTCATCGTTCAAAAGTGACGTCAGGAACGATGTTGAAACGACATTGTTGCGTGTAAACGCACGATTCAACAACGATAGTTGTTCAAGTTGGAGTTGACAGGTTTTCCCACATGCAGGAAAACCTGTCAACTTCAACTTAAGCAACCTGCGGCATCGTTCGGTGTGACACAGCAGTGAGCAGGGATCGTTCGCGGTGTTTGCGAACGATTCCTGCTCACAACATCATTGGAGAGTTGCCCACGATATCTGGACATATGACATCTTATCAACGATGTAGCACAGGTGTCCAAAAAATCAGTGCGCTCCCGAGATCGCATACAACATCGCTGATAAATTGTACCATGTAGCGGTACCTTTAGAAGCTGTCCCATCATTCTCTCCCTACTGTTAGGGTCCTCCATGTGCCGGGAATCGGCTATCGCGGCATGGCAAGAGATGACCAGCGAGATGAAAAGAACCGACAAGCAAATTTTAATTTTGTTCAGATCAACTCATCTCTATTAGTAACAATTTATCAAATCACTTATATTATCTCTAGACTTGTTGAACTAAATGGAAGCAAAATACCGTTCACCCCTAAAAGATGAAAGAGATAAAAGAGCCACATTTCTTTTCATTGGAGCTGTAGGTGATCTAATATGCTTTTAATCTTAGCTCCAAAAAAATAAATAAACGTAAAATTAATGAAAGTTTGTAATGACTTATTCAGGAGTCTACATATCTAAGCACACCGAAGAGGTTCAGGTCACATTCTGTTGACTTCAGTAAATAACAAGAACCAACAAGAACAAATCATAAGGATATAAATTAAAGGCAACAAAGACAAACTTAAACAAATAACAAAGTTAATTGCAAATAAATTGTGATCTAAGGGTTTATCCAGCAATCTGACACTTATTTGCAGGCTCAGTGAGAACAATTAATTGAAGATAATTGATACAAGAGAATATACGATACTAATTAATGAATGAGCACAGCCTTGGCAGGATATAAAAAAAAAGTGACAGTTCATAGAAAAATAAGAGAAGAAAAATTATTGTAATTAAAGTTAGAAATCATGTCATTTATGTAGCTTTTTAAAAATAATTGTTTAACTATCCTCCTGTGTTATATGCCGTACCGACATGAATTTATTATGACTATTTCCTTACTGTACCCTTATTATTATTTATTTATATACCACCATTAATTCTATAATGCTGAACATGAGAAGGGGTTACCGTATATACTCGTGTATAAGCCGACCCGTGTATTAGCCGACCCCCCAACTTTTGCCCCCAAAAACTGGGGAAAACGTATTGACTCGCGTATAAGCCGAGGGTGGACTCCAGCACAGGTATACAGCCCCCAGCACAGGGTTTACAGCTCCCTGCACAGGGTATACAGCTCCCAGCACAGGGTATACAGCTCCCAGCACAGGGTATACAGGCCCCCAGCACAGGGTATACAGGCCCCCAGCACAGGGTATACAGGCCCCCCCTCACAGTATGGAGCCCCCCCTGACAGTATGGAGCCCCCCCTCACAGTATGGAGCCCCCTCTCACAGTATGGAGCCCCCCCTCACAGTATGGAGCCCCCCCTCACACTATGGAGCCCCCCCTCACAGAATGGAGCCCCCCTCACAGAATGGCGCCCCCCCTCACAGAATGGTGCCCCCCTCACAGAATGGCGCCCCCCCTCACAAAATGGCGCCCCCCCCCCCCATGCTGCCGCTGCTCAGTGTACAATAAATACAGTGTTATTATCTCTCACCGGCCCGGGCTCAGTGCATCCTCCCTCCTGCCGCGTGTCATGTGACCGGGGCTCACGGCGATGACGTCACCGGCCGGTCACATGACACGCAGGGAGGAGTGAGGATGCACTGAGCCCGGGCCGGTGAGAGATAATAACACTGTATTTATTGTACACTGAGCAGCGGCAGCATGGGGGGAGGGCACCATACTGTGAGGGGGGGCTCATTCTGTGAGGGGGGCCTGTAAAGCGATATGCACTGCTCCCCCCGTGGATGGGGGGGGGATGCAGTGCATATCATGAATAAGTTATGAGCGGCTCCACGTCACGAGCCGCTCATATTGCAGCCTTCTCCCCCACCTCCTCCAGCCTCCTCCTGCCTCCTCCTGCTCCCGGACACAGCCCCCACTTCACAGAAAAGTATATGACTAAGCCGAGGGGGGGACTTTTCAGCCCAATTTTTGGGCTGAAAAAGTCGGCTTATACACGAGTATATACGGTACATACAAAATTATAGATATAGTTTACAGTAAACATATTAACAATGACAGACCGGTACAGAGGGCAGAAGACCCTGCCTTCAAGGACTTACATTCTACAGAGATAGTAAGGCTGTGGGCTCACGGTCCAGAGGTGCTGCGTGTTGGACGCTGCTCCTCCGGACCTGAGTGAAGACGCGGTGGCCGCAGGGAGACCGCAGCCTCCCTGTACTCACTGTGTGCGGCGGGTACAGGGCGGCTTCTCTCTGCAGTCACCCGATGGGAGCCGCTTCCGACTCCGTAGCATGAAATGAACATGCTGCTGAGGAGCGGAATGCTGGCAACCAACACCACAGCTCCAAACACGCTGTGGGTGAGTAAAGCATAGTGAGGATGGGATTTCTTGAAATCCCATCCACTATGCCAGTACTGTACAACGCAGTGTTTTGGACGCAGCGGCAAGACGCTGCGTCCAAAACGCTGCATTTACTGATCGTCTGCACGCACCCTAAGTTGGGGCTTACACTCTCAAGTAAAGCAAAGGAATCTTTAGCTCACCCGAATGGAAATTGATCCTGGTACACCAGACATGGCAGCTGGCTTCTGCTGGAGTAATTATATGAAGAAAAACCTTTTACAAGGGAAAGCATCCAAGTCCCATGCTTCGTGCAGTTAATGACTCGCCCAGGGCTGGGTTACTCGGATCCCGGGCATTGCTGCTGGATTCTGTCACCGGTGGTCGATACCCGGTTCCGTGGCCCTGGTGGTCACTGAAAAGTGTTGAAATAAAAATAATAAAAGTGTATTGTTTGTGACGCAACCTGCAATTTCTGATGATAACACCAGTGGTACTTCAGACCTCTGGGGATGGTGTTATTGTAGCCAGTTGGTCTTGCTCCCTGCAGGTAGAGCAGTGTCCCCAGGGCAATGATGCTCTATTAACTGGAAGGCGGCTCTGCAGGTGAGAAGCTGTCGGATCCCTCACAGCGGGAAAGAATGACACACCACACGTAGCTGAGTCTCTGCACGGGTTTATTGGTCACGTTTAAGCTCAACAACAGGTCTACAGTCACAAGTAGCTGGCCTGGGTAGTGACCAATGAATAGGGTGTGCGTCTGTAGCTCTCAAGTTGTTTCTCTCGGCTTTGCCCTCTGTCCTTCCTAGTGTTGAAGTCTGGCATGCGTTGAGCCCGACCTGAATTCCTGCTCTCTCTTCTGTAACTCTACGCTCATGTAGAAACCTTCTCTGGATTGACGCATTCCTGGGGATTTTCTGCGGGTCCTGGCTTCTTGTTTGGCTACAGTTATAAGGTGACCTGGAGGCTGGACACTCCTAGGTCTCACCGGTATTGGCAGCTCAGAGATAAACTTGCCTGCAACGCTCCTGGAGTTGGTACTGCACTCCATGGACTGGGATCCTCCCAGACAGGTAGGTCTGATGCCGGGTGTTGACAAACACCCCAAGCTCCCCTTTTCTCATCTGGGTCACCGCTCTTTCTGGGTGCCCTTCTTGTACATTCCCCTGAAAGGTCCTCCTCGACTTCTCTTTACTAGTGCTTCTAAACTGTTCTCCCGCTCTCCACTACCCACCTACATAACCTCCCACCGGGACTTGTTACCCTGGTAATGGGTTTAACCAATTGGCCCCGTGAGCTAGGTGTGTAAATGCAGAATGAAAGCCACATACGGACCTCCCCTTCCCTGGCCACAGGGATACGGCACATGCTGGTCTGGGTGCAGCACCCCTTCGTGGTGCACCGACCAGTGGGGCGCCACATTAAAACCTTCAATTCTTTATTTTTGTTACATATCCAAGATTAATAAGCAGACAGGGTTCTCAGGGTCCTGCCTGACATGCTTCTGGTCAAAGACCCTTACTCATAGGCATGGTTTGTCTGCTTTTTAACCTTGTATATGGAACTAAAATAAGCAATTGAAAAGTTTAACTACACAAGCTTGAGACTTAGACTTTTTTCCTTGAAAAAGGTTTTACTTCATGTAAGTTGGTGGTTGCGCCAGCTGATGTGGTGGTGAATTGACTGTTGCGGGGGTGGTGGTGATGAGGTGGCCTCTCCAGTGGTTGTGGCATTTAGGCATCCTCTCCGGCAGTGGTGGAGGTGTTGGAGTGCCAGCTCCAGTGACAGTAGGGTCATTGCAGGCTGTGAAAATCCAGAAGAGATGGATTTTCAGGTTCCATCTGAAGGCTCTGAGGGTGATGGAATTGGACGTGTTGGAGCACAGAATCTCAGAGGATGGAGGATATTGGGAACTTATCATTATTATTTTAAATGAACTAAAGCACTAAAAAGGAAAGGGCGCACAATAGTGTTTATCCATAGGATTATGTGAGTGAAGCAAGTTGTTGAAACCGCTCACTTGTTCTGGTTGTGAGACGTCACAACTCCCTCATAAACCTGTGACAACTGTAGATGTCAAGCTGTACGGTTTGCAGCAGTCCTCCCGCGGGTTGAACATTCAAATGTGTTTAGGAGAAAAGGGTATAAGAACCGCAACTCCAAGGAATCCAATGATTCAGGTTGTTAAAAATACAGATGGTGGTTTACTACCCGTTTGTACATGTTATTTCGTGTAGTGTTATCTGAGGAAGGGGCTACACCCTGAATCGCGTAATGAACCACCATCAGTATTTTTAACAACCTGAATCATTGGATTCCTTGGAGTGGGAACACGGTTTGTTAATCCTTTTTCTTTTAAGCACATTTGAATATTTTAAATGGACATAATACAAATGGTGCCATTTTACATTAAATACTGTATTATGAATGTTTGGACACCTATATGCATTGCTTCTATGGCAGCCTATCTCTGTCGAATAGCACTGTATGCAGCACTGCATGTTAGCACATGCTTTGACCCTTGGTTTAGGTCTATGGTAATGCTGAGAGAGTGTTAGGTAGCTCAGGTATGCTCAGTACTCGATCAAGCATCTGGGTGTCTGAGTACTCTCTGTACTCGATTGAGCATCTTGGTGCTTAGATACGTTCGATACTCAGCCGAGTAATGAGGGTGCTCATATGTGTCATTTGTAAACAATCTGACTCAAAGAGCTGGCAACCTTCAGTGAATGATGGAAGCCAGGACACAGGTGAGAACTGCTTGCAGTCTTTGAATGGTTTTCAGTGGTTGTAAAATCAATGCGTCCGGATGATGTGTGCAAAAAAAAAAAAGAAAAGCCCATCCTCCCTGGAAATGGTCTGGCTTTGGGCGGAAACACACAATGCGAGACACATGCAAGATAATTGCATCAGTCTCGCATAACTCACTGGAACAGCCCCTGAGCAAGAGTGCATCAGAAACAATGCATAGAAACATAAGCAGCTGATGTGCTCCTCTCTAGAAAGCCAATGCCAAATCCGGGTGATGGGAGCATCTCACATGTGTCTAGCATCGTATATTTCCATCCTTTAGCTGACAAAATATGGATAGAGTACCGGACTGCTAATCACTGACTGATATTCATTACACTCATTACTCGAGTTGACCCTATCAGAGCATCTAATCTGCTTGCTTTGAATGACCAGCACTCAAGCAATTTAGTCCTCACTCGTCATTAGTCTATGGCAAGTGAGCTGCTACAAATCTACTGCAAAAACAGGGGACAATCTAGATTTACGTTCAGAGGGTGCAAAGATTCTTTGTGGCTCTACTGTCTTACAAGTAAAATTAGAACTTTAAGCTATCAAGTCAGAAAAACTCTACCTGAAAAATCAGGGTTAATCTGCAGGTGAATAGAATTCTTATGCCTTGCTGCTTGGCCGGCTGTTAGTGCCAGAAGTGCAGTTACAGCCACCACTCACTATGCTCAGAGCGGTAACTGAAACTGCACCAAATGAGCCTGTAAGACTGGAAGCCCAAGGCAGGCGGGTGGAATATTGTTCACTTCTTTCTGGAAGTGGTCTCAGGGCAAAAGCTAAATAGCTATTAACCTGCAGATTAATCCCATATTTTTAAGTTAATTGCATTTTTGACATGACAGATTCCTTTAAAATTTTTAAGGGTGCATGCATACGATCTGGAATAGCAGGGTATTGGATGCAGCATCTTGCCACTGCGTCCAAAACGCTGCATTGTACAGTACCAGCACAGAAGATGGGATTTATGGATATCCCATGCTCACTGTGCTTCTCCCAACCGAAGCGTGTTTTCACCTGTCGTACAGATTGCCGGGCTTCCACTTCTCCACAGCATGTTATTGCTGAGGAGTCAGAAGCAATCTCCAGTGGGTAAATGCAGGGAAAAGCTGCCCTGCACCGAATGCAGATCATGGGCACAGAGTGTCTGCATTTTCCCAGTGTTCACCTGTGGCTTCCCTCCGGCCTTGAGGCATTGCATCCAAAACGCAATGCCTCTGGATCGTGTGCACATACCCTAACAGATACCGTGTTGCAAAATATATGGCAAAAGACTTAATTATTAGTTTGAGAGTCAAATGTGTTGCAGACTTGTTTGACCTCAGCAGAAGTAACAGCAATAAAGGCCGGTTTACACGTGTCGACATCGTTAACAATGTCGCTGCAACTTGTGACATTGCATCGACCTCATAGCGATGTCGTTACATGTGACATCCTGCAAAGATCAGTAATCAGCTCATTGATCGATGATCATTGCGGAATGACCAGGGCCATTTTTCGATCGTTGGTCTCCCAACCAACGATCAACGACCTCCTGGCTGATGCCCAGCGCCGCACAGTACACGCTGGGACATGGTAACCAGGGTAAACATCGGGTCACTAAGTGCAGCGCTATGCTTTTCAGGATGAAAAACTGGATCCAGTAACTGGATTGCAAACGCAAGTGTGACCCTAGCCTTAGTCATTTTTTTCATTAAAAATGTGTATGCGTTAACGCATGCGTTAACGCAGGTGCCTATATGTGCCATGCGTTAACGCATGTGTTTTCCATAGGGCCCCATGTTAAAAAAATGCATGCGTTTTTTAAAAAATGCATGCTTTTTTTACAGCACCCAAAAATGCAGCTAGCAGCGTTTTTGGGGTGCTGCATAAAAACTCATGCGTTTTTAAAAAATGCTTTACGCATGTGCGTTTTTGGACTTTGAAAAAAAATGTCCAAAATGATCCCAAAAACGGATTTAGCCCAAAAACGGATGGTATGTGTGAACAAGGCCATAGAATACCAGCTGCCTGCTTCTTCCCTAATTAATTCATGCATAATTTGGAGGTGTGCTTTGCTTTGGGTCATTGTTCTGTTGTAGGATGAAATTGGCTCCTATCAAGCGCTGTCCACAGGGTATGGCATGGTGTTGCAAAATGGAGTGATAGCCTTCCTTATTCAAAATCCCTTTTACCTTGTACTAATCTCCCACTTTGCCAGCCAGAGCAACCCCAGACCATCACATTCCCTCCACCATGCTTGACAGATGGCGTCAAGCCTCTTTCAGCATCTTTTCAGTTGTTCTGCGTCTCACAAGTGTCCTGTGTGATCCAAACTTTGATTCTTCTGTCCATAAAACTTTTTTTCCAATCTTTCTCAGTCCAATATCTGTATTCTTTTGCCCATATTAATCTTTTTCATTTATTATCTCAGATATGGCTTTTTCTTTGCCCCTCTGCCCTGAAGGCCAGCATCCCGGAGTAGCCTCTTCACTGTAGATGTTGACACTGGCGTTTTGCAAGTACTTTTTAATGAAGCTGCCAGATGAGGAGCTGTGAGACGTTGATTTCTCAAACTAGACACTCTAATGTACTTGTCTTGTTGCTCAGTTGTGCAGCGGGGCCTCCCACTTCTCTTTCTTCTCTGGTTACAGCCTGTTTGTGCTCTCCTCTAAAGTGAGTAGTACACACCGTTGTAGGAAATCTTCAGTTTCTTGGCAATTTCTCGCATGGAATAGCCTTCATTTCTAAGAGCAAGAATAGACTGTCGAGTTTCTCATAAAAGTTCTCTTTTTCTGGTCATTTAGTTTCCTAGAACAAACAAATGTAATGCTCCAGATTCTCAACTAGCTCAAAGGAAGGTCAGTTTTATAGCTTCTCTAGTCAGCCAAACCATTTTCATCTATGCTAACATACTTGTACAAGGGTTTTCTAGGGTTTTCTAAACATCCATTAGCCTTCTCACACAGTTTGCAAACACAATGTACCATTAAAGCACTGAGTGGTGGTTGTTCAAAATGGGCCTCTTTACACCTATGTAGATATTGCATTAAAAACCAGATGTTTGCAGCTAGAATAGTCATTTACCACATTAACAATGTATAAAGTGTATTTCAAATTCATTTAATGTTAGCTTCATTGGAAAACAATGTGCTTTTCTTATGAAAATAATGAAATTTCTAAGTGACCCCAAACTTTTGAATGTTTGAATGGTAGTGTAGGCAAAGAGATCCTGAATCTAACAATACATCACTTAGATTTCTGGGTGCAGTGATTATGACACAATCAGAGTTTTCAGATTTAGCAATGCAGCAGAGCTCAGAAATCTTCCCCTGCCCACACAAGGCTCTGTATGTATCCTATGCTTGTGATGGTATGTTATCTCAACTTGTTCTGTACACTGTATGTATATTTATAACTTGTAACCAGCTACACCTGAGGGGCCCACTCACCATGGGTTGGTGAACCTTTTTGTCTGTCTGTCCACCATGTTTTAATAAACTTTTTCACTTTTGCAACATAAGACGGTTTGGCAGTAATTTTCTCCTTGTATCAGAATCTGTATATACAATGTCTATAAACAGAGAGCTGCCCCTGCTCACACCAGGCTCTGTATGTACAATGTCTAAAGACAGAGGTTCCCTTGCCCACATCAGCTTTGTATGTACAATTTGTATAGTCAGAGAGCAGGCCGCACCCACACCAGGCTCTGTATATACAATGTCTATACACAGTGAGCTGCCACTACCCACACCAGGCTCTGTATATACAATGTCTATAGACAATGAGCTGCCCCTGCCCACACCAGACTCTGTATGTACAATGTCTATAAACAGAGAGCTGCCCCCGCCCACACCTGGCTCTGTATGTACAATGTCTAAAGACAAAGCTTCCCTTGCCCACACCAGCTCTGTATGTACAATTTCTATAGACAGAGAGCAGGTCGCACCCACAACAAGCTCTGTATATACAATGTCTATAGACAGTGAGCTGCCACTGCCCACACCAGGCTCCCTATATACAAAGTCTATAGACAGAGGACTGCCCCCACCCACACCAGGCTCTGTATGTACAATATCTGTAGACAAAGAGCTGCTCCTGCCAACTCTAAGCTCTGTATGTACAATGTCTATAAACAGAGAGCTGCCCCAGCCTACACCAGGCTCTGTAAGTACAATGTCTGAACGCAGAGATCTGCCCCCGCCAACACCAGGCTCTGTATGTACAATGGCTTTAGACAGTGAGCTGCCCCCTGCCCACTCCAGACTCTGTATGTACAATGTCTATAGAAAGAGTGCTCCCCCTGCCAATACCAGACTCTGTATGTACAATGGCTATAGAAGATGATATACTAATTGCAGCTGGACTAGGGCTCAGATATTGATGAAGCTGCGGCAGGCTGAGCAAAGATAATCACCTGTTGCTAAAACACATTGCAAATAAACAACATCACAAAGCTTTATAAGAGAAGCATCACTGAGATCTGTGCTTTAACCCTACAGCATGCAGTTTTTCAACTACATAGCAAAACTCTGATGACAGATTCCCTTTAAATGCAATAGAGTTTTTAGAAATAGTTGAAAAAGTGTACATCTTATAAAACCCTTAAGGAAAAGTGGAAAACTTTAAATCCAAATACAATTTCTTGATCTTGATAAGTGTTGCACTTAAGAAACTATTAAAGCAGAACTGATGCTCTTTATACATTTTAAATGTGTGAAACAAAAACCAATGCCGTAAAAAATAAACACTATCCAGCTGAGTGGTTATCCGTCTTAAAGAGTTTATAATCATTAGTAATTTGGTTTGCTGTATTAATGCTAATGTTCTAATCTTATAAGTGCGAGGCAGTCTTGCATCATTGAGCTCTAAATGAAAGGCATCTTTTCCTAAATCACAGGAGCTTCTAATGACACCAATTAAATTGTACACATGTTAATTGCCCCTGTTCCTTAACTTACATTAATAAAAGAGTGACACGCACAGAAGAAAGGGTTAGAAATGAGTTATTTTTGAAGAAAGAAACTTGAAATCTTACTGTGACTTATTAATTATTTTCCATTTCTTATATTTTGTTTAACAAAGTATTGTTGGCACTGGCAGTCACAGACAGTAATGAGCCCCCATGCAAGAACAGTACACGGGCCCTTTTTAGTTCAATAACTTATCAAAATGCACAATTCTACCTACTTTGGAGGTGGCAATTGGCCACCCTGCCTCTTGGGACCCTGTGCAAAAGCACAGGTTGCACCAATGATATATCCGCGCCTGATTGGTGGCAAAAATGATGGATTTGACCCTTGAAAGAGAGGCAAGTGGCGGCTCGCAATGGCGCATGCGTGCCATCGCTCGCACTTTGCGCTGGCGACGGCGCATGCACTGCGGTTGCTACGATGCCGGAAGTAAGAGGGTTGCGGCGGCTCGCGATGGCGCATGCAAGCCATCGCGAGCGCTGTGCGATGGCGACGGTGCATGCCCTGCGGTTGCTATGACGCCGCAAGTGAGAGGCAAGCAGCGGCTTGTGATGTCACATGCGCGCCATCGCTCGCAACGCCGCAAAGGATTCTGGATTAGCGGCACAGTGGCCGGAAATGCAAAACTCGTGATTATATAAGTAGATGTCGAGTCCCTAGTGCTAAACTTGGCAAGTTTCTCAACATAGTTCTGAGACTTTCAAGCACCACTCCAGCTTTAGTTTCAGCACTGGAGTGGTGCTTTAAGGCCAGGGTCACACTAGTATATGCCTTGTGGAAGTGCAATGCAAGGATATCTCTCATTGCACTCGGTCTAATGTTAGACAATGATGCAGCTGATATCTGTAATGTTTCCCTCTGCCCAATCACAGCATGATGAGATTGTCAGCGAGTTTTGCATCACTCGCACCAAATCAATCTGTGGGTGTGTGTGAAACATTGGACTGCACTGATGTCATCCGATATACGACAAAAATGGCAATGCATGAGATATGAGATGTAGATATTGCCATATTTTTTCAGATTATAAAACACACATTTTGCCAACACAATTTTTGATAAAATGGGGTTGCATTTTATAATCTAAACAGCAGTTTACCTGGGGCGTGTTGGTGGTGGAGCGGGGGCAGGGTCAGTGATGGAATGATACGGCAATGCTGCAGAGGGGCCCAAGACTAGGGAAAGGGTATGTCCTAGCAGGCTATCGCTGAGTGCATCTCCTGGTGGAATGGCCAAAAGCAAAATGGCTGTATGGTGCCCCTGTGGTTCGGTCACCACTATGGTACTGCACCTATCTAATAGATTTGGTATCATACTCACAGGTAAGAGGGGAAAACTTTGCTAAGACCCCCAATACACACCCAACATTATCCAAAATCCAGGCCAGGGAGATGCTTGATGGACGAGACTCACATTCAGAGAAGTTCCCATACACTTGCTGGAGGAAGGAGTTAGGTTAGGGGTGGGTGGAAAAACTGTAGGAGTAAGTTCTAGGAGTTGCAGTCGAGCTGAGGACAGAGCAGGACACACATGTGTCAGTTATGAACCCCTCAAGCCCGAGGACGCTGAATCTGCAGCTGACTTGCTAGGTTGGGTAGAGAAACTAGCTTCACAGGAGTACCAGCCCCTATTCGGCTTGGAAATCTTCAGGACCGGCCAAGAAACTGAAGGTCACTGGGCTTCATGAACAGTTACTACCATCGTGGACTCTCCCAATGCTAAGGAACTGTATAGGGTCAAGAGGACTTGCAAGGTTGTTGCTCAGAGGGCCTGTAATCACCTACCTTCGGGTCTTGTACCACAGAGACACTAGGAGGACAAGCAAGGAAGGCCATTTCCTTGTTTCTCAGCAGAGTGGACCTGAACTGCTTGTGAGCTGACCAGGCTGCAATCTTGGTGAACACAATACCTTGGCTGGCTTGTATCTGCACTGAACTACAAGTAAAACAGACTGGTAAAAACTACAGAACCCTGTATCTGTCTACTCCTTCCTGTGCCTCTATGCACTTTCTACTACTACAATTACCGCCATTATTTTACTTTCACCACATCCTAGAGGCTGGCTCCACCTGAAGGGAGCATTCCATTTAGTGCCAGACCATCTGCCACTGATATGGTTAATATTTCATAATATTAACAACAAGTTACCTGCCCCTGTCCTAATTTATATAGACCAAGCACTGGCGTGAAAAGTAGTAGACACCAGACACACAGAGTCAGAGGGTACATCCTTCCTTGGTCAAGCTCCAAGTGTGTTTATTATAATAGACCTCAGGTTTTTGTTCAATAAGGGGCTCGGTCAGCCCTACTCAGATGTCTTCATTGGTCAGTGGGTTAGTCCATGGGCAGATCCATGAAGTCTTCAGGGGGTGTGGTCTTAATCGATTATGTCCAGGTGATGTGCATTCTGTGATTGATCAGTCTTTGTCTTGTCACAGAACATGTGGTGATTTGGCAGGAAATGGGAGCCATCTTTGTCTGAAACAAGCTTATGTAAGGTGAAAATAATACACTCTATAGATCATTTCTCCCATGCCCTTATGTCTTAAGGTTAATTAAGTATTTTGATCTTAAGGCTCTCCTTAACACCACCTGTGGACTACCATATGCTGCACTGGTCATCCCTCACCAGAAACCTCAAATGGCATCACAACAAACTTTTCCTCTAAATTTCCTCTTTTTCAATGACCAGTCAAAGCCACAACCTCCAGGGAAGGCCACCGTGATGTCCCTTGAACTGAAGAGCCCTGGAGAGACAAGTACCCTTGCCCCATGACCACTGCACCTGCGAAGGCAGCGCAGAAGCAGATAAAGATCTCAGGCAGCCCCTGTGATGACACAATAGGTGAAATGAAAATGGCTGCAGTGACAGCACATGAGCAGATGTAGATTTTGATCTGCAGATACCTGAGATCTTAATTTGTAGCTGCGCTGTTTCCGCAGCTATTTTGATTTCATGCATTGCGCCGTGAACTACAAGGAGAAGCGCTCAGTGATAATCTTCTGGGACATCCCCTCCAACAAGACTCAGGCCTCCGGCAGTATTGCCCACCATGCCGCCTCCAACCCTCATCACCATGGCCCTGCTTTCTGTGACCTTGCTCCACCACCATCATGTTCCCCGTTCCTTAAAGCTACACTGTTCAAAAGACACACTAGATTATAGGACAGTACCACCGACAGAGCCAGTATTCCACAGTCTCTCCTATCTGGTCTGTACGGGTCACCCCTCTGGTCCGGGATTTGCCGCATTTAGGCCTTCTGGTGTTGTAATGGGGGAATCTCTCTATGGGGGTATACCTTGCCCAGTGCTCCACTACGTGGTACAGTGTCATGATCCAGAGGGTCCTCCCCTCAGATATCTTTTCCCTTTTGGTAAAATTTCTTTAATAAATATCTTTGGTTTTATGAAGCTCATTCTCTTGTCTCTTGATTATCAAGTATACAGCTGGCACTGCACCATCAGTGGTCTAGTGAGTCCACTATTCTTCATCACGCCCTGTGGGCATAAAACTTGCACGAGTCTCTCTTATGTTTCTCGCCTAGTGTGACTTCAGCATAAGACTCAAAATATCTTCCAGAAGGGTTTCATAGGTGGTTTAGAAGAGATTCCTCAATTCTTCTTGGAGTCCTAGAATTGTCCCTGTAATCCTGGTGCCTCCCAGTTACAGGAGAATAGCACAGTAAGTGTATTATGGATTCCCAAAGTTCTATAAATCTATCATTTACAATACCTCTGTATTCCTCTGATTTCAAATAAAGACACATGGATTTTTCTATTGGATTTCACGAATATTTAAAAAAATAGTGTGATTTGAGATATATTTCAATAGAATGAAGGTTTTCAATTTTAAAATCATGACTTCAGGAAATATCAAAGTTTTATTGTCATTTTTGGAGTCAGTTGAGTTTTATCTTAAATTTGTAATCTATCTTTCAATAAGATTTATGGATAAAACTGGTTCAAAATATCACAATTAAAAAGAAAATCAACAACAATGTAAAAAAAGCTTCGGCCACGTGCACACGCTAAGTATTTGATGAGTTTTTTACCTCAGTTTTTTTAGCCATAACCAGGAGTAGGTGATAAATACAGAAGTGGTGACGTGTTTCTATGAGACTTTTCCTCTGATTGCTCCACTCCTGGTTTTGTCTACAAATCCTGAGGTAAAAAACTCATCAAATACTCAGCGTGTGCACATGGCCTTAATCCTGTAAGCAAGCAAAACTTTGATTGACAGCAAAGTTTATTCACACCTTCAGATTTTTGGCATTTTTGAGCAAGACGTTAAAAGCAAAGTGAGCAAAAATATTTATTTTTCCTTTTGGATTCTAACTTAAACCGTAGCAACAACTGTTTAAAGAAAGCCTTCTAGAGCCTGCACTGATATTTATTTGGAGGAAAAAAGAAATAATCTTAATTCTACTTTTCAAATGAATTTGCAAAAAAAATCATGGTTTTGTTATCATCCCTTGTATTTACATGGAATAAAATCAATTCCTTTTTTGGACATCTTGAGTGTTGGGTAAACTCTTCTTTCATTGACTATTTACTTCAAGCACCTGACCATGCACCGGAGCAGGTGAGCTGGAAACAATTCCTTTGGATCATTGCTTTTAGTTGACATCCAACTGTAATATGGCCAAGAACTGTTCCCATTCTCATTCTCAGTAAATTTATTGAATGGATTGTTTTACTTTATAGATATTTGGCAAACACTATAGCGTCTGGAACCTCCATTTTCTCAATTCTCAGCATGCATTGTTCCTGCCATTGTCCAATGGCTTGCATAATACAAACTCCAGACAGAAGAGCAATATAAAGATCTGCCCTCTCTTCAGGAAGAAAGACTTCCATCTTTACTAACTGTAATTCATCTTGTGTTTATGTGGCTGGAGATGGATATTACTTAAAGAAAACTTGTCGCAACCCCAAATTCTATTAACCTGTAGATATACAGTTGTGGCCAAAAGTATTGACACCCCTGTAATTCTGTCAGATAATACTCAGTTTCTTCCTGAAAATGATTGCAATCACAAATTCTTTGGTATTATTATCTTCCTTTAATTTGTCTTCAATGAAAAAACACAAAAGAGAATGAAGCAAAAAGCAAAACATTGATCATTTCACCCAAAACTCCAAAAATGGGCCAGACAAAAGTATTGGCACCCTCAGCCTAATACTTGGTTGCACAACCTTTAGCCAAAATAACTGATCAACCGCTTCCGGTAACTATCAATGAGCTTCTTACAATGCTCTGCTGGAATTTTAGACCATTCTTCTTTGGCAAACTGCTCCAGATCCCTGATATTTTAAGGGTGCCTTCTCCAAACTGCCATTTTTAGATCTCTCCACAGGTGTTCTATGGGATTCAGGTCTGGACTCATTGCTGGCCACCTTAGAAGTCTCCAGTGCTTTCTCTCAAACCATTTTCTAGTGCTTTTTGAAGTGTGTTTTGGGTCATTGTCCTGCTGGAAGACCCATGACCTCTGAGGGAGACCCAGCTTTCTCACACTGGGCCCTACATTATGCTGCAAAATTTGTTGGTAGTCTTCAGACTTCATAATGCCATGCACACGGTCAAGCAGTCCAGTGCCAGAGGCAGCAAAGCAAACCCCAAAACATCAGGGAACCTCCGCCATGTTTGACTGTAGGGACCGTGTTCTTTTCTTTGAATGCCTCTTTTTTTCTCCTGTAAACTCTATGTTGATGCCTTTGCAAAAAAAGTTCTACTTTTGTCTAATCTGACCAGAGAACATTCTTCCAAAACGTTTTAGGCTTTCTCCAATTTTGGGCACAGAAAAAAATCGGACACAAATCGGACCCCACAAAATCGAATGGTAATTAGGCCAAATCCGATCCGCGGCCTTTAACCTGGGGGCCAATGGAGCACGAGTCCGAGAAAACACAGAATTGTTTCTCGGACCCAATTTTAGTGTACTGAGCATGCTTAATGGTATACAGAGCTAAAATTCAATTTCATAAATGAATAGGGATTGGTGAACCGCTCAATTTTGGAAGGGTTCGTGACTGGGGCCACCCTGTTAGAGCAAGAAAACAGGTAATGAACATAATATACTTATCGGGTAGGTGTTCTCCCTTCCTGCCGTGCCGCGGCGTTGCGTCACTTCCAGGCCACCGCTTATCTTCTGGGTGTATGTGATTGGCTGTTGGATCCAGTCACTTGAATATTCCCAGAAGATAATGAAAGACCCGTTAGTGACGCAGCCCTGCATAGCTGGAAGGGAGAACGCGGACCCAGTAAGTATAATGAGTATGGTTATTAACTGTTTGCTTGCTTTAACAGGGCAACCCCGGTCACGAACCCTTCAAAAACTGAACGGTTTAGCCACATAGCCACATGGTTTGGCCACATAATCTTACAACCCACATCCAAAATGGGGGCTAAAGCGGCCGTCACACGCTACGATAAATGGCTAGATATCGTTTAAGCGATCTGCGTTTTTATCGCTTAAGCGATATCGTTTTGCCATCGTTGCATGTAATCAAGCGATTTTACTATGTAAAATCGCTTGATTGTGACATCGCAGATCTGAGCTCCGGAGCTCAGATCTAGCGATGAACGATTTAACGATCTCCCAGCGGCAGAGCCTATGCTGGGAGATGGTAACTATGGTACACGTCGGGTTACTAAGCGACGCGCGACGCCTAGTAACCCGATGTGTACCATAGTAACCAGCGATCTCGCTGGTCCACATCGCTGGTGAGTCTGTCTGTGTGACATCTCACCAGCGATGTGAGCGATATTGTAAGCGATCGCGCGTGCACGTGATCGCTTACAATATCGCTAGCGATATCGTAGCGTGTGACGGCCGCTTTCGGGATATGTTAAACAAGAACAATTACTGTGGAACTGATAAACAGTCCACTTTTGATTTACTAAATCTTCATCTATGATTAAAATAAATGTTGCAGGCCCAAAAAAGGGATACTTTTTTACTCCTAGTTCTTAAACTATAACTTATTTTTTATATTTAAAACAGTACACGTTTTACCTTGATAAAACAGGTATAAATGTTGGACAGCATGTTAAAAAGCCTGTGTAAATGCTTAATAATTTTTTGATTAGTAAATCTGTTGAGAATCATCAAAAAAGGAATATTTTTTCACCCATAGTTGAGTAAAGGATACTTTTTCTTGTTCAAAACAGTACATATTTACACCAAGTTCAACCATTTTCCATGAATTAGACATTTTTTATCACTACATTATTTTTTGCTTTATAAGACGCACCAAATTATAAGATGCACCCCCAAATTCAGTGAAGGAAAAGAGAAAAAATAATTTTTAATCTTAAATGGGTTGTGTCTTATAATGCTAGTGTTCATCTTACAAATCATATAGGGTATATGTCCCTCATATCCCCCTGATCTTGGTACATGGTCTCTCATCCTGGGATATAGCCCCCCATCCTAGAATTAGCCCCCTTAATCTGGATGTGGTCCCCCTATATTGGATATAGCCACCTTGTAAAGGCACACATCCCCCAGTGCTGACACAAGTCCTCCAGTGCTGGCACACATCCCCCAGTGATGGCACAAGGCTCTGAGTGATGACACATGTCCCCCAGTAATGGCACACATGGATCATGGCCCCCAGTGCTGACACACTTCCCCAGTGGTGGCACACATCCCCCTGTGCTGGATATGGCCACCTCATGCTGCTGCCCATACTAAAATAAAAAACATTTTACTTGCCCTTTCCAGTGCTCCCTGCTTTCTCCACTTCCTGATTCTAGATGAAGCTTGTCTTGTGATCAACACAGCAGAGTGACATCATCTCTGTGGGCCCGATCACATGACTGGCTTTACAGAGAATCAGAAAGTGGAGCGCAGCAGCAAACAGGGAGACACGGAGCACTGCATTGGAGAAGGTAAGTAAAGTGTTTTTTATTTTAGTTTTAGCAGCAGCATGGGGGGCAACATCCAGCACAAAGGGGGCCATGTGCAATCACGAGGGGGGTGCAGGTACATGTAATATATGCTGGTCCCCCAGTCCATCACCTTGGCGCGGTTTCAGCACCGAGGTCATGGACAGCGGGATGCAGTGCATAATATATGAGGCTAATGAGCTGGAGCATGTAACCTCCCGTTGCCTCCTGCAGCCTGCACCAGCCAGCCTCAGCAGCTGGACACACCCCAGAGCTGCCCCAACCCTACCCTGCAGTATATAATCCATGCATTCGGATTATAAAACACACCCCCCACTTTCCCCCAAAATTTGGGCGAACAAAAGTGAGTCTTATAATGCTAAACATACGGTATCTGTTGACCACAATCTTATATGCACCGATGAAATCATCTAGCCCTTTTTTTAAGTTGTTTTTAAGTTGTTATAGTGTCAGCCAGTACTATCTTATGTGGAATGTCATTCCACAATCTGACTGCTCTAACTGTAAAGAACCCTTTCCTATTTAGCAGCTCAAATTGCCTTTTTTCCATCCGTTATGAGTGCAAGTAGAATTGTTTTTTTATTTAGCAAAGTGCTAACCTGGTGATTATAGAAACTTGATTCCAGATCACCCAGATGCTCTATGCTTATCCACCTGGGGCTCAGACACCGGCCACACCTTGGCCTCACATTAAGGATAATAAATAATATTGGAGTCCATCTCAACAGGACTGGATTAACCATTTCTTTTTATTTTTCAAAAGAAAATATAGAGAATACAAAATAAAAATGTACATGGTCGATGTGACCCAGTCAACGCATTTTGACTGCACTAAACAGTCTTACTCATGACTCTTGAGTCATGAGTAAGACTGCTTAGTGCAGTCAAACTCGTCGACTGGGTCATGTTGACCATGTAAATTTTTCTTTTGTGTACACTATATTTTCTTTTGAAAAATAAAAAGACAAGGATAATTCAGTCCTGTTGAAACGGACTCCAATATTTTTTATTAACCTGGTCATACTCAGCAAATAGAGATTGTTTTTTTCACCCAACCGTATGCAATATAATTAGCCTAAAACGTTTGAGACTGTAATGAGCTGTTGAATCTTCTGCTAGTTACTGAAGGTTAACATTTGTTTTCCCCCAAGTCAGGTACGTTGAATTAATTTGGATGCCATTTGTTTCGTATATATAATTATCAAAAGCATTAAAAGTTGGCTTAATAATAAGCTTTTGTTATGAAGAGGGTTGCCCCATACCTATTAGAGCATATACCTACATATAAGTACATTTATTTCAGTGAAATTGAATTCCCCCCAATGTAAACAGCCTAGTCAGGGCAAGATTCCTGGCTTAGAGTAATAAGACCAAAGTAGATCCATGTGATAGGGAATGAAAGAAGAGGAGACTTTGAAGGCGAATCAGTGAGCTGCAGGGACAACAGGCTAGGTGACCAATGAGATAAGTATTCTTTTTTTTTTTTTAACTTTACATATAATCTGTCAAACTATCCATTCAAGTGAATGGACATTGAGTTTAAAGTGAACCTGTCACATGGAAAAATGCTATGATCCTGCCGATATGCTGTTCATCTGCAGGTAATATAAAACAAACCACTTGGAACCACTTGAGGAAGACGCATTTGTGTCGAAACATGTTGTGGTGAGGACTCACATTTGTTAATTTTCAATAAAGACCTAAAGGTAATACTGATCAGTGCAGTGTCCTTGTGTAGCGCTCATATTTTAAATACCACCATTTCTATATTGTTCCTTCATCTGCAGGTAATAGCATTCTGAACCTGCCCGATGCCGGTAAATTAAACTGAGCTGTTGGGAGGAAATGAACATTAATTCTCCCGACAGCATTCCTGTTTCAATCATTGAGGCGGTGCAGGTATTGAGTGCAGTTACCGCTCTGTGTATATACAGCGATGACTGGAACCATGCCCTCTGCACTGACTGATAGTCACTCTGCATTAGAAGAAGCTGTCAGTCAGGGCTGAGTGCATAGTTGCAGCCAGCACTCTTTATATACTGTACAGAGCAGTAACTGAACCTGCACCGGTGCTGTCCTCATGAATGAAAGCGGTATACTTCCCGGAATGTTAAAGCTCATTTCCTCCCGGCAGTGGGGTTTAATTTGCAAGTGTCAACCAGGTTCAGAATGCTAATACCCTGCATTACCCCATATCGGTAAGACAGTAGCATTTTTCCCCACGACAGGTTCATTTTAAAGCTATGCTTTCTAACCGGGATGTCCATCATCATGCCTAGTTGAGCACATAAAAATGGTTTACCTAAAACAAGCAACCGCTTTCATATAAAACCAAATTCCTTTAAAATTACATTTCTGATGCTTGATGATTTTCTAGATTTCGTCTTAATCTCCATAAAATCACTGAGAATCTTTACACACAATAACAAGATGAGCCTGTCTCCAGTTAAGTTCAGAATGAGCAGCGAGACAATTGTAACTTTATTAGTTGCCTACTGTGTGCGAATGAGTCACCCGAGACCGTTAACACCTGGATTTAGACTTGAAATATTAAAACACATTGAAGAAATTTGGTTCTTTGAATTACACAATAATAGTCTTTTTGCAACATAAATAATACGAAAATATCATTTTCAAGCCATAAAAACAATGTTAATTGACCGTGATAAAGATCTTGTTGTGAAATATTTCCCAATTTCCCTACTTGGCAATAATGTCGTATATAATATTCACAATTTACAAAGAGGTTAATCAGAAAGTGAATTACAGGTTTGGATGACAGAAATTACTGCTTACTTGCTAATTTATGCCTTACACAATGGACTACTTTCACCACCGCCTGTTCGCTGAGACTGTCGGCATTGCTCCTCTGTCTAGTGTTACCTTAACATCTTGTTAGCTTTTATTTGGATGGTGAATAAACCATGGATAAATAAAAGTACAATGTCTTCACAGTAAGTGCAGTTCAGGCAATGATGTCCCCATTGTGCCTCCTTTAAGTAATAAATTCTTGCCCAATGTTCTGTAATTTCCATTGAGCTTTAAACAGTAAGCAGTTTTTTAAGTTATAAACAATTCTTTAAAGCATATCTGTAAAGGAAGACTTAAGGTATGTTTTTACGTTTTGAAAGCATGGTCCGAATACATCCAAATTAGTGATGGGCCCTAGTCATGGGCAAGCACTAAGATGCTCGAGTGCTCGGTCCTCAAAATGAGCAGTCGGACATTCCAATGGGGGTGAATTGAGTACCAAGTGTAATGGAAGTGAAAGGGAAACTCAAGCATTGTTCCGGGAGCTCTTCCGGAAATAATTCCAGATTTTCCAATGACTGCCATTATACTTGGTACTCAAGTGGCACCTATCTAAGTGACCGACTGTTTATTTTGAATACCAATTACTTGAGTATCTTAGTGCTTGCTTGCCACTAATGGACACCTGATGCTCTTCCGGATCCCATGCCTTCTGCTGAGAAGTACTTGGAAATCCTTCAAAAGAGACTCAAAGCATAACTTAACCCAAAAGAAGAGAGTGGAGGAGAGTATACACATAGCAATGGGACAATGGATTCCGTATATGGGCATATTGATGCATATAGAAGGGAGAAGAAATTTAGCTATAGACCTAATTTTGCTAATAGGGAAAAAAGCTTGGGCCTCACCACGCAGAGAATTCCAGCTCACAGCTGCCTGAGTTACCTTGGCTGGCAATGAGAAATACAGGGGAGCCCTTTATATATTTAAATTACTTAAATAAATAATTAAAAAAAAATTGATGTGGGTTTCATCGTATTTTCTATTGCCATCTAAGGTAACCCAGGCAACTGCGGGCTGGAATTCTCACACTAAAAATTGAAGCCTGCAGCTGCCTTAGAATTCGTGCCTCCATGAGAGACGCGAAAACTCTGTTATCTTGCTGTTCCAGTTGCTCTGGTGTCAGTCGAAGATCAGTAATAAGGGGTTATTTTCATCTGAGTATTGCCAGCTGACACCTAGTCGTAGATTGATAATGTAACTCCTATTTTAGACTTGGCCATTATTAAACTATAAATAAGTAGTGAAAACACACAGCATAGAGCAAAATCATTTGTTTGGAATAAAACACACAGACATCCCTGTTTCCCTTCTTTATTACCCTCAAACACACCCTCCGACGATAATCCACAGTGATGTCCCTCAAAGATCTGCAGCTCTGCTACATCCCTGTTAGCAGATATATGTCCGTTCACCTGGGGTGGCAAGCTTACACTAACACCTGGCTGTGCTTGTGATCGCAGCACCAAGAGAGAGTTCATCTGAGGACTCTGCAGAGCCACACAAGCTGTGTCCTCAAATGAACTGTGTGACATCACCACTGAGCTTAAAAAGCTGGCTGGCAGTGTCTGAGCGTTACTACTGGTGGGTAAACATGTCTCTGGCCACTGAGATGTAGCAGATCTAAGATAGTTCATCACGGGACAACTTATGCTAGTTGTGGAATACCACTGAACGGTATTTTCAGGGCAATAAAGAAGGGAAACCAGGATGCCTGTGTGTTTTATTCAAAATAAATGATGTTTCTCTGTGTTGTGTATTTTTATGCTTACTTATAGGTTGATAATGGCCAAGTCTAACATAGCCCTGACATTATGAATCTGGGGCTTGGCATCAGCTTGCTAATCCTCAGCTGACATCACCCCTTATTACCCAGTCTGCCACCATCCCGAGGGAAATAATAATAATAATCTTTATTAATATAGCGCCAATATATTCCGCAGCACTTAACAATTCAGGGGTTCGTATTCAAACAATCATAAGTAGGTTATCAAAAATACAATAATTAAAGCAAAATAATGACAGCCCTGCTCGTAAGAGCTTGCAATCTAACAATGAGGAGGGGGTGACACAAAGTACAGGGACTTATTTTCAATTATGGTATAATCAACTTGAAGAAATGGGGAATAGATAAGAGCAGCATCAGTGGCCACCAACCATTATTTGTAATGCATTTGAGGCCGAAGGAGCAGATGGGTTATGTCTAAATGACTTTGACTAGGGATCATGATAGGCTGCCCTGAAAAGATGTGCTTTTAGGGAGTGCCTGAAACTATGTAATTTGTGGATAGACCTAATTTGTTAGGGTAGAGCATTACAGAGAATTGTTGCAGCTCGGGAGAACTCTTGGAGTCAGGAGTGGGAGGTTCGGATTAATACAGAAGTGAGTCTAAAGTCACTTCCAGAGTTAAGAGAACAGGTGGGGTGATAGCCAGAGAGGAGGGTAGAGAGGTGGGGAGGTTCTGTACTGTGAAGAGCTTTGTGAGTGAGAACAAGCATTTTTAATTTTATCCTATAATGTATAAGCAGCCAGTGCAATGATTGGCATAGAGCGGAAGCGTCTGAGTAACGGTTAGCTAGGTAGGTGATCCTGGCTGCTGCATTAAGGATGGACTAGAGAGGGGAGAGTCTAGTGTGAGGGATGCCAATTAAAAGAGAATTACAATAGTCAAGACGGGAGTGAATCAGAGCCACAGTGAAGGTTTTTGTTGTTCCCATGTTGAGAAAGGAGCGGATTCTAGAGATGTTCTTCAGGTGCAAGCGGCAAGAGCGGGCAAGAGATTGTATATATGGGGTAAAGAAAAGATCAGCGTCAAACATAGCACCCAGACAGCAAGCCTGCTGCCTGGGCGTTATCGTGGTGCCGAAATACTGAGGGAGAGATGTCAGATTAAAGGATGTTAGTGGAAGATGGGAGCAGATGGAGTTCAGTTTTGGAAAGGTTGAGTTTCAGGTAGAGAGCGGACATGATATTGGAGACTGTGGTTAGACAGTCATTGGTGTTCTTTATTACAGGACTAAGGTCAGGGGAAGAAGTGTAAAGTTATTTGTCATCAGCATAAAGATGGTACTGAAAGCCAAATATGCTGATGGTCTGTCCAGTCGGGGCTGTGTAGAGAGAGAAGAGATGAGGTCCAAGGACTGATCCCTGAGGGACTCCAATAGTGAGAAGAAGAGGAGGAAAAGTGGAGCTAGCAAATGATACACTGAAAGAACGGTCAGAGAGATAGGAAGAGAACCAGAAGATAGCCATGTCCTTTATGCTGATAGAGTGCAGCATAGTGAGTAGGTGAGGGTGGTCAACAGTGTCAAAAGCTGCATAAAGGTCAAGAAGAATTAGCATAGAGTGTTCACCATCACATTTTTCTGTCAGAAGGTCATTGGTCACTTTGTTGAGGTCAGTTTCTGTAGAGTGAAGGGGCGGATACAAGACTGGAATAGATCTAGAAGAGAGTGAGTGTAGAGGTAACAGGTAAGGAGGGGGTAGACCAGGCGCTCCAAAAGTTTAGAGTTGAAGGGGAGATTGGAGACTGGTCTGTAGTTATTTGTGCAGGATGGGTCAAGAGAAGTCTTCTTTAATAAGGGAGTAATGGTAGAGAGTTTTAAGAAGGTGGGGAAGATGCCAGAAGAAAGAGAGAGATTGAAAATTTTGGTAAGGTGAGTGGTGACTATCAGAGAGAGAAACTGAAGTAGGTGTGAGGGAATGGGGTCAGTGGTGCATGTTGTGGGACGATAGGAAGAGAGGAGCCTCGAGACTTCTTCTTCTTCTGTGAATGGGTCAAATGTGGAGAATGAGCCAAAAGAAAAGTGGGGTGGAATGGGGGTAGAGTAGCTTGGGGACCGAGAGATGATTTCCTGAAGGATGTTATTTATTTTCTCTCTGAAGTAAGAAGCCAGATCATCAGCACAGAGCTTTAGGACTGAGGAGAGAGTGCAAGGTGTCAAAGAGTTTCTTTGGGTTGTTGGATAGTGAAACTGGAGGAGTGGGGTAACTGCTGATTTTGGCATCTCTCATGGAGGCACCAATTCTGTGACAGTTGTGGGCTGTAATTATTAGTGTTTGGGGGCTCAGAATGCTTGGAACTCACCGCACTGTCAAAAATACAGCAAAGCTCATGCCCATTTTTTCAATTAAAAATTTATTTTTACAGCAATCTGCTTTCAGTTTGGTTACCATAGTGCCAAACAATTACAGACCCTTGGCAGATAAAGTCTGACTTTATCCAATCAAGGGGTGAAGCAGAAAGGTTCATGAGGGGGCCCAGAAGCAGGGTAACAATGGTACTGAAGCTTGGTAAGAAATACTCTAGGAAGCTAATTGCTGTGCCAAAACAGCAGGGCTCCACTGAAAAACAGTTAGAACTATGTTTGGCAGCTGTTGGGCCCCTTTGAAAGTGTTTTCTAGGCCCTTGATTTTGCCTCCAATTGATTTGAATGGCGTTCGGAAGTTTGGCAAACTGTTTGCCAATCTATTTGGCAAACAAATGCTCGTTCAGGAAAACTCAAACTTCAAAAAGTTTGCTCATCTCCAACCATGATGTCAATCTTCTATGTTTCTATAATACTTTCAGCAGCCACATTTTAAAAGGGTTGTCATCTACTCAAATAACCCCTTCTCGAATACTATAATTTCCCATTGTAAAATAATAACAGCTATACTCACCTCTGGTGAAATCACCATTCGAGCAATGACAGTGTGTGCTCTCCCAAATATCAATTGGCATTGTTATGTCATGTGGGTTTAGTGGAAAATCAACAGCTGCTACCCTCTCATTTCACTGACACTGTCTTCCATAAGACATGAGATCATATTGCTACTTTGAGACCTCCACTGGATGACGGCTATGAATGAAGAAGGTGAAAGTCCTTCAGCCACTAATTGGCTGGAGATCTGGTGGTACATAACATTGCCATATCACACAAGTCTCAGAGAACATTGCTGGGACTCTGTGAAGGAGTTGTCCGAGTAGTGGAAAACCCTTTTTAAAGTTTCAGCAATTCGTTCATTTTTTATATGAAAAAAAAGGAAATATGTAAAATTCAACTCCGCTGCTGTACAATTGACCATATACCAAGAAAATCGGTGAATGCAAGTGGTTTTATTCAACAAGTTTCAATATGTATTACTCACAACTTCACCAGGACAACCACCAATGATTGGTAGTCATTCCGATGAAGGGTCAAGGAAGACACCTTGAAACGCGTTGACTAAAGCTACTTGCATTCACTGATTTCCTTGATATATGATCGATTGTACAGCAGCGCAGTTGGATTCCACATGTCTCCTCTATTTTTTCTACTATTGCCTAAGCCTGTGGATACTGCAGCAGCTTTTTTGCATACTTTTATTCTGGTTGTGTGCCACACAACCCTCTAAGGAGAGAAGTTTCCCTTCAGCTTACCTGTCACCGTTTTTATCAGATAAGACCATATTGGGCTTTTTATCCCACAGTTATTCATACATTGATTTTATATATGTCATGCATCTCCCTAATCCAATTATATGCTGCCAGATTGTAAGCAACACCCAGAAAGTTAGAATCTACCAAACATGGACTAGTACAATTATTGGCTCAACAAAGGATGGAAATTGGCAAGATTGTTCCTTGATGAAGTTGACAAGATGAGGCATGACCCAAGCAAATTTTTTGCCAAAATGGGTTTATTAACCATTGCCAGTAGCAATACTTTAGAGACAACAATGCTGGTGGTTGTAACCATGAGATTATACTGTAAGTGTAGACCAGCACATTGTCACGCTCTTGAAACATTCTCGCTGGAGTTCGATAAATGTTCATCTGAAAGAAGGAATTAAAAAATGAGATGTGTTGTGATTAACAAAGATGAAAACCAGGACTGTGAAACATTTAAAAGAAACTCATTACAAGCTTCAGTACACAATTAGTAAAAAGCATGTGAGCAAGTATTTGCATGACCCGTGTCTCTTGGGAAATATATGGGGATATATGAAGCATAAAAAATGCTATGGTTAATTTAAAAATTACCCGAGCCGAACAATTTACCTGGTCCCACTCTCATTTTATTTTACTAAAAATAATAAATTTAGGGTCAATGATTGAAATACAAGAAAATGTGTTAAAAAAAGACACACTGGTGCAGTATAATCCTGACCTTTCCAGATTCTATCTGATTGCTCCACTAACTGTGATTGCATCAATCTCAAAGGCTCTACTGCTCAATCAGTTGTATCGTAAATTAATAGGATCGGTCATTTTACCATTAAGGCAGAATATAGAACATTTTGTTAAAAAAATAAAAGTTTGTTGAAGGAGAAATCACGTGTTTAAGTTACTTTTATAGTATAGGTCATATAGACTAATAGTAAGTGAATGTGAGCCACCTCCTATTTTTAACTGATTTTGAAGGGTGTGCAGGCTGGCACACACTGTGTCTCGTGCACCCATGCTTTTCCATAATACTATTTGTACTCTGGCTCAATTATTGTCACTTTGCCTGGTGTCTGCCACTAAAATGTGCAGTTATGAAGATTTTGTGTCCCTTTGAAGGATTTTTCTATTTTGATGTAGCCTCAGGGGCGGAACTACACTGGTGCAGCTGGTGCAGCTGCACCAGGGCCCCGACCGGCTAGGGGCCCCCTTCAAGCCTGGAGGGGGGCCCCCAGCCGACCCCCGCAAGCCGCCGTCAGAGGAAAGGAGGGTCAGGCAAGGGAAGCAGACAGCTTCCTGCTTCCCTTGCCTGATCCCGCCCCCCCTCTCTCCTGCCCCTCCAGCCCACAGGACAGCTGCAAACAGCCGGCGTGGCTCACCAGGTAGGAGAGCACCGCGCCGGCGGCCCTCAGCAGCGTCTACCCCCCCTCCATCGGGCCGCGCCGACGGGCAGCAGCTATTTCCCCCCCCCCGGGCCGCGCCGACGGCCAGTAGCACCCCCCCTGCTCCTGCACCAGGGCCCCCAGGGGTCACGGTCCGCCCCTGTGTAGCCTGCCATTGATTTCAATAAGTTTGGGGTTTTGGTGAATATCCCATTGTTCAGTGAATCGAACCAAACCCAAACATCTCTAATAAGCTGCAATACTACGTACAACTAACATTGTTTAATGCTGCCATCTTTGAGTAGTTTTAGGACTTTTTGAATACTAGATACAACCCATGCTCAAGTACTACCACACGTCTCATGGCTGCATTATCTGACTGGTCCTCTGTCATATTACATCTCCGAACCAATGTTCACTCTAGACCACGGCTTCAGGCCATGAAAAGATCTCAAACTTAGCTATGCATATGCAGTGACTTTCGGAGTCTGCATCCAAAGGTTGGAGCCCAGTGTTCACTGTAGAGTGAAAGCCACGACGTGAAGTGAACAATAGGTCAGAGAAGCGATGGGAGGAAGACACAGAGGACTGGATAGAGCAGTTAGAGCAGTTAGTGAGGTAAGCCAATGGCAAAAAGAATATAAAAAATAAACGTAACGCAACATATTCCCCTCATCTCTCACCATTCCAGCCATTTCTGTTGCTCTCTGCCTTACTGAAATCTGCACTTTTTTTGCATTGCTTCTCCAGCCTGGTATATAATTTAATAATAATAATAATATAATATTTATTCATTTATATATTAATTCCATAGCACTTTACATACATCAGTAATGCTGTCCCCATTGAGGCTCACAATCTAAACATCCTATCAGTATGTCTTTACAATGTGGGAGGAAACCGGAGTGCCCGGAGAAAACCCACGCAAACGTGGGGAGAACATACAAACTCCTTGCAGATGTTGTCCTTGCTGCATGTAGCCGTTGGGGCATGCACAAACTCTGGGGCCTGCTTGCAGCTGGAAGTCTGGGACTAACATGAACACTGTGATGCGACAGAGCTCTGAAGACTGAAAAGCAGATAAGGAGAAGAAGAAGCAGTCAGAGAGGTGAGCAGTGGGGTGAATATGCTTTATTTTTATATTAAGGCTATGTGTGCACATTGAGTATTTGGTACAGAATTTGTCTGCACCAAATCTGCATCTTCTGTCCGAAAAACGCACCAGACATGCAGTGCAATTTTGGTGCAGTATTTTGCTGTGCGTTTTGTTTAGTAAAGTCAATGGGTGGAAAGAATTGACATGCTCCGGATTTTTTCTGCACCAAAATCAGCAAAGAAAAAGCAAGCGATGTGTGCACAACACTTCAGAATTATCAAAGATTTTGCTGGAATAAGGATAGGCATGCAGATTTGTGACAAAACTGCACCAAATCTTCACCAAAAAATGCAATGTGCACATAGCATTAACCTTTTTCCAGTCCTTTGTTGTTCAGAAAGATGTCTCGCATAGCTGGCCACCATTTTAATGAATTTATGGGAAGCGAACTGCTTTTTGTATTCTCCAGAATAATTTTTGGAAAACTTAAGTACAATTCAATTCCACACAAATAAATTCACCCTTATCTAAGGGCCACGTTACACACACCAACTTATCTGTCCAACTTCTGACCAACTTACTGGTTGCAGTGAAATCATGGACAGATTGTTCCATTGTACCCAGCCACAAAATGGAGCAATGTGTCCATGATTTCACTGCAACCAGCAAGTTGGTCAGAAGTTGGACAGATAAGCTGGTGTGTGTAAAGTGGCCCTAACAAACAGCCATTCCCTTACACATAAGACCACTTTCACTCTTTGTTTTATTGCAGACATTTGGTAAATTCAAAAAAGTTCATTTTTTTCTCATTAATGTACACTCTGCACCCCATCTTGACTTAAAAAAACTGAAATCTAGGATTTTTTTTCAAATTGATTAAAAAATAAAAACCGAAATATCACATGGTCATAAGTATTCAGCCCCTTTGCTCATTATTGAGTGTTTACAACTTTTCAGCTAATACAGTCATGAGTCTTCTTGGGAATGATGCCACAAGTTTTTCACACCTGAATTTGGGGATCCTCTGCCATTCTGCCTTGCAGATCCTCTCCAGATCTGTCAGGTTGGATGGTGAACTTTGGTGGAGCCATCTTCAGGTCTCTCCCGAGATGTTCAATTGGGTTTAGGTCAGGGCTCTGGCTGAGCCGGTCAAGAATGGTCACAGAGTTGTTCTGAAGCCGCTCCTTTGTTAATTTACCTTTGTGATTAGGGTCATTGTCTTGTTTGAATGTGAACTGTCGGCCAAGTCTGAGGTTCAGAGCACTCTGGAAGAGGTTTTAATACAGGATATCTCTGTACCTGGCCACATTCATGTTTTCTTCCATTGCAACCAGTCATCCTTCCCCACCTGAAAAACACCCCCATAGCATGATGATCCCTACACCATGTTCCACTGTTGGGATTGTATTGGGCAGGTGATGGGCAGTGCCTGGTTTTCTCCCCATATACCGCTTAGAATTATCACCAAAAAGTTCTATCTTTGTCTCCTTAGCCAGAGAATCTTATTTCTCATAGTCCGGGAGTCCTTTATGTGTTTTGTTTTGAAAACTCTATGCGGTCTTTCATATGTCTTTCACTGAGGAGAGGCTTCCGTTGGGCCACTCTGCCATAAAGGACAACTGGTGGATGCTGCAGTGATAGTTGACTTTGTGAACTTTCTCCCATCGCCACTATGTCTGGGATGTCATCTATGGTAATCTTGTTCGGGTTCTTAAACCACCCGGATGCGGCACCTTGTAA